>ML133426.1:2715740-2817599 GCA_003864495.1 Nemopilema nomurai
AATTTTACCATGCATGGAGATGCATTTTTAGCTACTCTAGAAGGCTATATTAAAAAAATAGGCGTTGGACCCTTCTATGTCACTATACCTGAATCTTAGCCCTTCCACATTCAACTTCATGGCGCCGTCTCCAAAAATTGATACCCCAAGTTATGTTAAGGAATGCTTTTAGGCAATTGATTTGACATAATGTTCATAGAACGTGAATAGAGGACTTGTTTATGAAGAGTTAAAGTCAGAAATTGTTATATAAATCGTGCACTAATTACAAATTTCGTAAAGGGCTAGAATCGCAACTGGTTGCTTATTGCATGTTACATCGCGGTTCCTGTTGTCAAATTGTACGACGGCTTTTACTTTTGTTTCCAGATGTTTCTGTTGCAATTCTAGAGATTTTGATAAGCAATCCCATGTACAGTACTTACTCAATTATCCAGCCTTCTCGGGTAAGATGCGTGCGGAGGATCCGAAATTCCGGATAATTGAGAAAAAGCTAAAAACGGCTGAAACCAGCATAAATAAACAAAATTGGTTTCATGAAAGTTTATTTCAAAAGCACACATTACAAACTACTGTAAGACACTAAATACTCTTAGAATATAATTGAATCTTTGGCTGAATGCGCGGTGCCTCACGCTTCAAACATCTAGCTTATTTTCAATGAGAGATTCGCACTCTTTCATTTTTGCTCAGACTTTCTTGCCATGATGAGAAAGCTTTTAATCTGACAAGAAAACATGGCGATAGAAAAATGTTGTCACTCGGAAAATACCGGTAATTTTCCCCAGCTGTGTTCATTTTTCTTTTCAAATATCTTTTCGCTTAAATTTTTGACTATGTTTCTACTTACCATTACTTCATTCATTGTTACAAATAAATAATGAAATTCAGACTAAAACAGGAATTGCAGAACAAGGGCCCCACGATAATATCAAGGTGTAATTTTAGTTTCTTTGCAAATTATGCTAAAATGAGCAAAGGGGCAAAGGGTGTCCCAATTTTGGGAAGAACAAAATTACCCTTTTTCAATAAGAGGCAAGAAAACGTTCCCAACGTATCACTAAAAATTTCGAAATTCTTCATATACGTTCCCTTCCCCCCTTTTTACGGATAACTGGAATCCGGATAAACAAGGTCGGATAATTGAATATGTACCGTAATGCAAAACTGATACTTGAGCTCTTCAGTTCTGTTTCGCGCCTTTTTTATACCTCAGATTCAAAGAGAGGCCATTTCAGTATGTCCGTTAGAGGATACCTTCGTCCACCCATGCATCCCTGAATCATTTGGATGACAATTCTCTAGAATGCAGAACAAGATGAAATTCAAAGAATAACATGGTTGCGAGTAAGTGTCTTTCCCACTTTTTACAGATAATTTTGCTTTCAGTATAGTTATTAGCAGTGAAATCGGATATTAATATAAGGTTAGTACAGCTGTTTTACAGCGAGGAAGTCTTCTGTGGCCTAGACACTCACCACGCTCTGCAAATTTTAAATATTTCAGCAATTGGTTGTGTAAGAGACACTGTTGAATATTGATTTGACCATTAATTCTGTATCAAACGTTTTGAAGGTAACAGTGGAAAACCTTGCTGGGATTTATGAGGGATTATTTAAGTTGCATTCTGAATTTTTCTAACATTCTGATAGCATTCTAAACGAAAACGTCCAAATGACATGGTCTGGAAAAAATTGATATTTTGCGGCTCCTAACATATTACTTTTCTTCGTGTGACTTCACGTTTTCTATGTGACTTTAGTTTTCTTTTATGAGCTTCTTTCATAAAATTGGCGACTAATTTCCAACTAAGATGAGTTGACATGACTTTTATAATTGAGCATTTGAACAAATTGCAAAGTCAAATATCTTGATTCATGATCTAATCTAAGTTTCACGTGCCTGCCCGCCATTCATCAAATACAGACAGTGACACGGCTTCGTGAGGCGTTTCCTGCTACGGTATGCTTGAATTTTCCCGCCAAAATACAATAACAAAGTGCTCGGGCCATTTTATTGGCTGGCCCCAGTTTGTCAAAGGTGAGAAAACAGTGGACGCTCGATCCAGTCTTTTCTCGAAAGCTTCCCGCCATTTTGTTGAGAAAGGGAATGGAGTAGCGTCACCAGTCGCTAAGTCACCAAATCACGTTGACCTTGGATATATCAGTAATGCTTCCCAAATGTACAAAATGTCGAAAAGATAAATACTTGCATTCAATCCTATCGGACATCTTTAAAAGAAGGCGTTGGTCTTTGAAGGCGTTGGCTGACTTAAAGCCCCTATTCGATGGCAAATATATTCTAATTGTTCAATTAAAAGACATCATATTTAAATCAAAAACTACTTCCACTGTCCATATAAATATTGCCTATATCAAATCTGTTCCATGCAGATTTTAAATGAAAGGTTCTCAGTGTTTGCCTTCCTTCCAATTTAGGAGATATACTAGGGTTATGAGGTATAAACAAGTTTGATTTTCAAATATTGTTATGTTTTTGTACATATTTTGCGGAGAATACTGATTCCCGGAAAAAGCATCAGGCAAAGGGGTGCTCTCCTTTTTTTGAAAGCCACTAATAATTAAAACTGTGCTCACACATCTGCAAATAAAGCTTTGTTGTTTGTTGTTATCATATGTTTCTTTGTAGCATTATTTCTTTACAATGCAGTTACAGGCCTTCCTGGGAATAAATTAGCACACGTGTGGCATTTCGCACTCCTAGATTGTGGTAGGAGTGCGATGGAGTGCTATTGGTACTTTTTCTTATTACTACAGATTTTCTGTTGCATACTATATAGAGCCATAAAAATTGAATGTTTCTTATTGATTTTCATTTACCGGTGGTTTTTTAAAATTTTGAGCCTTCTACCGTTTAGTTTTTTGTAAAGCGGTTTCTCATAATAAGAGGAGAAAATGTAACAAAGTTTTGATTGTTCTTACAACACACAATCAACCATTAAAAATAGTGTTTTAAAAACATGTGCGTGTCAATGCCGATCTGTGATAAAAACGAGGCGGAGCATCTGATTGGAAATTGCTTCAAAGTAGTCAAATAGAAATGTTTTCTGTTGTCTTTTCAAAAAATTAGAATGAACAGGAACTTGCTGCACTTCTGCGCAATTCATGTTTACAATGCTGAAATTTTGAACTTTCAAAACGTTGTGTAAAACTAGTCCCCATGTTATGGTCGTTTGGTCAGTGTTTTATTGTAAGCAATAATTGTCACAACGGTCCTCCAAAATGACGTGCTGGCACCGCATAATGTTTGACTCGAACAAAGTAAACATCAAAGCGTTACTGCCACCTTGTTAGTTCCCTGCGCTAATCAACATTTGCTTGCCACACCTCTGCCAACGATTCTGAGCCAATTTTTTTTAGCTCAATGCATGCAGCCTTTCTATGGTTGCAGGTAAATGGAAACCAGGTTTAAAAAACAAATGAATAATTACAAAACAGGCGTGCGATTAAACACACTCCTCAGTGTGGAGAGGGGTGTACCAAGGTGTGCGAGTGAGATCGCGCGCCTTTCCCAGGAAGGCCTGCAGTTATGGTCATTCAGACTATTGATGCAACAAGGCATAATATTTCTTCCTTGGGTGAAAAATATTAGCACTCCTGTAGATTTTCCTTCAAAAAATAAACATTTAGGGATCTTTTGCATGTTTCAACTGCTCCTTGAAGGTTTGCAGTGTTTTTTCTTCCAATTTGGGAGTTTTAAGCATCAGTTCAATGTCTATTGATTTAGATTCAACTGTGAATATTTTTTAACATACCCTGGTTTTTGTTAATGTGGTGCTAGGTTTCATATTAAATTTAGGGAAACACTGAAAATTGATATTTTCGACAGTGCTTACATAGACTGTCACAATGACACATCATATCTTTGACATGTTACAAACACACAAAGATCATTGGTTCCAGTTTGCTGTTTTTGTTGGTCCATTAATTGGAATGATGCAATAGCATTCAACAAAGTATTATGTCGTTTGAATCCTGAATTTACTGAACTTGGTAGTAGGCTCCTTGAAAAATACTAACCTAAAATCAGTGAGATGATAGACAATCAGTTTAATGGAAAGAATCTGGAGCTTTAAGATTTTTTTTATCTATTGAGCATTGAAAGGGCACTTAATGTAAACATCCTGCACAAATTGGTTTTACATCCCACTTTGCAGTTTGAATTAATTTTTTTAAAAACATGCAAATATAAATTAAGTTGGAGATTGACATTAAAACATCGTATGTCTAGAAAAATTGATAATCATTCATAGCTTAATTCTAGTATAATTTGATTAGCTTATGTTGTAGGTTGACTGTTGAAATCAAATTTAAATCAAATTAAATCAAAAGTTTTAATTAAATTTGACAAATACAATGGAATTTGATATTTCATCAGTGTTTTTTCTGCTAGTATCTGATATTAAAAGTTATTTAATCTAAGAAATTTTACAATTCTATTTAGGTGTACTTAGCTAAGTGGACATAGGGAAGGAGTCTTGCAGGGTTTAAATGATTTTATACGTTACTGGCACTTGGTTGAAGAATCACACATAGAAGAATATGGTTGAAAAGTGAAGTTTCTGTTACAGGGGCATCCAGTTACAGTAAGGCCAAAATGTACCAACCAACAAAACACATACTAGTTGGTGAATAACATAGAATATACACAAAGTTGGAATGTTACAAATAAAACCAGTACATATACAAATTGGCATCGAAGGTTCTTTACTAATGTGTTTAGGATACAGGGGCTGACTGGTCAGTCCCAATATTTTCTCAATTTTTTATAATTTTGCCATGAAATTGTAATATTTCTTATTTTGTAGGTGCCCTCTTAATTTGCGCTTACACTGAGACTCTTTCGGGATTAGTGGGTACAACAAAAATTGAATAGAAACATCACTTCGAGATTTCTTCAGTTATAAAAAATCATGTGCCAAGATTTAGGGCCACTATGTACATGAAGTATTTTCGCTCAAGGCCCCTGTACTGGTACAAATTTAATAAAACCACAACCGGAAGAAATTTTCTCTTCGGGGCCCTCAGTTTAATTTTTTTTGCATTCAATCATAAGTTAGGTTGGCAAAAACAGAAAATAATGTAACTCAGTTTCTAGGGAGGTCATTAACAGAAGAGTTATTAAAGTAAATTTGACGAGCTTATTCAAGTATCCGGGCTATTTTGCCTATGGTAGCTGCATGATCCATAAATTATAGCAGTTTTATCAACACACTTGTCATCAGATTACCTTAAATTTCCTGCTATGCTTAAATGTTAATGTCAACATATTCAAGTTTATCAGCCAACTAATTCAACAAATCAGCGTACAGTGCCAGAAATATTGTTGTTTGAACTATCGATTGTAAGTCAGGGAGATGACTCTACCTATAAGATGAAGCGAAATGCAAACGAAGACAACAAAAAGAAAAGAAAATATAAGAGTGGTCATCATAAGCGTCAAGAGAAACTTCATGCTGATCTGAGGAAAGGTGCTGCAGGAAGCAAAAGAGCTCTCCAGCAAAAACACATTCCAAAGGCAAAGTAGGCCGAGGATCGGTCAACACATTCCTGAGCAAATCAACAGCCACTTTTTTAGTGCGGGTTATGCGAAACCTTATCCAAGAAAGAATATTCAATGATGTAAGAGCAGCTGGTATCTATTCTATTGAGATGAACTCAATTCAAGACATTTCAAACCAAAATCAATGTTCCAACGTCATACGCTATGCTAGTAAAAGAGAGGTACATGAAGGGCTCTTGAGCGTTGTGAAGGCGAATGGTTCCTCGGGGGAAGCCCTCTTCAACCTCAACAAGTCAACGTTAGATCGTTTGCAGCTTGACATCTCAAACTGCGTGGGAGACAGTCTTGATGGAGCTGCAAATATGTCTGGTGAATATAAAAGTGTTCAGGCAAGAATAATTGAGGTTGCTTCGAATCACATACATGTTTGGTGCTATGCACACACGTTAAATTTGGTTCTTGGTGATTTCACTTCATTGAATGTATCATCTATCAGTCTTTTTGGGCTATTGAACAAAGCTGCAATCTTCTTTCGAGAATATCACAAATGTATGAATGCATGGGAAAACACAGTTCAATCAAAGATTGGAACTTCAAGGATGAAGAGGCTATGTACGATTGGAGCAACAACATGGTGGGCAAAGTCAAACGCCATTCGGAAGATTTTTGGTTCTTTTGATGATAATGAAGCAGCAAGCAATTTTTTGTATTTTGATTTAGTGGTTCCGCTGTCTGTTATACGTGACAGTGCAAGCTTCAACCAGACCCCACGAGACCAAGCAAATGACCTATTTGGCAAACTTTTGCAATGTGAAACAGTGCTAACAGCATTTCTGTACAACAGAATCTTTAGCATCACGTCTCCACTATCTGAGTATCTCAACACGAGTGGCATCAATTTATTACAAGCATGGAGGATAGTAGAAAGTAGCACTAACTGTCTGCAACAAATCAGCAGAGATTTCCATAATCTTCACGACAGAGCGGTCAAATTTGTAAACATGCGAAGAGCAAGACATTATCGTTTCCACCTTACTTCAAGAGAAACGAGTCAGAAGACAAAACGCACAGGCAAACGAAGAAAGAGATGAAGAAATAGTTGCATCCTCTCTTGAGCGATATAGAGTAGAAGTATTCTGTGCCGTTATGGATAAAGTTGTAGGAAGCCTTCGTCAACGATTTCTACAACAGGGTGTTCTCTACCGAGACTTTGCTTTTCCTGACCCAAGGCGATTTGCTGAATTTAAAAGCAAAGAAATCCCTAAGAACATGCTATCAACGCTTTGTGCCATCTCTGGTTTGAAAGTTGACAGAGAAGTTGTTAAAGAGCAATTAGTGGGTGTTTTGATGCATTCACTTGACTGGCCATAACACTGATGATTATGAAAGAGATTCTCTTTGCGAATATCCTGAAGACAGAGAAGCATCATATGATGAAATAGCCAAGGTGATTTGGTTTCATCTACTGAACCACTCAATTCGATAGCCAGACAAAACACCGATACAGATTTGAATAAACACGTTGCAGAAGAGAGAAGGTCGCTGCTTTGGAATATTCTGCAAATTCTGCTTCTCGTGCGTTTTTAAAGTTACTGCCTATATAAGCATTTGATTACATTGGCAGTTGCTCAGGTTGGGTATGAAAGGAGCTCCTCCCTTTTTGAAGATAATAAGGAGTAGGCTAAGAAGCATGTTGGGTCACAAGCAGCTAGAAGCTTTCATGTTTCTAAGCATAGAGCAAAAGCTGGTAGGTATGCTAGCTAAATAGAGTTGAGTGTACAGATTGAAGCAATGTATCTATAGCCGTCTATAAGAAGACGGTGTTACACAATGACTGTTGTTGTCTTTGAACATCTATTGTCCAGCATGCAGACTGATCGTGTCAATTAAAATATAGTAAGATAGAACTTCCGAGTGAAAAGTTGTAACGTAATTTCTAGCTGTTTCTTCAATGATATTCAAATGGGATTAAAACCATTAACAAATGCTGTTTGTTATAACCCACTAAAAACAAATCACAACATTTGAAAGCGTGGGGACATTTTGTTATATGCCAAAGAGAGGGAACATCTCAGAGGATTTCCATAAAACTGACTGAAGTTAATACCTGAAAATTGTCCTTCACCTCTTTGTTTGCCAAGGTAATCACTGCTTAGCTATAAACATGTTCTACGCTGAGAAAGAGGAAAAGTAAGGCTGTGACTACCAACACAAATGTAGACAACAGTTCTCTCCAAAGAACGTGAGTGATACCAACAAAATATAACAAACCAAAAAAAATGATTTCGGCATCCAAGGGCAAGAGACAAAGGAATGCAAGTAGATAAATGAACAAGAAAGAAATTTAACGCCCTGTTTTCCGAAGACACTCGGGAAAAGCCCTAAAACGTGGCTGGAAGAGTTGAAAGGCTTCGTAATTTACAAATAACTAGACAGGGCCAGTAGTATCACACGATTTATTGTTCAGAAGGGAAAACAGCGATGATGAGCACAGTTTCAGGCTGCCTAAGTTCTTGTCCTTTTGTAATTATGGTTCACTGTTCAGTGATAAGTACTGACAATTGCCGGTCGTGTCTGATTACAGTTAATAGGTATCTCGACAGGTCTAAGGATATACATTAACAAATAAATCGGAGAAAAAGTAAGCAGAAAATAGTTCACCTAAACATCATCTCTCTTATCGATCTTAATCAACCTGTTCTTTCGGTTTTAGTTCAGTTGGTGGATGGAGAGGATGTACTCCAAGGGACGGAAATTGATGATTTTCGAAAGATTTTCATCTGGAAAAATCAGTGAGTAGTTTTGCTCACTTAGCGCGCTTTCATTTTTTATATAGTTATTTTATTTATTATGAGTTGTAACTTGGGTAGTTTGTTTCCTACCTGTTTCGTATGACGGTGTTCGATCACCATTCATCGCCTTGAAGTGGGGCATAGGGGCGATGAGAAACGTCGTTTCAGGTGCCTTAGATTGTTGTGTTTTTGTAATCACAATCCCCAGTTCATTGTTTAGTACCGACTATGGCCCCTCTGTCAGTACACAAAAACATTGAATAGGCATCGTAGGACGGTTATGCGATACCAAGTGGGAGAGTTTTTGACAATAAACCAATAATTTGGAGCAACTACATGCGTCATAGTGTTAAGTAGTAACTTGGGTAGTTTGCTTCCTACCTGTTTCGCATGACGGTATTCCATCACCATTCATCGCCCTGAAGTTGGGCATAGGGGCGATGAGAAACGTCGTTTCAGGTGCCTTAGGTTATTGTGTTATTTTTTACCACAGTTACCCGTTCAATGTTTTAGTATGACCACAGTCCATTGGTTATCTACGCAGCAGCATTGAATAGGCGTATCTCGATGAGGTCTAGGGATATTCACGGGGACAACTTTTGCAATTTAACCAATAATTTGGAACGACTACAAATAACGTAATGGTAATTATAGTCAGAAGTAAAGTAATGATTAAAGTGTTTGTAAGTGGTAATTTAGGTAGTTCGTTTTCTACCTGTTTCGCATGACGGTGTTCCATCACCATTCATCACCTTGAAGTGGGGCATAGGGGTGATGAGAAACGTCGTTGCAGGTGCCTTAGGTTATTGTGTTATTTGTGATCACAGTCCTCCGTTCAACGCTCAAGTACTGACCTCAGTCCATTGGCTCCGTACGCAGCAGCATTGAATAGGCGTATCTCGATGAGGTCTAGGGATGTTCACGGGGACAACTTTTGCAATTTAACCAATAATTTGGAACAACTACAAATAACGTAATGGTAATGTTAGTCATAATTGAAGTAATAATTAAAGTAATTGTAAATGGTAATTTAGGTAGTTCGTTTTCTACCTGTTTCGCATGACGGTGTTCCATCACCATTCATCACCTTGAAGTGGGGCATAGGGGTGATGAGAAACGTCGTTTCAGGTGCCTTAGGTTATTGTGTTATTTGTGATCACCGTCCTCCGTTCAACGCTCAAGTACTGACCTCAGTCCATTGGCTCCGTACGCAGCAGCATTGAATAGGCGTATCTCGATGAGGTCTAGGGATGTTCACGGGGACAACTTTTGCAATTTAACCAATAATTTGGAACAACTACAAATAACGTAATGGTAATGTTAGTCATAATTGAAGTAATAATTAAAGTAATTGTAAATGGTAATTTAGGTAGTTCGTTTTCTACCTGTTTCGCATGACGGTGTTCCATCACCATTCATCACCTTGAAGTGGGGCATAGGGGTGATGAGAAACGTCGTTTCAGGTGCCTTATGTTGTTGTGTTATTTGTGATCACAGTCCTCCGTTCAACGCTCTAGTATGACCTCAGCCAACGGGCTACATACGCAGCAGCATTGAATAGGCATATCTCGACGAGATATCCACGGGTAATGCGATTTTTACGAATCAACCAATGATTAGGAGCGACTACACCTAGTGTAAGTAGTTTTATTTGATTTGCCTTATGCGCCCCCTGTCTTCCGTGGCTAAGCATTACCTTTCTTCCATTTGAGCATAGTTGGGGATTCAGGACGACGGTTTGAATGGGATGCTGAAGCTTTTCAGGACGATTTACAACATCTTCTAACCTGACAGAGGTGGTAAGTAGCCAATCAATTTGTTTCGTTGTATTTTGTCTAGGCCGCTATTATTGATAAAGTTGCAAGTGATTTAGTGGCCCTAACGTCTTCATTCTTTACTTGGGTTAGGATATTTGGACGTCGATAAACGCTTTTCAGGTACCTTAGGCTGTTTTTTATCTTCAATCACCTTTCTCTTTCAATGTTCAACGCTTAGTTTCGCGAATCATGTCGTTTCGTAGACAATGGGTTGAGCGGGAATAGGTTGTAGTTCAGACAATGTTTTGGAACGATCAAAAGTACTCTTACTTATTGTTTGGAGCCAAGAGAGTCGATGCAAAAGTGTTTGAAGGGGCTAGTTATTTATGGCTATTATCTAAACCAGGTACTGATAAGATTTTTGCACATTTTAATATAATTTTGGTATATTTAGCCGTGTCTTTATTTAATTTCTTTGACTTGAGATGACTTTCCTTGAATTTTTAAAGAAATACACGTTGTTAAGTCAGAGCATTGGATATTGAAAGGAGAAGCATTATTTTTGAAATCGAATATGTAAAACGAGAGATCCATGCAGTTTTGGGATGAAGGCGAAAGTGTCAACTTTATGCTGTGAAAGCCAGTGTCATTACTAGGGAGCAATGGTTAGTACACACTGATTATGAACACAGAAGGGCGAAACGAAACCTTTTACTCCTTGACCACGTAAAAAGTCTTGCAAATTGAACTTATTGTTAGAAACATTTTCTTCTTTTGATTAAAGCTCGATCATTTTGATTAAAGCTGAATGATTTAAGCACCTCTTTTCTCTTTAGATATAGGTGGCGCATTTGAAAAGAGGGTACCATAAAAGGGGGCTGGTAAATTTGAATAAATAACTAGCAACAAGAACTGAAATAGAAAGACTGCATTTGTGGCAAAAGGTTGGAAGACCCCCTTGGAGAAGAAGACAAAGAGGCTATTTATCTATATCAGGCAAGTCCTGTCTTCACACTTTTTCGCATTGCAGTTTTGACACGGCAAAAAAGACATTCTACAATCCTAGATGAGATGCTACGTACGAGGAGCAGTATACAATGTGAACGGCAAAAGAAACGCATGCAAAGTGCAAAGTCTGCAGATATTGAGCTTGCAAAAGGGGAATCGAGCTTTTGGAAAGTGAAACTTACAGGATTAACCAAGAAGAATTTGATCGCAAAGGGATTGTCTGTTCAGAAATTCATGGAACTAGAATTTTGCTGTAGTCAGCAACTGTAGTGGTCTTTTCAAATCTTCGAAACTTCGAAACTTGACGATCAATCTCTGATTTGATGACCTTTTCAAGATATTAAGTTCCCACAGAACACTTTCAAAGTCTGGTTTCAAAGTCTGGTATATGTAGTTGATTTGGTATCATTTTTTCTTATGCAGGGAAATGTGTAGAATCCAGTCTATCTTTCGGAGGCTTAGTATATCTGTAAATTATTCTTTCCATCGTTATAAAACTCAACTTGTGTTTTTTCGAACCAATTTTTTTTAATTCTAGAAAATGTTTTCACATGGTTGTGGACGGCAAACAGCCTGCAAAAATTAGCCTAGGAAAGACAAGATATGTTTTTCAGGCAAGTTTACTCGAAGATATGTTTTTGTCATTATTGTTGGCACTATTGTCCATTCCACTTTATTTCCATTCTTCACGTCCATTTGTCTTATTGAAGACCATGAAATGACAATCAACACAGACGGACTACGTTTCTTTCGACCTGACATTTTCTCGACATGACATTTTGGCACAAACAAAACAATAAAGATCTTTTCTACATACAACGCTTTCCGACTACGCGTTTTACGAACTGACGTTTCTCGACTGTACGTTTCAAGACAGCAAAACAAAATACAATCTTAAGGTTTAAAATATAGAAATCCAGAATTGCATTTACTCGAAGATATGTTCTTGTCATTATTGTTGGCAGTATTCCCATTCCACTTTATTTCCATCCTTCAAGTCCATTTTATTTATTTAAGACCATGAAATAACAATCAACATACACGGACTGCGGTTCTTTCAACCTAACATTTTCTCGACTTGACATTTTTCCCAAACATACCAAAAAAAATATTTTTCACATACAACGCTGTCCTCCTACGCTTTTCACGAACTGACGTTTCTCGATTGTATGTTTCACCAAAGAAAAACAAGAAGCAATCGATTGAACATTTGAAATATAAAGATCTAGATTTATCTAAATTAATTGTATAATTGTTTCAATTTTCACTCTCTGCCGGCTTTGAATTGACATTTAGTTAAGAGGGCGAAATTATTACTTGTTTTATTACTAAGAAATAAATTTTGTTTCTCAGAAATGGGAGATCTGAAACAACGGTGAAATTCACAATTGTAAACAAGTGTTTGCTTGTCCATTGAAGCTACTTTTGGCACTCAAATTTATTTCTAAGAACCAAAATTGTGTTTATTAAAACTTGACCTCTTGGCTACAGTTTGACCAGTACTGCTTTTATCATGCTCTTTTCTACGGTCTTCCTATTCCAAGTTATGATGTTGTGGTCCAGTTTTTCATTTGCGAGTTTTGAGGACCGCCATCTTTTAGGATATTCATGATAACTGTCCACCCTTCTTCTTTTTTGTAATCCTACTTTGAAGATGACATTGTCATTTGTGTCCTTTCTCACAGCATTTTGATTGGCCATCGTTAGTCTCTCCTCCTTCCCCCGTGAACTCTACAACTTCTTGCAGTTCTGTGGTAACGCACCATAATGTCTTTTCCTGCTGAGCCTCATTTTGTCTGTATGTTGATTTAGCTGAATCTTGTTTATTTGTTATGTGAATCAAATAGACTTGGATGACTGCGTTTGTTCTTCTTGCTGTTTTTAAAGGTTGCAAAAGATTTTAATTCTCTCTGTGAAGTATGGTGTATGAAGGGTAGGTTCTTTGGTAGAATCATTCGTATGATGCAGAAGGTTTTGTAGTTGTCGATAGTCCTTGGTATAAATCATATTATTCATCCGTAATATATCAAAGCCATATCCTCAACTTTATCTTTAATTTCCTTGATTTAACGAATTTTAGTGAGAGTTTTTTTTGTTGAAATTTGTTTTTGGAATCATTTGGTTTAGGTTTACCTGCAAACGACACACTTCAGTTTGAAAGGTTGACTAATAGAGAATTGCCTTACCTCCTACAGGTACAAGATTGAATGAATGAAGGCTGGCTATGAGTCAGTCCGTAAGAGGATACTAATAGTAGAAAGCTTTAATAAACGCTCACATCAAGGTTTGCTACTTGGCTGCCTGATTAATACTACCCGTTCCCCTGGTCTAACCTGCTATTTGCCGTGTGACTGAAGCACTTCAATCCTTCCCGCTCCAAAAAGGGTTCAGTAGATCAAGCTATTCGTGTGTGCCCCCTCTTTTGACTCTTTCTATGAGGCAAGTTCTTCCATGCTGTTAACATTGTATTTTACAGAAGCGCTTTGTACAATAACATGCAATTGATCTTAACTGTTTCATAAAGTCTCATTTTACTTTTGTGTTAAATTGGCTCTGTTTACAATTATATATTAGCTAATTTTTAGTTATTGAGTGGATTGTACAGTATTGTGGAATAATTTCCCACATAATGATGGAATGTCAATTCTTAGAGCTGATAGAACTGTATTTACAGTGTAGTATTGGGCTGAAATTCGAAATTATTTGTGCACTAAATTGTTTGTGAAAACCAAGAGCTGTTTCAATCGCGAATTTATGGGCAGATTTGTGTGTTGGCTTGCCTTCCTTAAAACCTGAATCTGATCACGAGTATGCAAACTGATATGGTAGCAACCCTGTGATATTTGTGTCAAAAACCATGTCAACCTAATGATAATGTGTGTGTTGGCTTGCCTTCCTTTAAACCGGAATATTTTCTACCATGCAAAAGGCAGAATCTGGAAGTGGGATAATATCATTTGACATGATCATTTAGTGCTTTCTGGAGAAGGTTCAAGAGATATTTGACTTTTTTCAGAACAGCGAATTTG
Source organism: Nemopilema nomurai (assembly GCA_003864495.1). Taxonomy (NCBI): domain Eukaryota; kingdom Metazoa; phylum Cnidaria; class Scyphozoa; order Rhizostomeae; family Rhizostomatidae; genus Nemopilema; species Nemopilema nomurai. The sequence continues at coordinate 2,729,850 of ML133426.1, forward strand.
AGGAATGACTTTGAACAAGAAGTACAATTGTTTTTTTAATAGAACCTCATCTCCATTTTTTTAATAGAAGCATGTAACAAATTTTTACGAGTCTTTACAACTACATAAGATTGTAGCCAATTTCGTGTCATTCATTGATGATTTTGAAATTCAGAACTTCAGCTAGATAATAAGATAAACATAGTTGGTGTAGCTGTAGCTTCTTGCGAAATTTGAATTTTTCATTCCCTTTTACTAACTGTATGAGATACCAGGGAGCAAATTCAAGCAATCTTTATACGTTCACTCTATTTTAGAGTACGATTAGCCTCTTGTCAAGACTTTGTTACTTGAATTGCTCATTTCTTAAAATATTAAATAACAAATCACCATTTTTGTTGACACTGTGGCTCAAGCAGAACCGCTAGTGACCCTTTTAGAAGCGCTTTTTACAGCATTCAAGGTTATGATGTAACTGGGATACAATTGCAGCCGTGGTGTACAGACTAACAGCAGAACAATACCAAAGGAAGAATCTACCAAAGGAAGAAGGTTTTCAGGGACAAGGAGCCCCAAGGGGGGACCACAGAAAATGTTCAACACTACGGAGGATAACCTAGTTTCACCTTCCACCCCTTGCACAGGGAAACAAGCTTGACGGCCATCTTTCTGGCTCTTCTCCAGATTAGGCACGGTTTTACAGGTGAACAATGGCGAGCAAACGGGCTTCGGTTATTCTTGCTAAGGGTACTGAGGAAATGGAAGCTGTAATATCAATCGATATTCTTAGAAGAGCCAAGGTTAGTTTTGCCTGTCACCTTGTTTCGACTGCAAGACGTTGAATGGAACAAGAACGCGTCTTTTTAAAGTCTTCAGTGTTAATGTTTATGCTAGAGTATTAAGCCACAAACTTCATTCTTACATAATAAAGCAGGTATAATGCTTTGCCCTAAATGTAAAGAGTTTACTTAAACAGTTGTCTTTTTATTATTGGGCAGGTAGATACAGTTGTGGCTGGGCCAACATATTTCCAATGTGGTAAGTTGCAGCAGAGGGGTTTTCGTTTCAGAAATCGGATTCTGTAGAAAACTTGAATTGTTAAAGAGACAATATTCTGTAGAAACTAGCTGTTATTTAATTCCATACCGCTTCGCCAGACATGTTCAGACCCATTGCTGGAACCCCATTTGTTTGGATGAAGGGCAGACAACTGGGCCATAACTTTGCATGCATCTGATGAAAATCTTTCTGCAGCTCATTCAGCATCAGATCATGGAATGCAAAGAAAAAGCTTCGACGAAATTTCGAAGCAACTGATTCGCTTCCCATGTCTGTGTTTGACGAGGTATTCGATGACTCAGACAGGCCTCCTACAACATCTGGCCGTCTCCAAGATGACCGGTTAAGGTACGGCGACGCTTGCTTCCTTCTGTACTGAAATCATCTTGAGCACCGCACTTGCGTGCAATTGCTTTAGCATCCTGGAAAAATTTGTCAAATGTCGTATCATTCCGTAATGATTGGAGCTGCTTAATTAAGGCATGGATTGCATCTACTGCTGTTACCATATCCATCTCTTCCTTTTCAAATACTCGGAAGCCAATCGCGGCATCTGAAAGCAATTTTGAAAGATGTAGACTTTTAACAAGAACTCAAAGGAACCAATTTTTAGCAGCAATCCAGCACAGGTGCTATCATTGTTTTCAAGCTCTTTCAATGTTGCTGCTAGGACTGGTGGGACATTCAAAGGGACCGACAGATTGTCAGCTCTGGCGGTCCATTGCGTATCTGGCAAAGATCTAAGAGCAGTGCTTCCTTGCTTGATGCCGAAAGCGTCAGGTTTTCCTTCATAAACAGCATTGCAATGCGGTGATCCTCCCATGACTCGATAGTTTGAACCTATTGTTTCAAAAACGTCTGTGACGAGAGGCAATGTCTCCGCACATTTTACAAGCACCAAACTTAGCAGGTGTGCAAAGAAGTGAAAGTAAATTGAGGACGTTGCTCCTGCGTTTACCAGCTCTTGCTGCATTCCCTGGTCTTTCCTGGACATGTTGCTTGCCCATTGAACCTTTTCCAACCATGTCAATGAGTGGCAAATTCATCTCCCCAAACCCATCAATCAACACACCGGCCAGTGATTTCCCCTTCAAACTTGTTACATACTTTTTTCTTATGAATCTAGCCACTAGAAAATATATTTGTAAGAACATAATTTTATTATTTTACCCAAGTTGGATAAAAGATGTATTCTTTATGACCGATTTTCAGTCAGTAGAATTTTCTGAGTGGCCAAGTGAAATTTGGCCTTAAAGGTTAAGTATTTCTCTTCTCTTCAACGAGCTTTACGTAGAAATTTTGTAGTAGAAAAATCCGGTAAAGTCTGGCCGGATTCTACGAAAAACTCCGATAAATCCGGTTCCGGTCGGACCCTTAAAACGTTGTACACTCCTAGTTCTAATTATGAATAGCTATGGGGTTAGAATTACTCATTGGTGCATGGGAAACATTTAAAAAAAAGATGATTTCAAAGTCATCCAGTTATGAACAGCAGCCTACTAGAAGTACTTGGGATTAGAATATTTTGAAGCTGGGATATAAGGTTATCAGTAATTGAGCTTGGGTGTTCAAAACGACATGAAATTTTAAATCGATGATCGATGAGAAGACCGATTAGAAGCTCATCTCCACTGGTTTCACTGCTACGGTCGAGTAAAAGCTGACGCAATTCTTCAAGGATGAAAGTGGCGGGAAAATGAAATATGCCTGTAGTGCTGATAAGTATGTTTCCAGTAAAGCTATGCCATGAATTCCCATCTCAGTTAATTGCCTTTGCTTGAATGATTAACACGAACATGAAAGAGATTAGATATTGGCGCGTGGAATAAGAAATTGGACGCAGAAAATGCCCAAGAAAGGCATGAATTGTTGTCAAACGATGACAGGGGAGAGCCAGATCGCTAAAGAAATACAGGGGACAAGACCAACGACTGGTTTCATGGTAAGCTAAAGAAAAATAATTTTATTTACTCCGCCAATTGTTAACTTTATGCAAACAGATCAGCACTCGCTCGTCCTCAAGCTGGGTTTTAAAGGTTTGGTTCACTTCTTTGCAATTGAAGTCAATTTGGTGAACGTTGACCCAAAATTGCTCTTTACTCTTTTTAATTGCATGATGAGGAAGTGTACAATTATTTGCTTTTTTACTGTCTATGAAATGTATTTTTTACGCCTTTATGGGAGATATAACTTTAATTATTCTAGACCTATTGCAGTACTATCCATGAGCAATGTAGCAATGCTACATAACTCATTGCTTTCATGATAATTTGATTTTTGTCAAACACAATGTTAGTATCCTTGATGCTTACTAAATAGCATATAGCAGCCTAAGAAGAGACAGTGTTGCTACACTGTACTTCCATTGTAAGCTTGGTTGTAAGGTCGATTTGTTACTCTCACTGGAAGGTCGAGAGTAAGAATGGGCAACTGTTTGGAGTTCTTGACTTCAAGGGCACCCAGAGTTCTTGAATGATCTTTTTTCGCTTTCAGCCTAATCGACAGAGGGATTCGTTTTTTGCCGCTCTCTTCGCGAACACCTCCAACGGCAGATGTTACATTTATTGATACCAAGTTAGACACGTTACTCTTAATTGACTTAGAAATACTTTTCACTTCCTCCAAATACTCATTCAATTAAGTTATACTCACGTTTGTACTGCAATAGGTCAATGTTATTATCAAACAGATTTTTAAAAATGCTCCATGATTTCGCATTTTTTTAACGTTCCCTTTTTTTAAAAACAGAGTATTGTATTAATTTCGTATAATTTTACCATGCATGGAGATGCATTTTTAGCTACTCTAGAAGGCTATATTAAAAAAATAGGCGTTGGACCCTTCTATGTCACTATACCTGAATCTTAGCCCTTCCACATTCAACTTCATGGCGCCGTCTCCAAAAATTGATACCCCAAGTTATGTTAAGGAATGCTTTTAGGCAATTGATTTGACATAATGTTCATAGAACGTGAATAGAGGACTTGTTTATGAAGAGTTAAAGTCAGAAATTGTTATATAAATCGTGCATTAATTACAAATTTCGTAAAGGGCTAGAATCGCAACTGGTTGCTTATTGCATGTTACATCGCGGTTCCTGTTGTCAAATTGTACGACGGCTTTTACTTTTGTTTCCAGATGTTTCTGTTGCAATTCTAGAGATTTTGATAAGCAATCCCATGTACAGTACTTACTCAATTATCCAGCCTTCTCGGGTAAGATGCGTGCGGAGGATCCGAAATTCCGGATAATTGAGAAAAAGCTAAAAACGGCTGAAACCAGCATAAATAAACAAAATTGGTTTCATGAAAGTTTATTTCAAAAGCACACATTACAAACTACTGTAAGACACTAAATACTCTTAGAATATAATTGAATCTTTGGCTGAATGCGCGGTGCCTCACGCTTCAAACATCTAGCTTATTTTCAATTGAGAGATTCGCACTCTTTCATTTTTGCTCAGACTTTCTTGCCATGATGAGAAAAGCTTTTAATCTGACAAGAAAACATGGCGATAGAAAAAATGTTGTCACTCGGAAAATACCCGGTAAATTTTCCCCAGCTGTGTTCATTTTTCTTTTCAAATATCTTTTCGCTTAAATTTTTGACTACTTGTTTCTACTTACCATTACTTCGATTTATTGCCACAAATAAAATAATGAGATTCAGACTAAAACAGGAATTGCAGAACCAGGGCCCCACAATAAATATCAAGGTGTAATTTTCAGTTTCTTTGCAAATTATGCTAAAATGAGCAAAGGGGCAAAGGGTGTCCCAATTTTGGGAAGAACAAAATTACCCTTTTTCAATAAGAGGCAAGAAAAACGTTCCCAACGTATCACTAAAAATTTCGAAAATTCTTCATATACGTTCCCTTCCCCCCTTTTTACGGATAACTGGAATCCGGATAAACATTGGTCGGATAATTGAATATGTACCGTAATGCAAAACTGATACTTGAGCTCTTCAGTTCTGTTTCGCGCCTTTTTTATACCTCAGATTCAAAGAGAGGCCATTTCAGTATGTCCGTTAGAGGATACCTTCGTCCACCCATGCATCCCTGAATCATTTGGATGACAATTCTCTAGAATGCAGAACAAGATGAAATTCAAAGAATAACATGGTTGCGAGTAAGTGTCTTTCCCACTTTTTACAGATAATTTTGCTTTCAGTATAGTTATTAGCAGTGAAATCGGATATTAATATAAGGTTAGTACAGCTGTTTTACAGCGAGGAAGTCTTCTGTGGCCTAGACACTCACCACGCTCTGCAAATTTTAAATATTTCAGCAATTGGTTGTAGTAAGAGACACTGTTGAATATTACTGATTTGACCAGTAAGTTCTGTATCAAACGTTTTGAAGGTAACAGTGGAAAACCTTGCTGGGATTTATGAGGGATTATTTAAGTTGCATTCTGAATTTTTCTAACATTCTGATAGCATTCTAAACGAAAACGTCCAAATGACATGGTCTGGAAAAAATTGATATTTTTGCGGCTCCTAACATATTACTTTTCTTCGTGTGACTTCACGTTTTCTATGTGACTTTAGTTTTCTTTTATGAGCTTCTTTCATAAAATTGGCGACTAATTTCCAACTAAGATGAGTTGACATGACTTTTATAATTGAGCATTTGAACAAATTGCAAAGTCATAATATCTTGATTCGTGATCTAATCTAAGTTTCACGTGCCTGCCCGCCATTCATCAAATACAGACAGTGACACGGCTTCGTGAGGCGTTTCCTGCTACGGTATGCTTGAATTTTCCCGCCAAAATACAATAACAAAGTGCTCGGGCCATTTTATTGGCTGGCCCCAGTTTGTCAAAGGTGAGAAAACAGTGGGACGCTCGATCCAGTCTTTTCTCGAAAGCTTCCCGCCATTTTGTTGAGAAAGGGAATGGAGTAGCGTCACCAGTCGCTAAGTCACCAGAGATCACGTTGACCTTGGATATATCAGTAATGCTGCCCAAATGTACAAAATGTCGAAAAGATAAATACTTGCATTCAATCCTATCGGACATCTTTAAAAGAAAGGCGTTGGCCTTTGAAGGCGTTGGCTGACTTAAAGCCCCTATTCGATGGCAAATATATTCTAATTGTTCAATTAAAAGACATCATATTTAAATCAAAAACTACTTCCACTGTCCATATAAATATTGCCTATATCAAATCTGTTCCATGCAGATTTTAAATGAAAGGTTCTCAGTGTTTGCCTTCCTTCCAATTTAGGAGATATACTAGGGTTATGAGGTATAAACAAGTTTGATTTTCAAATATTGTTATGTTTTTGTACATATTTTGCGGAGAATACTGATTCCCGGAAAAAGCATCAGGCAAAGGGGTGCTCTCCTTTTTTTGAAAGCCACTAATAATTAAAACTGTGCTCACACATCTGCTTATAAAGCTTTTTTGTTTGTTGTTATCATATGTTTCTTTGTAGCATTATTTCTTTACAATGCAGTTATGGTCATTCAGACTATTGATGCAACAAGGCATAATATTTCTTCCTTGGGTGAAAAATATTAGCACTCCTGTAGATCCTCCTTCAAAAAATAAACATTTAGGGATCTTTTGCATGTTTCAACTGCTCCTTGAAGGTTTGCAGTGTTTTTTCTTCCAATTTGGGAGTTTTAAGCATCAGTTCAATGTCTATTGATTTAGATTCAACTGTGAATATTTTTTAACATACCCTGGTTTTTGTTAATGTGGTGCTAGGTTTCATATTAAATTTAGGGAAACCTGAAAAATTGGATATTTTCGACAGTGCTTACATAGACTGTCACAATGACACATCATATCTTTGACATGTTACAAACACACAAAGATCATTGGTTCCAGTTTGCTGTTTTTTGTTGGTCCATTAATTGGAATGATGCAATAGCATTCAACAAAGTATTATGTCGTTTGAATCCTGAATTTACTGAACTTGGTAGTAGGCTCCTTGAAAAATACTAACCTAAAATCAGTGAGATGATAGACAATCAGTTTAATGGAAAGAATCTGGAGCTTTAAGATTTTTTTTATCTATTGAGCATTGAAAGGGCACTTAATGTAAACATCCTGCACAAATTGGTTTTACATCCCACTTTGCAGTTTGAATTAATTTTTTCAAAACATGCAAATTTCAATTAAGTTGGAGATTGACATTAAAACATTGTATGTCTAGAAAAATTGATAATCAGTCATGGCTTAATTCTAGTATAATTTGATTAACTTATGTTGTAGCATGATTGTTCAAATCAAATTTAAATCAAATTAAATCAAGAGTTTGAATCAAATTTGACAAATACAATGGAATTTAATATTTCATCAGTGTTTTTTCTGCTAGTATCTGATATTAAAAGTTATTTAATCTAAGAAATTTTACAATTCTATTTAGGTGTACTTAGCTAAGTGGACATAGGGAAGGAGTCTTGCAGGGTTTAAATGATTTTATACGTTACTGGCACTTGGTTGAAGAATCACACATAGAAGAATATGGTTGAAAAGTGAAGTTTCTGTTACAGGGGCATCCAGTTACAGTAAGGCCAAAATGTACCAACCATCAAAACACATACTAGTTGGTGAATGACAAAGAATATGCACATAGCTGGAATGTTTGGTTTCTATTTCACGTCATTAGATATTTGCAATGTGAGCGACAGGGTGTTGAAAAATTTTTAGCCAATGACATAGCCAGATGAAACAATCTTAGGTCTAGGTTAGCAAGGATTGTCATAATTTCTAGCAGATTTTTCAGCATAACCAACTTCCCTTTGGGAAAAGACTAGAAATGAAATACAAATAAGATAATCATTCAATAATTAGATAAAGAGGCACCTCGTAATGAAATTGCATGAATGTATATATGAAAGAATAACAAGTATCACAGTGCATAATTTGTTTTTAATAAGACCTGTACATACTCATACAAATTGGCATCAAAGGTTATTCACTAAAGTGATTCGGATACAGGGGCGGACTGGTCGGTCCCAAAATTCTTGACCCAAGGCGATTTGCTGAATTTAAAACATCGATTTATTACAAGCATGCAGGATGGTAGAAAGTAGCACTAACTGTCTGCAACGAATCAGCAGAGATTTCCATAATCTTCACGACAGAGCGGTCAAATTTGTAAACATGCGAAGAGCAAGACATTATCGTTTCCACCTTACTTCAAGAGAAATGAGTCAGAAGACGAAAAGCACAGACAAGCGAAGAAAGAGATGAAGAAATAGTTGCATCCCCTTTTGAGCGATATAGAGTAGAAGTATTCTGTGCCGTTATGGATAAAGTGGTAGAAAGCCTTCGTCAACGATTTCTACAACAGGGTGTTCTCTACCGAGACTTTGCTTTTCTTGACCCAAGGCGATTTGCTGAATTTAAAAGCAAAGAAATCCCTAAGAACATGCTATCAACGCTTTGCGCCATCTCTGGTTTGAAAGTTGACAGAGAAGTTGTTAAAGAGCAATTAGTGAGTGTTTTGATGCATTCACTTGACTGGCCATAACACTGATGATTATGAAAGAGATTCTCTTTGCGAATATCCTGAAGACAGAGAAGCATCATATGATGAAATAGCCAAGGTGATTTGGTTTCATCTACTGAACCACTCAATTCGATAGCCAGACAAAACACCGATACAGATTGAATAAACACGTTGCAGAAGAGAGAAGGTCGCTGCTTTGGAATATTCTGCAAATTCTGCTTCTCTTGCGTTTTTAAAGTTACTGCCTATATAAGCATTTGATTACATTGGCAGTTGCGCAGGTTGCGTATGAAAGGAGCTTCTCCCTTTTAAAGATAATAAAGAGTAGGCTAAGAAGCATGTTGGGTCACAAGCAGCTAGAAGCTTTCATGTTTCTAAGCATAGAGCAAAAGCTGGTAGGTATGCTAGCTAAATAGAGTTGAGTGTACAGATTGAAGCAATGTATCTATGGCCATCTATAAGAAGACGGTGTTACACAATGACTGTTGTTGTCTTTGAACATCTATTGTCCAGCATGCAGACTGATCGTGTCAATTAAAATATAGTAAGATAGAACTTCCGAGTGAAAAGTTGTAACGTAATTTCTAGCTGTTTCTTCAATGATATTCAAATGGGATTAAAACCATTAACAAATGCTGTTTGTTATAACCCACTAAAAACAAATCACAACATTTGAAAGCGTGGGGACATTTTGTTATATGCCAAAGAGAGGAAACATCTCAGAGGATTTCCATAAAACTGATTGAAGTTAATACCTGAAAATTGTCCTTCACCTCTTTGTTTGCCAAGGTAATCACTGCTTAGCTATAAACATGTTCTACGCTGAGAAAGAGGAAAAGTAAGGCTGTGACTACCAACACAAATGTAGACAACAGTTCTCTCCAAAGAACGTGAGTGATACCAACAAAATATAACAAACCAAAAAAAATGATTTCGGCATTCAAGGACAAGAGACAAAGGAATGCAGGTAGATAAATGAACAAGAAAGAAATTTAACGGCCTGTTTTCCGAAGACACTCGGGAAAAGCCCTAAAACGTGGCTGGAAGAGTTAAAAGGCTTCGTAATTTACAAATAACTAGACAGGGCCAGTAGTATCACACGATTTATTGTTCAGAAGGGAAAACAGCGATGATGAGCACAGTTTCAGGCTGCCTAAGTTCTTGTCCTTTTGTAATTATGGTTCACTGTTCAGTGATAAGTACTGACAATTGCCCGTCGTGTCTGATTACAGTTAATAGGCATCTCGACAGGTCTAAGGATATACATTAACAAATAAATCGGAAAAATTGTAACCAGAAAATAGTTCACCTATATACCATCTCTGTTATCGATCTTAATCAACCTGTTCTTTTCGGTTTTAGTTCAGTTGGTGGATGGAGAGGATGTACTCCAAGGGACGGAAATTGATGATTTTCGAAAGATTTTCATCTGGAAAAATCAGTGAGTAGTTTTGCTCACTTAGCGCGCTTTCATTTTTTTATATAGTTATTTTATTTATTATGAGTTGTAACTTGGGTAGTTTGTTTCCTACCTGTTTCGTATGACGGTGTTCGATCACCATTCATCGCCTTGAAGTGGGCATAGGGGCGATGAGAAACGTCGTTTCAGGTGCCTTAGGTTGTTGTGTTTTTGTAATCACAATCCCCAGTTCATTGTTTAGTACCGACTATGGCCCCTCGGTCAGTACACAAGAACATTGAATAGGTATCGTAGGACGGTTATGCGATACCAAGTGGGAGAGTTTTGACAATAAACCAATAATTTGGAGCAACTACATGTATCATAGTGATAAGTAGCAGCTTGGGTAGTTTGTTTCCTACCTGTTTCGCATGACGGTGTTCCATCACCATTCATCGCCTTGAAGTGAGGCATAGGGGCGATGAGAAACGTCGTTTCAGGTGCCTTAGGTTGTTGTGTTTTTGTAATCACAATCCCCAGTTCATTGTTTAGTACCGACTATGGCCCCTCGGTCAGTACACAAGAACATTGAATAGGTATCGTAGGACGGTTATGCGATACTAAGTGGGAGAGTTTTTGACAATAAACCAATAATTTGGAGCAACTACATGTATCATAGTGATAAGTAGCAGCTTGGGTAGTTTGTTTCCTACCTGTTTCGCATGACGGTGTTCCATCACCATTCATCGCCTTGAAGTGAGGCATAGGGGCGATGAGAAACGTCGTTTCAGGTGCCTTAGGTTGTTGTGTTTTTGTAATCACAATCCCCAGTTCATTGTTTAGTACCGACTATGGCCCCTCGGTCAGTACACAAGAACATTGAATAGGTATCGTAGGACGGTTATGCGATACAAGTGGGAGAGTTTTTGACAATAAACCAATAATTTGGAGCAACTACATGTATCATAGTGATGAGTAGTAACTTGGGTAGTTTGTTTCCTACCTGTTTCGCATGACGGTGTTCCATCACCATTCATCGTCCTGAAGTTGGGCATAGGGGCGATGAGAAATGTCGTTTCAGGTGCCTTAGGTTGTTGTGTTATTTGTGATCACAGTTACCCGCTCAATGCTTTAGTATGACCACAGTCCATTAGTTATCTACGCAGGAGCATTGAATAGGCGTATCTCTAAGGGGTCTAGGGATATTCACGGGGACAACTTTTGCAATTTAACCAATAATTTGGAACAACTACAAATAACGTAATGGTAATGTTAGTCATAATTGAAGTAATAATTAAAGTAATTGTAAATGGTAATTTAGGTAGTTCGTTTTCTACCTGTTTCGCATGACGGTGTTCCATCACCATTCATCACCTTGAAGTGGGGCATAGGGGTGATGAGAAACGTCGTTTCAGGAGCCTTAGGTTATTGTGTTATTTGTGATCACAGTCCTCCGTTCAACGCTCTAGTACGACCTCAGCCAACGGGCTACATACGCAGCAGCATTGAATAGGCATATCTCGACGAGATATCCACGGGTAATGCGATTTTTACGAATCAACCAATGATTAGGAGCGACTACACCTAGTGTAAGTAGTTTTATTTGATTTGCCTTATGCGCCCCCTGTCTTCCGTGGCTAAGCATTACCTTTCTTCCATTTGAGCATAGTTGGGGATTCAGGACGACGGTTTGAATGGGATGCTGAAGCTTTTTAGGACGATTTACAACATCTTCTAACCTGACAGAGGTGGTAAGTAGCCAATCAATTTGTTTCGTTGTATTTTGTCTAGGCCGCTATTATTGATAAAGTTGCAAGTGATTTAGTGGCCCTAACGTCTTCATTCTTTACTTGGGTTAGGATATTTGGACGTCGATAAACGCTTTTCAGGTACCTTAGGCTGTTTTTTATCTTCAATCACCTTTCTCTTTCAATGTTCAACGCTTAGTTTCGCGAATCATGTCGTTTCGTAGACAATGGGTTGAGCGGGAATAGGTTGTAGTTCAGACAATGTTTTGGAACGATCAAAAGTACTCTTACTTATTGTTTGGAGCCAAGAGAGTCGATGCAAAAGTGTTTGAAGGGGCTAGTTATTTATGGCTATTATCTAAACCAGGTACTGATAAGATTTTTGCACATTTTAATATAATTTTGGTATATTTAGCCGTGTCTTTATTTAATTTCTTTGACTTGAGATGACTTTCCTTGAATTTTTAAAGAAATACACGTTGTTAAGTCAGAGCATTGGATATTGAAAGGAGAAGCATTATTTTTGAAATCGAATATGTAAAACGAGAGATCCATGCAGTTTTGGGATGAAGGCGAAAGTGTCAACTTTATGCTGTGAAAGCCAGTGTCATTACTAGGGAGCAATGGTTAGTACACACTGATTATGAACACAGAAGGGCGAAACGAAACCTTTTACTCCTTGACCACGTAAAAAGTCTTGCAAATTGAACTTATTGTTAGAAACATTTTCTTCTTTTGATTAAAGCTCGATCATTTTGATTAAAGCTGAATGATTTAAGCACCTCTTTTCTCTTTAGATATAGGTGGCGCATTTGAAAAGAGGGTACCATAAAAGGGGGCTGGTAAATTTGAATAAATAACTAGCAACAAGAACTGAAATAGAAAGACTGCATTTGTGGCAAAAGGTTGGAAGACCCCCTTGGAGAAGAAGACAAAGAGGCTATTTATCTATATCAGGCAAGTCCTGTCTTCACACTTTTTCGCATTGCAGTTTTGACACGGCAAAAAAGACATTCTACAATCCTAGATGAGATGCTACGTACGAGAAGCAGTATACAATGTGAACGGCAAAAGAAACGCATGCAAAGTGCAAAGCTTGCAGATATTGAGCTTGCAAAAGGGGATTCGAGCTTTTGGAAATTGAAACTTACAGGATTAACCAAGAAGAATTTGATCGCAAAGGGATTGTCTGTTCAGAAATTCATGGAACTAGAATTTTGCTGTAGTCAGCAACTGTAGTGGTCTTTTCAAATCTTCGAAACTTCGAAACTTGACGATCAATCTCTGATTTGATGACCTTTTCAAGATATTAAGTTCCCACAGAACACTTTCAAAGTCTGGTTTCAAAGTCTGGTATATGTAGTTGATTTGGTATCATTTTTCTTATGCAGGGAAATGTGTAGAATCCAGTCTATCTTTCGGAGGCTTAGTATATCTGTAAATTATTCTTTCCATCGTTATAAAACTCAACTTGTGTTTTTTCGAACCAATTTTTTTTAATTCTAGAAAATGTTTTCACATGGTTGTGGACGGCAAACAGCCTGCAAAAATTAGCCTAGGAAAGACTAGATATGTTTTTCAGGCAAGTTTACTCGAAGCTTTCCGACTACGCGTTTTACGAACTGACGTTTCTCGACTGTATGTTTTACGACAGCAAAACAAAATACAATATTAAGCTTTGAAATATTAAGATCCAGAATTGCATTTATTCGAAGATATGTTCTTGTCATTATTGTTGGCACTATTGTCCATTCCACCTTATTTCCATTCTTCACGTCCATTTGACTGATCCAAGACCATGAAATGACAATCAACACAGACGGGCTACGATTCTTTCGACCTCACATTTTCTCGACATGACATATTGGCACAAAAAAAAAGATCTGTTCCACATACATCGCTGTCCGACCACTCTTTTTACGAACTGACGTTTCTCGAATGTTCGTTTTGCCTTAGTATAACAAAAACCAATCTTTAGCTTTAAAGCAAAAATATCTAGAATTGCATTTACTCGAAGATATATTCTTGTCATTAATGTTAGCTCTATTGTTCATTCCTTTTTATTTCCATTCTCCAGGTCCATTTCACTTATCCAAAACCACGAAATGAGAATCAACACAGATAGATTACGTTTCTTTCGACCTGGCATTTTCTCGACATGACATTTTGGCAGAAACTAAACAATAAAGATCTTTTCTACATACGACACTGTCCGACTTCTCTTTTTACGAACTGATGTTTCTCGACTGTTGGTTTTACTACAGAAAAACAAAATACAATATTAAGCTTTGAAATATAGAAATCCAGAATTGCATTTATTCGAAGATATGTTCTTGTCATTATTGTTGGCACTATTGTCCATTTCACTTTATATCCATTTTTCATGTTCAATTGAATTTATCAAGTCCATGAAATGGCATTCGACAAAGACGGACTACTTTTTTTCGACCTGAAATTTTCTCGACATGACATTTTGGCACCTAAAAAGCAATAAAGATCTTTTCTACATACAACGCTGTCCGACTACGCTTTTTACGAACTGACGTTTCTCGACTGTACGTTTCAAGACAGCAAAACAAAATACAATCTTAAGGTTTAAAATATAGAAATCCAGAATTGCATTTACTCGAAGATATGTTCTTGTCATTATTGTTGGCAGTATTCCCCATTCCACTTTATTTCCATCCTTCAAGTCCATTTTATTTATTTAAGACCATGAAATAACAATCAACATACACGGACTGCGGTTCTTTCAACCTAACATTTTCTCGACTTGACATTTTTCCCAAACATACCAAAAAAAATATTTTTCACATACAACGCTGTCCTCCTACGCTTTTCACGAACTGACGTTTCTCGATTGTATGTTTCACCAAAGAAAAACAAGAAGCAATCGATTGAACATTTGAAATATAAAGATCTAGATTTATCTAAATTAATTGTATAATTGTTTCAATTTTCACTCTCTGCCGGCTTTGAATTGACATTTAGTTAAGAGGGCGAAATTATTACTTGTTTTATTACTAAGAAATAAATTTTGTTTCTCAGAAATGGGAGATCTGAAACAACGGTGAAATTCACAATTGTAAACAAGTGTTTGCTTGTCCATTGAAGCTACTTTTGGCACTCAAATTTATTTCTAAGAACCAAAATTGTGTTTATTAAAACTTGACCTCTTGGCTACAGTTTGACCAGTACTGCTTTTATCATGCTCTTTTCTACGGTCTTCCTATTCCAAGTTATGATGTTGTGGTCCAGTTTTTCATTTGCGAGTTTTGAGGACCGCCATCTTTTAGGAATCATGATAACTGTCCACCCTTCTTCAGTTTTGTAATCCTACTTTGAAGATGACATTGTCATTTGTGTCCTTTCTCACAGCATTTTGATTGGCCATCGTTAGTCTCTCCTCCTTCCCCCGTGAACTCTACAACTTCTTGCAGTTTGAAGAGCGCGTTGTTTGTCGGTTCTGTGGTAACGCACCTTAATGTCTAGTGCAACACTTTTCCTGCTGAGCCTCATTTTGTCTGTATGTTGATTTAGCTGAATCTTGTTTATTTGTTATTTGAATCAAATAGACTTGGATGACTGCGTTTGTTCTTCTTGCTGTTTTTAAAGGTTGCAAAAGATTTTAACTCTCTCTGTGAAGTATGGTGTATGAAGGGTAGGTTCTTTGGTAGAATCATTCGTATGATGCAGAAGGTTTTGTAGTTGTCGATAGTCCTTGGTATAAATCATATTATTCATCCGTAATATATCAAAGCCATATCCTCAACTTTATCTTTAATTTCCTTGATTTAACGAATTTTAGTGAGAGTTTTTTTTGTTGAAATTCGTTTTTGGAATCATTTGGTTTAGGTTTACCTGCAAACGACACACTTCAGTTTGAAAGGTTGACTAATAGAGAATTGCCTTACCTCCTACAGGTACAAGATTGAATGAATGAAGGCTGGCTATGAGTCAGTCCGTAAGAGGATACTAATAGTAGAAAGCTTTAATAAACGCTCACATCAAGGTTTGCTACTTGGCTGCCTGATTAATACTACCCGGTCCCCTGGCCTAACCTGCTATTTGCCGTGTGACTGAAGCACTTCAATCCTTCCCGCTCCAAAAAGGGTTCAGTAGATCAAGCTATTCGTGTGTGCCCCCTCTTTTGACTCTTTCTATGAGGCAAGTTCTTCCATGCTGTTAACATTGTATTTTACAGAAGCGCTTTGTACAATAACATGCAATTGATCTTAACTGTTTCATAAAGTCTCATTTTACTTTTGTGTTAAATTGGCTCTGTTTACAAATTATATATTAGCTAATTTTTATTTATTGAGTGGATTGTACAGTATTGTGGAATAATTTCCCACATAATGATGGAATGTCAATTCTTAGAGCTGATAGAACTGTATTTACAGTGTAGTATTGGGCTGAAATTCGAAATTATTTGTGCACTAAATTGTTTGTGAAAACCAAGAGCTGTTTCAATCGCGAATTTATGGGCAGATTTGTGTGTTGGCTTGCCTTCCTTAAAACCTGAATCTGATCACGAGTATGCAAACTGATATGGTAGCAACCCTGTGATATTTGTGTCAAAAACCATGTCAACCTAATGATAATGTGTGTGTTGGCTTGCCTTCCTTTAAACCGGAATATTTTCTACCATGCAAAAGGCAGAATCTGGAAGTGGGATAATATCATTTGACATGATCATTTTAGTGCTTTCTGGAGAAGGTTCAAGAGATATTTGACTTTTTTCAGAACAGCGAATTTGAGGAATGACTTTGAACAAGAAGTACAATTGTTTTTTAATAGAACCTCATCTCCATTTTTTTAATAGAAGCATGTAACAAATTTTACGAGTCTTTACAACTACATAAGATTGTAGCCAATTTCGTGTCATTCATTGATGATTTTGAAATTCAGAACTTCAGCTAGATAATAAGATAAACATAGTTGGTTGGTCATGTAGCTGTAGCTTCTTGCGAAATTTGAATTTTTCATTCCCTTTTACTAACTGTATGAGATACCAGGGAGCAAATTCAAGCAATCTTTATACGTTCACTCTATTTTAGAGTACGATTAGCCTCTTGTCAAGACTTTGTTACTTGAATTGCTCATTTCTTAAAATATTAAATAACAAATCACCATTTTTGTTGACACTGTGGCTCAAGCAGAGCCGCTAGTGACCCTTTTAGAAGCGCTTTTTACAGCATTCAAGGTTATGATGTAACTGGGATACAATTGCAGCCGTGGTGTACAGACTAACAGCAGAACAATACCAAAGGAAGAATCTACCAAAGGAAGAAGGTTTTCAGGGACAAGGAGCCCCAAGGGGGGACCACAGAAAATGTTCAACACTACGGAGGATAACCTAGTTTCACCTTCCACCCCTTGCACAGGGAAACAAGCTTGACGGCCATCTTTCTGGCTCTTCTCCAGATTAGGCACGGTTTTACAGGTGAACAATGGCGAGCAAACGGGCTTCGGTTATTCTTGCTAAGGGTACTGAGGAAATGGAAGCTGTAATATCAATCGATATTCTTAGAAGAGCCAAGGTTAGTTTTGCCTGTCACCTTGTTTCGACTGCAAGACGTTGAATGGAACAAGAACGCGTCTTTTTAAAGTCTTCAGTGTTAATGTTTATGCTAGAGAATTAAGCCACAAACTTCATTCTTACATAATAAAGCAGGTATAATGCTTTGCCCTAAATGTAAAGAGTTTACTTAAACAGTTGTCTTTTTATTATTGGGCAGGTAGATACAGTTGTGGCTGGGCCAACATATTTCCAATGTGGTAAGTTGCAGCAGAGGGGTTTTCGTTTCAGAAATCGGATTCTGTAGAAAACTTGAATTGTGAAAGAGACAATATTCTGTAGAAACTAGCTGTTATTTAATTCCATACCGCTTCGCCAGACATGTTCAGACCCATTGCTGGAACCCCATTTGTTTGGATGAAGGGCAGACAACTGGGCCATAACTTTGCATGCATCTGATGAAAATCTTTTCTGCAGCTCATTCAGCATCAGATCATGGAATGCAAAGAAAAAGCTTCGACGAAATTTCGAAGCAACTGATTCGCTTCCCATGTCTGTGTTTGACGAGGTATTCGATGACTCAGACAGGCCTCCTACAACATCTGGCCGTCTCCAAGATGACCGGTTAAGGTACGGCGACGCTTGCTTCCTTCTGTACTGAAAATCATCTTGAGCACCGCACTTGCGTGCAATTGCTTTAGCATCCTGGAAAAATTTGTCAAATGTCGTATCATTCCGTAATGATTGGAGCTGCTTAATTAAGGCATGGATTGCATCTACTGCTGTTACCATATCCATCTCTTCCTTTTCAAATACTCGGAAGCCAATCGCGGCATCTGAAAGCAATTTTGAAAGATGTAGACTTTTAACAAGAACTCAAAGGAACCAATTTTTAGCAGCAATCCAGCACAGGTGCTATCATTGTTTTCAAGCTCTTTCAATGTTGCTGCTAGGACTGGTGGGACATTCAAAGGGACCGACAGATTGTCAGCTCTGGCGGTCCATTGCGTATCTGGCAAAGATCTAAGAGCAGTGCTTCCTTGCTTGATGCCGAAAGCGTCAGGTTTTCCTTCATAAACAGCATTGCAATGCGGTGATCCTCCCATGACTCGATAGTTTGAACCTATTGTTTCAAAAACGTCTGTGACGAGAGGCAATGTCTCCGCACATTTTACAAGCACCAAACTTAGCAGGTGTGCAAAGAAGTGAAAGTAAATTGAGGACGTTGCTCCTGCGTTTACCAGCTCTTGCTGCATTCCCTGGTCTTTCCTGGACATGTTGCTTGCCCATTGAAACCTTTTCCAACCATGTCAATGAGTGGCAAATTCATCTCCCCAAACCCATCAATCAACACACCGGCCAGTGATTTCCCCTTCAAACTTGTTACATACTTTTTTCTTATGAATCTAGCCACTAGAAAATATATTTGTAAGAACATAATTTTATTATTTTACCCAAGTTGGATAAAAGATGTATTCTTTATGACCGATTTTCAGTCAGTAGAATTTTCTGAGTGGCCAAGTGAAATTTGGCCTTAAAGGTTAAGTATTTCTCTTCTCTTCAACGAGCTTTACGTAGAAATTTTGTAGTAGAAAAATCCGGTAAAGTCTGGCCGGATTCTACGAAAAACTCCGATAAATCCGGTTCCGGTCGGACCCTTAAAACGTTGTACACTCCTAGTTCTAATTATGAATAGCTATGGGGTTAGAATTACTCATTGGTGCATGGGAAACATTTAAAAAAAAGATGATTTCAAAGTCATCCAGTTATGAACAGCAGCCTACTAGAAGTACTTGGGATTAGAATATTTTGAAGCTGGGATATAAGGTTATCAGTAATTGAGCTTGGGTGTTCAAAACGACATGAAATTTTAAATCGATGATCGATGAGAAGACCGATTAGAAGCTCATCTCCACTGGTTTCACTGCTACGGTCGAGTAAAAGCTGACGCAATTCTTCAAGGATGAAAGTGGCGGGAAAATGAAATATGCCTGTAGTGCTGATAAGTATGTTTCCAGTAAAGCTATGCCATGAATTCCCATCTCAGTTAATTGCCTTTGCTTGAATGATTAACACGAACATGAAAGAGATTAGATATTGGCGCGTGGAATAAGAAATTGGACGCAGAAAATGCCCAAGAAAGGCATGAATTGTTGTCAAACGATGACAGGGGAGAGCCAGATCGCTAAAGAAATACAGGGGACAAGACCAACGACTGGTTTCATGGTAAGCTAAAGAAAAATAATTTTATTAACTCCGCCAATTGTTAACTTTATGCAAACAGATCAGCACTCGCTCGTCCTCAAGCTGGGTTTTAAAGGTTTGGTTCACTTCTTTGCAATTGAAGTCAATTTGGTGAACGTTGACCCAAAATTGCTCTTTACTCTTTTTAATTGCATGATGAGGAAGTGTACAATTATTTGCTTTTTTACTGTCTATGAAATGTATTTTTTACGCCTTTATGGGAGATATAACTTTAATTATTCTAGACCTATTGCAGTACTATCCATGAGCAATGTAGCAATGCTACATAACTCATTGCTTTCATGATAATTTGATTTTTGTCAAACACAATGTTAGTATCCTTGATGCTTACTAAATAGCATATAGCAGCCTAAGAAGAGACAGTGTTGCTACACTGTACTTCCATTGTAAGCTTGGTTGTAAGGTCGATTTGTTACTCTCACTGGAAGGTCGAGAGTAAGAATGGGCAACTGTTTGGAGTTCTTGACTTCAAGGGCACCCAGAGTTCTTGAATGATCTTTTTTCGCTTTCAGCCTAATCGACAGAGGGATTCGTTTTTTGCCGCTCTCTTCGCGAACACCTCCAACGGCAGATGTTACATTTATTGATACCAAGTTAGACACGTTACTCTTAATTGACTTTGAAATACTTTTCACTTCCTCCAAATACTCATTCAATTAAGTTATACTCACGTTTGTACTGCAATAGGTCAATGTTATTATCAAACAGATTTTTAAAAATGCTCCATGATTTCGCATTTTTTTAACGTTCCCTTTTTTTAAAAACAGAGTATTGTATTAATTTCGTAAATTTTACCATGCATGGAGATGCATTTTTAGCTACTCTAGAAGGCTATATTAAAAAAATAGGCGTTGGACCCTTCTATGTCACTATACCTGAATCTTAGCCCTTCCACATTCAACTTCATGGCGCCGTCTCCAAAAATTGATACCCCAAGTTATGTTAAGGAATGCTTTTAGGCAATTGATTTGACATAATGTTCATAGAACGTGAATAGAGGACTTGTTTATGAAGAGTTAAAGTCAGAAATTGTTATATAAATCGTGCATTAATTACAAATTTCGTAAAGGGCTAGAATCGCAACTGGTTGCTTATTGCATGTTACATCGCGGTTCCTGTTGTAAAATTGTACGACGGCTTTTACTTTTGTTTCCAGATGTTTCTGTTGCAATTCTAGAGATTTTGATAAGCAATCCCATGTACAGTACTTACTCAATTATCCAGCCTTCTCGGGTAAGATGCGTGCGGAGGATCCGAAATTCCGGATAATTGAGAAAAAGCTAAAAACGGCTGAAACCAGCATAAATAAACAAAATTGGTTTCATGAAAGTTTATTTCAAAAGCACACATTACAAACTACTGTAAGACACTAAATACTCTTAGAATATAATTGAATCTTTGGCTGAATGCGCGGTGCCTCACGCTTCAAACATCTAGCTTATTTTCAATTGAGAGATTCGCACTCTTTCATTTTTGCTCAGACTTTCTTGCCATGATGAGAAAAGCTTTTAATCTGACAAGAAAACATGGCGATAGAAAAAATGTTGTCACTCGGAAAATACCCGGGTAAATTTTCCCCAGCTGTGTTCATTTTTCTTTTCAAATATCTTTTCGCTTAAATTTTTGACTACTTGTTTCTACTTACCATTACTTCGATTTATTGCCACAAATAAAATAATGAGATTCAGACTAAAACAGGAATTGCAGAACCAGGGCCCCACAATAAATATCAAGGTGTAATTTTCAGTTTCTTTGCAAATTATGCTAAAATGAGCAAAGGGGCAAAGGGTGTCCCAATTTTGGGAAGAACAAAATTACCCTTTTTCAATAAGAGGCAAGAAAAACGTTCCCAACGTATCACTAAAAATTTCGAAAATTCTTCATATACGTTCCCTTCCCCCCTTTTTACGGATAACTGGAATCCGGATAAACATTGGTCGGATAATTGAATATGTACCGTAATGCAAAACTGATACTTGAGCTCTTCAGTTCTGTTTCGCGCCTTTTTTATACCTCAGATTCAAAGAGAGGCCATTTCAGTATGTCCGTTAGAGGATACCTTCGTCCACCCATGCATCCCTGAATCATTTGGATGACAATTCTCTAGAATGCAGAACAAGATGAAATTCAAAGAATAACATGGTTGCGAGTAAGTGTCTTTCCCACTTTTTACAGATAATTTTGCTTTCAGTATAGTTATTAGCAGTGAAATCGGATATTAATATAAGGTTAGTACAGCTGTTTTACAGCGAGGAAGTCTTCTGTGGCCTAGACACTCACCACGCTCTGCAAATTTTAAATATTTCAGCAATTGGTTGTAGTAAGAGACACTGTTGAATATTACTGATTTGACCAGTAAGTTCTGTATCAAACGTTTTGAAGGTAACAGTGGAAAACCTTGCTGGGATTTATGAGGGATTATTTAAGTTGCATTCTGAATTTTTCTAACATTCTGATAGCATTCTAAACGAAAACGTCCAAATGACATGGTCTGGAAAAAATTGATATTTTTGCGGCTCCTAACATATTACTTTTCTTCGTGTGACTTCACGTTTTCTATGTGACTTTAGTTTTCTTTTATGAGCTTCTTTCATAAAATTGGCGACTAATTTCCAACTAAGATGAGTTGACATGACTTTTATAATTGAGCATTTGAACAAATTGCAAAGTCATAATAT
Organism: Nemopilema nomurai; assembly: GCA_003864495.1. Classification (NCBI taxonomy): domain Eukaryota; kingdom Metazoa; phylum Cnidaria; class Scyphozoa; order Rhizostomeae; family Rhizostomatidae; genus Nemopilema; species Nemopilema nomurai. Next base: position 2,751,970 of record ML133426.1, read on the forward strand.
CTTGATTCGTGATCTAATCTAAGTTTCACGTGCCTGCCCGCCATTCATCAAATACAGACAGTGACACGGCTTCGTGAGGCGTTTCCTGCTACGGTATGCTTGAATTTTCCCGCCAAAATACAATAACAAAGTGCTCGGGCCATTTTATTGGCTGGCCCCAGTTTGTCAAAGGTGAGAAAACAGTGGGACGCTCGATCCAGTCTTTTCTCGAAAGCTTCCCGCCATTTTGTTGAGAAAGGGAATGGAGTAGCGTCACCAGTCGCTAAGTCACCAGAGATCACGTTGACCTTGGATATATCAGTAATGCTGCCCAAATGTACAAAATGTCGAAAAGATAAATACTTGCATTCAATCCTATCGGACATCTTTAAAAGAAAGGCGTTGGCCTTTGAAGGCGTTGGCTGACTTAAAGCCCCTATTCGATGGCAAATATATTCTAATTGTTCAATTAAAAGACATCATATTTAAATCAAAAACTACTTCCACTGTCCATATAAATATTGCCTATATCAAATCTGTTCCATGCAGATTTTAAATGAAAGGTTCTCAGTGTTTGCCTTCCTTCCAATTTAGGAGATATACTAGGGTTATGAGGTATAAACAAGTTTGATTTTCAAATATTGTTATGTTTTTGTACATATTTTGCGGAGAATACTGATTCCCGGAAAAAGCATCAGGCAAAGGGGTGCTCTCCTTTTTTTGAAAGCCACTAATAATTAAAACTGTGCTCACACATCTGCTTATAAAGCTTTTTTGTTTGTTGTTATCATATGTTTCTTTGTAGCATTATTTCTTTACAATGCAGTTATGGTCATTCAGACTATTGATGCAACAAGGCATAATATTTCTTCCTTGGGTGAAAAATATTAGCACTCCTGTAGATCCTCCTTCAAAAAATAAACATTTAGGGATCTTTTGCATGTTTCAACTGCTCCTTGAAGGTTTGCAGTGTTTTTTCTTCCAATTTGGGAGTTTTAAGCATCAGTTCAATGTCTATTGATTTAGATTCAACTGTGAATATTTTTTAACATACCCTGGTTTTTGTTAATGTGGTGCTAGGTTTCATATTAAATTTAGGGAAACACTGAAAATTGATATTTTCGACAGTGCTTACATAGACTGTCACAATGACACAGCATATCTTTGCCATGTTACAAACACATAAAGATCATTGGTTCCAGTTTGCTGTTTTTTGTTGGTCCATTAATTGGAATGATGCAATAGCATTCAACAAAGTATTATGTCGTTTGAATCCTGAATTTACTGAACTTGGTAGTAGGCTCCTTGAAAAATACTAACCTAAAATCAGTGAGATGATAGACAATCAGTTTAATGGAAAGAATCTGGAGCTTTAAGATTTTTTTTATCTATTGAGCATTGAAAGGGCACTTAATGTAAACATCCTGCACAAATTGGTTTTACATCCCACTTTGCAGTTTGAATTAATTTTTTCAAAACATGCAAATTTCAATTAAGTTGGAGATTGACATTAAAACATTGTATGTCTAGAAAAATTGATAATCAGTCATGGCTTAATTCTAGTATAATTTGATTAACTTATGTTGTAGCATGATTGTTCAAATCAAATTTAAATCAAATTAAATCAAGAGTTTGAATCAAATTTGACAAATACAATGGAATTTAATATTTCATCAGTGTTTTTTCTGCTAGTATCTGATATTAAAAGTTATTTAATCTAAGAAATTTTACAATTCTATTTAGGTGTACTTAGCTAAGTGGACATAGGGAAGGAGTCTTGCAGGGTTTAAATGATTTTATACGTTACTGGCACTTGGTTGAAGAATCACACATAGAAGAATATGGTTGAAAAGTGAAGTTTCTGTTACAGGGGCATCCAGTTACAGTAAGGCCAAAATGTACCAACCATCAAAACACATACTAGTTGGTGAATGACAAAGAATATGCACATAGCTGGAATGTTTGGTTTCTATTTCACGTCATTAGATATTTGCAATGTGAGCGACAGGGTGTTGAAAATTTTTAGCCAATGACATAGCCAGATGAAACAATCTTAGGTCTAGGTTAGCAAGGATTGTCATAATTTCTAGCAGATTTTTCAGCATAACCAACTTCCCTTTGGGAAAAGACTAGAAATGAAATACAAATAAGATAATCATTCAATAATTAGATAAAGAGGCACCTCGTAATGAAATTGCATGAATGTATATATGAAAGAATAACAAGTATCACAGTGCATAATTTGTTTTTAATAAGACCTGTACATACTCATACAAATTGGCATCAAAGGTTATTCACTAAAGTGATTCGGATACAGGGGCGGACTGGTCGGTCCCAAAATTCTTGACCCAAGGCGATTTGCTGAATTTAAAACATCGATTTATTACAAGCATGCAGGATGGTAGAAAGTAGCACTAACTGTCTGCAACGAATCAGCAGAGATTTCCATAATCTTCACGACAGAGCGGTCAAATTTGTAAACATGCGAAGAGCAAGACATTATCGTTTCCACCTTACTTCAAGAGAAATGAGTCAGAAGACGAAAAGCACAGACAAGCGAAGAAAGAGATGAAGAAATAGTTGCATCCCCTTTTGAGCGATATAGAGTAGAAGTATTCTGTGCCGTTATGGATAAAGTGGTAGAAAGCCTTCGTCAACGATTTCTACAACAGGGTGTTCTCTACCGAGACTTTGCTTTTCTTGACCCAAGGCGATTTGCTGAATTTAAAAGCAAAGAAATCCCTAAGAACATGCTATCAACGCTTTGCGCCATCTCTGGTTTGAAAGTTGACAGAGAAGTTGTTAAAGAGCAATTAGTGAGTGTTTTGATGCATTCACTTGACTGGCCATAACACTGATGATTATGAAAGAGATTCTCTTTGCGAATATCCTGAAGACAGAGAAGCATCATATGATGAAATAGCCAAGGTGATTTGGTTTCATCTACTGAACCACTCAATTCGATAGCCAGACAAAACACCGATACAGATCTGAATAAACACGTTGCAGAAGAGAGAAGGTCGCTGCTTTGGAATATTCTGCAAATTCTGCTTCTCTTGCGTTTTTAAAGTTACTGCCTATATAAGCATTTGATTACATTGGCAGTTGCGCAGGTTGCGTATGAAAGGAGCTTCTCCCTTTTAAAGATAATAAAGAGTAGGCTAAGAAGCATGTTGGGTCACAAGCAGCTAGAAGCTTTCATGTTTCTAAGCATAGAGCAAAAGCTGGTAGGTATGCTAGCTAAATAGAGTTGAGTGTACAGATTGAAGCAATGTATCTATGGCCATCTATAAGAAGACGGTGTTACACAATGACTGTTGTTGTCTTTGAACATCTATTGTCCAGCATGCAGACTGATCGTGTCAATTAAAATATAGTAAGATAGAACTTCCGAGTGAAAAGTTGTAACGTAATTTCTAGCTGTTTCTTCAATGATATTCAAATGGGATTAAAACCATTAACAAATGCTGTTTGTTATAACCCACTAAAAACAAATCACAACATTTGAAAGCGTGGGGACATTTTGTTATATGCCAAAGAGAGGAAACATCTCAGAGGATTTCCATAAAACTGACTGAAGTTAATACCTGAAAATTGTCCTTCACCTCTTTGTTTGCCAAGGTAATCACTGCTTAGCTATAAACATGTTCTACGCTGAGAAAGAGGAAAAGTAAGGCTGTGACTACCAACACAAATGTAGACAACAGTTCTCTCCAAAGAACGTGAGTGATACCAACAAAATATAACAAACCAAAAAAATGATTTCGGCATTCAAGGACAAGAGACAAAGGAATGCAGGTAGATAAATGAACAAGAAAGAAATTTAACGGCCTGTTTTCCGAAGACACTCGGGAAAAGCCCTAAAACGTGGCTGGAAGAGTTAAAAGGCTTCGTAATTTACAAATAACTAGACAGGGCCAGTAATATCACACGATTTATTGTTCAGAAGGGAAAACAGCGATGATGAGCACAGTTTCAGGCTGCCTAAGTTCTTGTCCTTTTGTAATTATGGTTCAGTGATAAGTACTGACAATTGCCCGTCGTGTCTGATTACAGTTAATAGGCATCTCGACAGGTCTAAGGATATACATTAACAAATAAATCGGAAAAATTGTCACCAGAAAATAGTTCACCTATATACCATCTCTGTTATCGATCTTAATCAACCTGTTCTTTTGGTTTTAGTTCAGTTGGTGGATGGAGAGGATGTACTCCAAGGGACGGAAATGGATGATTTTCGAAAGATTTTCATCTGGAAAAATCAGTGAGTAGTTTTGCTCACTTAGCGCGCTTTCATTTTTTTATATAGTTATTTTATTTATTATGAGTTGTAACTTGGGTAGTTTGTTCCTACCTGTTTTCATGACGGTGTTCATCACCATTCATCGCCTTGAAGTGAGGTATAGGGGCGATGAGAAACGTCGTTTCAGGTGCCTTAGGTTGTTGTGTTTTTGTAATCACAATCCCCAGTTCATTGTTTAGTACCGACTATGGCCCCTCGGTCAGTACAAAGAACATTGAATAGGTATCGTAGGACGGTTATGCGATACCAAGTGGGAGAGTTTTTGACAATAAACCAATAATTTGGAGCAACTACATGTATCATAGTGATAAGTAGCAGCTTGGGTAGTTTGTTTCCTACCTGTTTCGCATGACGGTGTTCCATCACCATTCATCGCCTTGAAGTGAGGCATAGGGGCGATGAGAAACGTCGTTTCAGGTGCCTTAGGTTGTTGTGTTTTTGTAATCACAATCCCAGTTCATTGTTTAGTACCGACTATGGCCCCTCGGTCAGTACAGAAGAACATTGAATAGGTATCGTAGGCGGTTATGCGATACCAAGTGGGAGAGTTTTTGACAATAAACCAATAATTTGGAGCAACTACATGTATCATAGTGATAAGTAGCAGCTTGGGTAGTTTGTTTCCTACCTGTTTCGCATGACGGTGTTCCATCACCATTCATCGCCTTGAAGTGAGGCATAGGGGCGATGAGAAACGTCGTTTCAGGTGCCTTAGGTTGTTGTGTTTTTGTAATCACAATCCCCAGTTCATTGTTTAGTACCGACTATGGCCCCTCGGTCAGTACACAAGAACATTGAATAGGTATCGTAGGACGGTTATGCGATACCAAGTGGGAGAGTTTTTGACAATAAACCAATAATTTGGAGCAACTACATGTATCATAGTGATAAGTAGCAGCTTGGGTAGTTTGTTTCCTACCTGTTTCGCATGACGGTGTTCCATCACCATTCATCGCCTTGAAGTTAGGCATGGGGGCGATGAGAAACGTCGTCGTTTCAGGTGCCTTAGGTTGTTGTGTTTTTGTAATCACAATCCCCAGTTCATTGTTTAGTACCGACTATGGCCCCTCGGTCAGTACACAAGAACATTGAATAGGTATCGTAGGACGGTTATGCGATACCAAGTGGGAGAGTTTTTGACAATAAACCAATAATTTGGAGCAACTACATGTATCATAGTGATAAGTAGCAGCTTGGGTAGTTTGTTTCCTACCTGTTTCGCATGACGGTGTTCCATCGCCATTCATCGCCTTGAAGTTAGGCATGGGGGCGATGAGAAACGTCGTTTCAGGTGCCTTAGGTTGTTGTGTTTTTGTAATCACAATCCCCAGTTCATTGTTTAGTACCGACTATGGCCCCACGGTCAGTACACAAGAACATTGAATAGGTATCGTAGGACGGTTATGCGATACTAAGTGGGAGAGTTTTTGACAATAAACCAATAATTTGGAGCAACTACATGTATCATAGTGATGAGTAGTAACTTGGGTAGTTTGTTTCCTACCTGTTTCGCATGACGGTGTTCCATCACCATTCATCGTCCTGAAGTTGGGCATAGGGGCGATGAGAAACGTCGTTTCAGGTGCCTTATGTTATTGTGTTATTTGTGATCACAGTTACCCGCTCAATGCTTTAGTATGACCGCAGTCCATTGGTTATCTACGCAGGAGCATTGAATAGGCGTATCTCGAAAGGGGTCTAGAGATATTCACGGGGACTAATTTTGCAATTTAACCAATAATTTGGAACGACTACAAATAACGTAATGGGAATTTTAGTCATAATTGAAGTAAGGATTAAAGTAAATGCAATAATTTGGAACGACTACAAATAACGTAATGGTAATTTTAGTCATAATTAAAGTAATGATTAAAGTAATTATTGTAAATGGTAATTTAGGTAGTTCGTTTCCTACCTGTTTCGCATGACGGTGCTCTACACCATTCATCACCTTGAAGTGGGGCATAGGGGTGATGAGAAACGTCGTTTCAGGTGCCTTAGGTTGTTGTGTTATTTGTGATCACCGTCCTCCGTTCAAGGCTCTAGTATTGACCCCAGCCTATTGGCTCTGTACGCAGCAGCATTGAATAGGCGTATCTCTAAGGGGTCTAGGGATATTCACGGGGACAACTTTTGCAATTTAACCAATAATTTGGAACAACTACAAATAACGTAATGGTAATGTTAGTCATAATTGAAGTAATAATTAAAGTAATTGTAAATGGTAATTTAGATAGTTCGTTTTCTACCTGTTTCGCATGACGGTGTTCCATCACCATTCATCACCTTGAAGTGGGGCATAGGGGTGATGAGAAACGTCGTTTCAGGTGCCTTAGGTTGTTGTGTTATTTGTGATCACAGTCCTCCGTTCAACGCTCTAGTACGACCTCAGCCAACGGGCTACATACGCAGCAGCATTGAATTGGCATATCTCGACGAGATATCCACGGGTAATGCGATTTTTACGAATCAACCAATGATTAGGAGTGACTACACCTAGTGTAAGTAGTTTTATTTGATTTGCCTTATGCGCCCTCTGTCTTCCGTGGCTAAGCATTACCTTTCTTCCATTTGAGCATAGTTGGGGATTCGGGACGACGGTTTGAATGGGATGCTGAAGCTTTTCAGGACGATTTACAACATCTTCTAACCTGACAGAGGTGGTAAGTAGCCAATCAATTTGTTTCGTTGTATTTTGTCTAGGCCGCTATTATTGATAAAGTTGCAAGTGATTTAGTGGCCCTAACGTCTTCATTCTTTACTTGGGTTAGGATATTTGGACGTCGATAAACGCTTTTCAGGTACCTTAGGCTGTTTTTTATCTTCAATCACCTTTCTCTTTCAATGTTCAACGCTTAGTTTCGCGAATCATGTCGTTTCGTAGACAATGGGTTGAGCGGGAATAGGTTGTAGTTCAGACAATGTTTTGGAACGATCAAAAGTACTCTTACTTATTGTTTGGAGCCAAGAGAGTCGATGCAAAAGTGTTTGAAGGGGCTAGTTATTTATGGCTATTATCTAAACCAGGTACTGATAAGATTTTTGCACATTTTAATATAATTTTGGTATATTTAGCCGTGTCTTTATTTAATTTCTTTGACTTGAGATGACTTTCCTTGAATTTTTAAAGAAATACATGCTGTCAAGTCAGAGCATTGGATATTGAAAGGAGAAGCATTATTTTTGAAATCGAATATGTAAAACGAGAGATCCATGCAGTTTTGGGATGAAGGCGAAAGTGTCAACTTTATGCGGTGAAAGCCAGTCTCATTACTAGGGAGCAATGGTTAGTACACACTGATTATGAACACAGAAGGGCGAAACGAAACCTTTTACTCCTTGACCACGTAAAAAGTCTTGCAAATTGAACTTATTGTTAGAAACATTTTCTTCTTTTGATTAAAGCTCGATCATTTTGATTAAAGCTGAATGATTTAAGCACCTCTTTTCTCTTTAGATATAGGTGGCGCATTTGAAAAGAGGGTACCATAAAAGGGGGCTGGTAAATTTGAATAAATAACTAGCAACAAGAACTGAAATAGAAAGACTGCATTTGTGGCAAAAGGTTGGAAGACCCCCTTGGAGAAGAAGACAAAGAGGCTATTTATCTATATCAGGCAAGTCCTGTCTTCACACTTTTTCGCATTGCAGTTTTGACACGGCAAAAAAGACATTCTACAATCCTAGATGAGATGCTACATACGAGGAGCAGTATACAATGTGAACGGCAAAAGAAACGCATGCAAAGTGCAAAGCTTGCAGATATTGAGCTTGCAAAAGGGGAATCGAGCTTTTGGAAATTGAAACTTACAGGATTAACCAAGAAGAATTTGATCGCAAAGGGATTGTCTGTTCAGAAATTCATGGAACTAGAATTTTGCTGTAGTCAGCAACTAGTGGTCTTTTCAAATCTTCGAAACTTCGAAACTTGACGATCAATCTCTGATTTGATGAACTTTTCAAGATATTAAGTTCCCATAGAACACTTTCTAGTTTCAAAGTCTGGTATTTGTAGTTGATTTGGTATCATTTTTTCTTATGAGGGAAATGTGTAGAATCCAGTCTATCTTTCGGAGACTTAGTATATCTGTAAATTTTTCTTTCCATCATGATAAAACTCAAGTTGTGTTTTTTTCTAACCAATTTTTTTTAATTCTAGAAAATGTTTTCACATGGTTGTGGACGGCAAACAGCCTGCAAAAATTAGCCTAGGAAAGACAAGATATGTTTTTCAGACAAGTTTACTCGAAGATATGTTTTTGTCATTATTGTTGGCACTATTGTCCATTCCACTTTATTTCAATTCTTCATGTCCAATTGAATTTATTAAGTCCATGAAATGGTATTCGACAAAGACGGACTACATTTTCTTCGACCTGAAATTTTCTCGACATGACATTTTGGCACCTAAAAAGCAATAAAGATCTTTTCTACATACAACGCTGTCCGACTACGCTTTTTACGAACTGACGTTTCTCGACTGTACGTTTCACGACAGCAAAACAAAATACAATCTTAAGGTTTAAAATATAGAAATCCAGAATTGCATTTACTCGAAGGTATGTTCTTGTCATTATTGTTGGCACTATTGTCCATTACACTTTATTTCCATCCTTCAAGTCCATTTTATTTATTCAAGACCATGAAATGACTATCAACATACACGGACTACGTTTCTTTCAACCTAACATTTTCTCGACTTGACATTTTTTCCCAAACATACCAAAAAAATATTTTCCACATACAACGCTGTCCGCCTACGCTTTTCACGAACTAATGTTTCTCGATTGTATGTTTCACCAAAGAAGCAATCGATTGAACATTTGAAATATAAAAATCTAGATTTATCTAAATTCATTGTATAATTTTTTCAATTTTCGACTCTCTGCCGGCTTTGACTTGACATTTAGTTAAGAGAACGAAATTACTAAGAAATAAATTTTGTTTCTCAGAAATGGGAGATCTGAAACAACGGTGAAATTCACAATTGTAAACAAGTGTTTGCTTGTCCATTGAAGCTACTTTTGGCACTCAAATTTATTTCTAAGAACCAAAATTGTGTTTATTAAAACTTGACCTCTTGGCTACAGTTTGACCAGTACTGCTTTTATCATGCTCTTTTCTACGGTCTTCCTATTCCAAGTTATGATGTTGTGGTCCAGTTTTTCATTTGCGAGTTTTGAGGACCGCCATCTTTTAGGAAATCATGATAACTGTCCACCCTTCTTCAGTTTTGTAATCCTACTTTGAAGATGACATTGTCATTTGTGTCCTTTCTCACAGCATTTTGATTGGCCATCGTTAGTCTCTCCTCCTTCCCCCGTGAACTCTACAACTTCTTGCAGTTTGAAGAGCGCGTTGTTTGTCGGTTCTGTGGTAACGCATCTTAATGTCTAGTGCAACACTTTTCCTGCTGAGCCTCATTTTGTCTGTATGTTGATTTAGCTTAATCTTGTTTATTTGTTATTTGAATCAAATAGACTTGGATGACTGCGTTTGTTCTTCTTGCTGTTTTTAAAGGTTGCAAAAGATTTTAACTCTCTCTGTGAAGTATGGTGTATGAAGGATAGGTTCTTTGGTAGAATCATTCGTGTGATGCAGAAGGTTTTGTAGTTGTCGTTAGTCTTTGGTATAAATCATATTATTCATCCGTAGTATATCAAAGCCATATCCTCAACTTTATCTTTAATTTCCTTGATTTAACGAATTTTAGTGAGAGTTTTTTTGTTGAAATTCGTTTTTGGAATCATTTGGTTTAGGTTTACCTGCAAACGACACACTTCAGTTTGAAAGGTTGACTAAATAGAGAATTGCCTTACCTCCTACAGGTACAAGATTGAATGAATGAAGGCTGGCTATGAGTCAGTCCGTAAGAGGATACTAATAGTAGAAAGCTTTAATAAACGCTCACATCAAGGTTTGCTACTTGGCTGCCTGATTAATACTACCCGTTCCCCTGGTCTAACCTGCTATTTGCCGTGTGACTGAAGCACTTCAATCCTTCCCGCTCCAAAAAGGGTTCAGTAGATCAAGCTATTCGTGTGTGCCCCCTCTTTTGACTCTTTCTATGAGGCAAGTTCTTCCATGCTGTTAACATTGTATTTTACAGAAGCGCTTTGTACAATAACATGCAATTGATCTTAACTGTTTCATAAAGTCTCATTTTACTTTTGTGTTAAATTGGCTCTGTTTACAAATTATATATTAGCTAATTTTTATTTATTGAGTGGATTGTACAGTATTGTGGAATAATTTCCCACATAATGATGGAATGTCAATTCTTAGAGCTGATAGAACTGTATTTACAGTGTAGTATTGGGCTGAAATTCGAAATTATTTGTGCACTAAATTGTTTGTGAAAACCAAGAGCTGTTTCAATCGCGAATTTATGGGCAGATTTGTGTGTTGGCTTGCCTTCCTTAAAACCTGAATCTGATCACGAGTATGCAAACTGATATGGTAGCAACCCTGTGATATTTGTGTCAAAAACCATGTCAACCTAATGATGACTTTGAACAAGAAGTACAATTGTTTTTTTAATAGAACCTCATCTCCATTTTTTTAATAGAAGCATGTAACAAATTTTTACGAGTCTTTACAACTACATAAGATTGTAGCCAATTTCGTGTCATTCATTGATGATTTTGAAATTCAGAACTTCAGCTAGATAATAAGATAAACATAGTTGGTTAGGGTCATGGCATTATGAAGACTCGGTAAAGGTGTAGCTTCTTGCGAAATTTGAATTTTTCATTCCCTTTTACTAACTGTATGAGATACCAGGGAGCAAATTCAAGCAATCTTTATACGTTCACTCTATTTTAGAGTACGATTAGCCTCTTGTCAAGACTTTGTTACTTGAATTGCTCATTTCCTAAAATATTAAATAACAAATCACCATTTTTGTTGACACTGTGGCTCAAGTAGAACCGCTAGTGACCCTTTTAGAAGCGCTTTTTACAGCATTCAAGGTTATGATGTAACTGGGATACAATTGCAGCCGTGGTGTACAGACTAACAGCAGAACAATACCAAAGGAAGAATCTACCAAAGGAAGAAGGTTTTCAGGGACAAGGAGCCCCAAGGGGGGACCACAGAAAATGTTCAACACTACGGAGGATAACCTAGTTCCACCTTCCACCCCTTGCACAGGGAAACAAGCTTGACGGCCATCTTTCTGGCTCTTCTCCAGATTAGGCACGGTTTTACAGGTGAACAATGGCGAGCAAACGGGCTTCGGTTATTCTTGGTAAGGGTACTGAGGAAATGGAAGCTGTAATATCAATCGATATTCTTAGAAGAGCCAAGGTTAGTTTTGCCTGTCACCTTGTTTCGACTGCAAGACGTTGAATGGAACAAGAACGCGTCTTTTTAAAGTCTTCAGTGTTAATGTTTATGCTAGAGTATTAAGCCACAAACTTCATTCTTACATAATAAAGCAGGTATAATGCTTTGCCCTAAATGTAAAGAGTTTACTTAAACAGTTGTCTTTTTATTATTGGGCAGGTAGATACAGTTGTGGCTGGGCCAACATATTTCCAATGTGGTAAGTTGCAGCAGAGGGGTTTTCGTTTCAGAAATCGGATTCTGTAGAAAACTTGAATTGTTAAAGAGACAATATTCTGTAGAAACTAGCTGTTATTTAATTCCATCCGCTTCGCCAGTCATGTTCAGACCCATTGCTGGAACCCCATTTGTTTGGATGAAGGGCAGACAACTGGGCCATAACTTTGCATGCATCTGATGAAAATCTTTTCTGCAGCTCATTCAGCATCAGATCATGGAATGCAAAGAAAAAGCTTCGACGAAATTTCGAAGCAACTGATTCGCTTCCCATGTCTGTGTTTGACGAGGTATTCGATGACTCAGACAGGCCTCCTACAACATCTGGCCGTCTCCAAGATGACCGGTTAAGGTACGGCGACGCTTGCTTCCTTCTGTACTGAAATCATCTTGAGCACCGCACTTGCGTGCAATTGCTTTAGCATCCTGGAAAAATTTGTCAAATGTCGTATCATTCCGTAATGATTGGAGCTGCTTAATTAAGGCATGGATTGCATCTTCTGCTGTTACCATATCCATCTCTTCCTTTTCAAATACTCGGAAGCCAATCGCGGCATCTGAAAGCAATTTTGAAAGATGTAGACTTTTAACAAGAACTCAAAGGAACCAATTTTTAGCAGCAATCCAGCACAGGTGCTATCATTGTTTTCAAGCTCTTTCAATGTTGCTGCTAGGACTGGTGGGACATTCAAAGGGACCGACAGATTGTCAGCTCTGGCGGTCCATTGCGTATCTGGCAAAGATCTAAGAGCAGTGCTTCCTTGCTTGATGCCGAAAGCGTCAGGTTTTGCTTCATAAACAGCATTGCAATGCGGTGATCCTCCCATGACTCGATAGTTTGAACCTATTGTTTCAAAAACGTCTGTGACGCGAGGCAATGTCTCCGCACATTTTACAAGCACCAAACTTAGCAGGTGTGCAAAGAAGTGAAAGTAAATTGAGGACGTTGCTCCTGCGTTTACCAGCTCTTGCTGCATTCCCTGGTCTTTCCTGGACATGTTGCTTGCCCCATTGAAACCTTTTCCAACCATGTCAATGAGTGGCAAATTCATCTCCCCAAACCCATCAATCAACACACCGGCCAGTGATTTCCCCTTCAAACTTGTTACATACTTTTTTCTTATGAATCTGCCACTAGAAATATATTTGTAAGAACATAATTTTATTATTTTACCCAAGTTGGATAAAAGATGTATTCTTTATGACCGATTTTCAGTCAGTAGAATTTTCTGAGTGGCCAAGTGAAATTTGGCCTTAAAGGCTTTAAGTATTTCTCTTCTTTCACGAGCAATTACGTAGAAATTTTGTAGTAGAAAAATCCGGTAAAGTCTGGCCGGATTCTACGAAAACTCCGATAAATCCGGTTCCGGTCGGACCTTAAAACGTTGTACACTCCTAGTTCTAATTATGAATAGCTATGGGGTTAGAATTCTCATTGGTGCATGGGAAACATTTAAAAAAAAGATGATTTCAAAGTCATCCAGTTATGAACAGCAGCCTACTAGAAGTACTTGGGATTAGAATATTTTGAAGCTGGGATATAAGGTTATCAGTAATTGAGCTTGGGTGTTCAAAACGACATGAAATTTTAAATCGATGATCGATGAGAAGACCGATTAGAAGCTCATCTCACTGTTTCACTGCTACGGTCGAGTAAAAGCTGACGCAATTCTTCAAGGATGAAAGTGGCGGGAAAATGAAATATGCCTGTAGTGCTGATAAGTATGTTTCCAGTAAGCTATGCCATGAATTCCCATCTCAGTTGATTGCCTTTGCTTGAATGATTAACACGAACATGAAAGAGATTAGATATTGGCGTTGCGTGGAATAAGAAATTGGACGCAGAAAATGCCCAAGAAAGGCATGAATTGTTGTCAAACGATGACAGGGGAGAGCAGATCGCTAAAGAAATACAGGGGACAAGACCAACGACTGGTTTCATGGTAAGCTAAAGAAAAATAATTTTATTTAAATTTTTTTTCGAAACTATAGGCCTAATCCATTGACTACCAAAACGTCAAATTATCATAACTTGGCAATTTATGGAAACCAGCGTGCCATAATGGAAAGTATGAACCTGATACGCCACATATGTACGCCATAGATAATCCTCATGCGCCAAGTAGCGCTGGTAATCCACTCCATCCACTCCGCCAATTGTTAACTTTATGCAAACAGATCAGCACTCGCTTCGTCCTCAAGCTGGGTTTTAAAGATTTGGTTCACTTCTTTGCAATTGAAGTCAATTTGGTGACGTTGACCCAAAATTGCTCTTTACTCTTTTTAATTGCATGATGAGCAAGTGTACAATTATTTGCTTTTTTACTGTCTATGAAATGTATTTTTACGCTTTATGGGATACAACTTTAATTCTTTCTAGACCTATTGCAGTACTATCCACGAGCAATGTAGCAATGCTACATAACTCATTGCTTTCATGATAATTCGATTTTTGTCAAACACAATGTTAGTATCCTTGATGCTTACTAAATAGCATATAGCAGCCTAAGAAGAGACAGTGTTGCTACACTGTACTTCCATTGTAAGCTTGGTTGTAAGGTCGATTTGTTACTCTCACTGGAAGGTCGAGAGTAAGAATGGGCAACTGTTTGGAGTTCTTGACTTCAAGGGCACCCAGAGTTCTTGAATGATCTTTTTTCGCTTTCAGCCTAATCGACAGAGGGATTCGTTTTTTGCCGCTCTCTTCGCGAACACCTCCAACGGCAGATGTTAAATTTATTGATACCAAGTTAGACACGTTACTCTTAATTGACTTAGAAATACTTTTCACTTCCTCCAAATACTCATTCAATTAAGTTATACTCACGTTTGTACTGCAATAGGTCAATGTTATTATCAAACAGATTTTTAAAAATGCTCCATGATTTCCCATTTTTTAACGTTCCTTTTTTTAAAACAGAGTATTGTATTAATTTCGTCAAATTTTACCATGCATGGAGATGCATTTTTAGCTACTCTAGAAGGCTATATTAAAAAAATAGGCGTTAGACCCTTCTTGTCACTATACCTGAATCTTAGCCCTTCCACATTCAACTTCATGGCGCCGTCTCCAAAAATTGATACCCCAAGTTATGTTAAGGAATGCTTTTAGGCAATTGATTTGACATAATGTTCATAGAACGTGAATAGAGGACTTGTTTATGAAGAGTTAAAGTCAGAAATTGTTATATAAATCGTGCACTAATTACAAATTTCGTAAAGGGCTAGAATCGCAACTGGTTGCTTATTGCATGTTACATCGCGGTTCCTGTTGTCAAATTGTACGACGGCTTTTACTTTTGTTTCCAGATGTTTCTGTTGCAATTCTAGAGATTTTGATAAGCAATCCCATGTACAGTACTTACTCAATTATCCAGCCTTCTCGGGTAAGATGCGTGCTGATGATCCGAAATTTCGGATAATTGAGAAAAAGCTAAAAACGGCTGAAACCAGCATAAATAAAAAAATTGGTTTCATGAAAGTTTATTTCAAAAGCACACATTACAAACTACTGTAAGACACTAAAAGACTGCATTTGTGGCAAAAGGTTGGAAGACCCCCTTGGAGAAGAAGACAAAGAGGCTATTTATCTATATCAGGCAAGTCCTGTCTTCACACTTTTTCGCATTGCAGTTTTGACACGGCAAAAAAGACATTCTACAATCCTAGATGAGATGCTACGTACGAGGAGCAGTATACAATGTGAACGGCAAAAGAAACGCATGCAAAGTGCAAAGTCTGCAGATATTGAGCTTGCAAAAGGGGAATCGAGCTTTTGGAAAGTGAAACTTACAGGATTAACCAAGAAGAATTTGATCGCAAAGGGATTGTCTGTTCAGAAATTCATGGAACTAGAATTTTGCTGTAGTCAGCAACTGTAGTGGTCTTTTCAAATCTTCGAAACTTCGAAACTTGACGATCAATCTCTGATTTGATGACCTTTTCAAGATATTAAGTTCCCACAGAACACTTTCAAAGTCTGGTTTCAAAGTCTGGTATATGTAGTTGATTTGGTATCATTTTTTTATGCAGGGAAATGTGTAGAATCCAGTCTATCTTTCGGAGGCTTAGTATATCTGTAAATTATTCTTTCCATCGTTATAAAACTCAACTTGTGTTTTTTCGAACCAATTTTTTTTAATTCTAGAAAATGTTTTCACATGGTTGTGGACGGCAAACAGCCTGCAAAAATTAGCCTAGGAAAGACAAGATATGTTTTTCAGGCAAGTTTACTCGAAGATATGTTTTTGTCATTATTGTTGGCACTATTGTCCATTCCACTTTATTTCCATTCTTCACGTCCATTTGTCTTATTGAAGACCATGAAATGACAATCAACACAGACGGACTACGTTTCTTTCGACCTGACATTTTCTCGACATGACATTTTGGCACAAACAAAACAATAAAGATCTTTTCTACATACAACGCTTTCCGACTACGCGTTTTACGAACTGACGTTTCTCGACTGTATGTTTTACGACAGCAAAACAAAATACAATATTAAGCTTTGAAATATTAAGATCCAGAATTGCATTTATTCGAAGATATGTTCTTGTCATTATTGTTGGCACTATTGTCCATTCCACTTTATATCCATTTTTCATGTCCAATTGAATTTATTAAGTCCATGAAATGGCATTCGACAAAGACGGACTACATTTTCTTCGACCTGAAATTTTCTCGACATGACATTTTGGCACCTAAAAAGCAATAAAGATCTTTTCTACATACAACGCTGTCCGACTACGCTTTTTACGAACTGACGTTTCTCGACTGTACGTTTCGCGACAGCAAAACAAAATACAATCTTAAGGTTTAAAATATAGAAATCCAGAATTGCATTTACTCGAAGGTATGTTCTTGTCATTATTGTTGGCACTATTGTCCATTCCACTTTATTTCCATCCTTCAAGTCCATTTTATTTATTCAAGACCATGAAATGACAATCAACATACACGGACTACGTTTCTTTCAACCTAACATTTTCTCGACTTGACATTTTTTCCCAAACATACCAAAAAAATATTTTCCACATACAACGCTGTCCGCCTACGCTTTTCACGAACTGATGTTTCTCGATTGTATGTTTCACCAAAGAAGCAATCGATTGAACATTTGAAATATAAAAATCTAGATTTATCTAAATTCATTGTATAATTTTTTCAATTTTCGACTCTCTGCCGGCTTTGACTTGACATTTAGTTAAGAGGACGAAATTACTAAGAAAAAAATTTTGTTTCTCAGAAATGGGAGATCTGAAAACAGGAATTGCAGAACAAGGGCCCCACGATAAATATCAAGGTGTAATTTTAGTTTCTTTGCAAATTATGCTAAAATGAGCAAAGGGGCAAAGGGTGTCCCAATTTTGGGAAGAACAAAATTACCCTTTTTCAATAAGAGGCAAGAAAAACGTTCCCAACGTATCACTAAAAATTTCGAAAATTCTTTATATACGTTCCCCTCCCCCCTTTTTACGGATAACTGGAATCCGGATAAACAAGGGTCGGATAATTGAATATGTACCGTAATGCAAAACTGATACTTGAGCTCTTCAGTTCTGTTTCGCGCCTTTTTTATACCTCAGATTCAAAGAGAGGCCATTTCAGTATGTCCGTTAGAGGATACCTTCGTCCACCCATGCATCCCTGCATCATTTGGATGACAATTCTCTAGAATGCAGAACAAGATGAAATTCAAAGAATAACATGGTTGCGAGTAAGTGTCTTTCCCACTTTTTACAGATAATTTTGCTTTCAGTATAGTTATTAGCAGTGAAATCGGATATTAATATAAGGTTAGTACAGCTGTTTTACAGCGAGGAAGTCTTCTGTGGCCTAGACACTCACCACGCTCTGCAAATTTTAAATATTTCAGCAATTGGTTGTAGTAAGAGACACTGTTGAATATTACTGATTTGACCAGTAAGTTCTGTATCAAACGTTTTGAAGGTAACAGTGGAAAACCTTGCTGGGATTTATGAGGGATTATTTAAGTTGCATTCTGAATTTTTCTAACATTCTGATAGCATTCTAAACGAAAACGTCCAAATGACATGGTCTGGAAAAAATTGATATTTTTGCGGCTCCTAACATATTACTTTTCTTCGTGTGACTTCACGTTTTCTATGTGACTTTAGTTTTCTTTTATGAGCTTCTTTCATAAAATTGGCGACTAATTTCCAACTAAGATGAGTTGACATGACTTTTATAATTGAGCATTTGAACAAATTGCAAAGTCAAATATCTTGATTCGTGATCTAATCTAAGTTTCACGTGCCTGCCCGCCATTCATCAAATACAGACAGTGACACGGCTTCGTGAGGCGTTTCCTGCTACGGTATGCTTGAATTTTCCCGCCAAAATACAATAACAAAGTGCTCGGGCCATTTTATTGGCTGGCCCCAGTTTGTCAAAGGTGAGAAAACAGTGGGACGCTCGATCCAGTCTTTTCTCGAAAGCTTCCCGCCATTTTGTTGAGAAAGGGAATGGAGTAGCGTCACCAGTCGCTAAGTCACCAGAAATCACGTTGACCTTGGATATATCAGTAATGCTGCCCAAATGTACAAAATGTCGAAAAGATAAATACTTGCATTCAATCCTATCGGACATCTTTAAAAGGAAGGCGTTGGTCTTTGAAGGCGTTGGCTGACTTAAAGCCCCTATTCGATGGCAAATATATTCTAATTGTTCAATTAAAAGACATCATATTTAAATCAAAAACTACTTCCACTGTCCATATAAATATTGCCTATATCAAATCTGTTCCATGCAGATTTTAAATGAAAGGTTCTCAGTGTTTGCCTTCCTTTCAATTTAGGAGATATACTAGGGTTATGAGGTATAAACAAGTTTGATTTTCAAATATTGTTATGTTTTTGTACATATTTTGCGGAGAATACTGATTCCCGGAAAAAGCATCAGGCAAAGGGGTGCTCTCCTTTTTTTGAAAGCCACTAATAATTAAAACTGTGCTCACACATCTGCAAATAAAGCTTTTTTGTTTGTTGTTATCATATGTTTCTTTGTAGCATTATTTCTTTACAATGCAGTTATGGTCATTCAGACTATTGATGCGACAAGGCATAATATTTCTTCCTTGGGTGAAAAATATTAGCACTCCTGTAGATCCTCCTTCAAAAAATAAACATTTAGGGATCTTTTGCATGTTTCAACTGCTCCTTGAAGGTTTGCAGTGTTTTTTCTTCCAATTTGGGAGTTTTAAGCATCAGTTCAATGTCTATTGATTTAGATTCAACTGTGAATATTTTTTAACATACCCTGGTTTTTGTTAATGTGGTGCTAGGTTTCATATTAAATTTAGGGAAACACTGAAAATTGATATTTTCGACAGTGCTTACATAGACTGTCACAATGACACATCATATCTTTGACATGTTACAAACACACAAAGATCATTGGTTCCAGTTTGCTGTTTTTTGTTGGTCCATTAATTGGAATGATGCAATAGCATTCAACAAAGTATTATGTCGTTTGAATCCTGAATTTACTGAACTTGGTAGTAGGCTCCTTGAAAAATACTAACCTAAAATCAGTGAGATGATAGACAATCAGTTTAATGGAAAGAATCTGGAGCTTTAAGATTTTTTTTATCTATTGAGCATTGAAAGGGCACTTAATGTAAACATCCTGCACAAATTGGTTTTACATCCCACTTTGCAGTTTGAATTAATTTTTTCAAAACATGCAAATTTCAATTAAGTTGGAGATTGACATTAAAACATTGTATGTCTAGAAAAATTGATAATCAGTCATGGCTTAATTCTAGTATAATTTGATTAACTTATGTTGTAGCATGATTGTTCAAATCAAATTTAAATCAAATTAAATCAAGAGTTTGAATCAAATTTGACAAATACAATGGAATTTAATATTTCATCAGTGTTTTTTCTGCTAGTATCTGATATTAAAAGTTATTTAATCTAAGAAATTTTACAATTCTATTTAGGTGTACTTAGCTAAGTGGACATAGGGAAGGAGTCTTGCAGGGTTTAAATGATTTTATACGTTACTGGCACTTGGTTGAAGAATCACACATAGAAGAATATGGTTGAAAAGTGAAGTTTCTGTTACAGGGGCATCCAGTTACAGTAAGGCCAAAATGTACCAACCATCAAAACACATACTAGTTGGTGAATGACAAAGAATATGCACATAGCTGGAATGTTTGGTTTCTATTTCACGTCATTAGATATTTGCAATGTGAGCGACAGGGTGTTGAAAAATTTTTAGCCAATGACATAGCCAGATGAAACAATCTTAGGTCTAGGTTAGCAAGGATTGTCATAATTTCTAGCAGATTTTTCAGCATAACCAACTTCCCTTTGGGAAAAGACTAGAAATGAAATACAAATAAGATAATCATTCAATAATTAGATAAAGAGGCACCTCGTAATGAAATTGCATGAATGTATATATGAAAGAATAACAAGTATCACAGTGCATAATTTGTTTTTAATAAGACCTGTACATACTCATACAAATTGGCATCAAAGGTTATTCACTAAAGTGATTCGGATACAGGGGCGGACTGGTCGGTCCCAAAATTCTTGACCCAAGGCGATTTGCTGAATTTAAAACATCGATTTATTACAAGCATGCAGGATGGTAGAAAGTAGCACTAACTGTCTGCAACGAATCAGCAGAGATTTCCATAATCTTCACGACAGAGCGGTCAAATTTGTAAACATGCGAAGAGCAAGACATTATCGTTTCCACCTTACTTCAAGAGAAATGAGTCAGAAGACGAAAAGCACAGACAAGCGAAGAAAGAGATGAAGAAATAGTTGCATCCCCTTTTGAGCGATATAGAGTAGAAGTATTCTGTGCCGTTATGGATAAAGTGGTAGAAAGCCTTCGTCAACGATTTCTACAACAGGGTGTTCTCTACCGAGACTTTGCTTTTCTTGACCCAAGGCGATTTGCTGAATTTAAAAGCAAAGAAATCCCTAAGAACATGCTATCAACGCTTTGCGCCATCTCTGGTTTGAAAGTTGACAGAGAAGTTGTTAAAGAGCAATTAGTGAGTGTTTTGATGCATTCACTTGACTGGCCATAACACTGATGATTATAAAAGAGATTCTCTTTGCGAATATCCTGAAGACAGAGAAGCATCATATGATGAAATAGCCAAGGTGATTTGGTTTCATCTACTGAACCACTCAATTCGATAGCCAGACAAAACACCGATACAGATCTGAATAAACACGTTGCAGAAGAGAGAAGGTCGCTGCTTTGGAATATTCTGCAAATTCTGCTTCTCTTGCGTTTTTAAAGTTACTGCCTATATAAGCATTTGATTACATTGGCAGTTGCGCAGGTTGCGTATGAAAGGAGCTTCTCCCTTTTAAAGATAATAAAGAGTAGGCTAAGAAGCATGTTGGGTCACAAGCAGCTAGAAGCTTTCATGTTTCTAAGCATAGAGCAAAAGCTGGTAGGTATGCTAGCTAAATAGAGTTGAGTGTACAGATTGAAGCAATGTATCTATGGCCATCTATAAGAAGACGGTGTTACACAATGACTGTTGTTGTCTTTGAACATCTATTGTCCAGCATGCAGACTGATCGTGTCAATTAAAATATAGTAAGATAGAACTTCCGAGTGAAAAGTTGTAACGTAATTTCTAGCTGTTTCTTCAATGATATTCAAATGGGATTAAAACCATTAACAAATGCTGTTTGTTATAACCCACTAAAAACAAATCACAACATTTGAAAGCGTGGGGACATTTTGTTATATGCCAAAGAGAGGAAACATCTCAGAGGATTTCCATAAAACTGATTGAAGTTAATACCTGAAAATTGTCCTTCACCTCTTTGTTTGCCAAGGTAATCACTGCTTAGCTATAAACATGTTCTACGCTGAGAAAGAGGAAAAGTAAGGCTGTGACTACCAACACAAATGTAGACAACAGTTCTCTCCAAAGAACGTGAGTGATACCAACAAAATATAACAAACCAAAAAAAATGATTTCGGCATTCAAGGACAAGAGACAAAGGAATGCAGGTAGATAAATGAACAAGAAAGAAATTTAACGGCCTGTTTTCCGAAGACACTCGGGAAAAGCCCTAAAACGTGGCTGGAAGAGTTAAAAGGCTTCGTAATTTACAAATAACTAGACAGGGCCAGTAGTATCACACGATTTATTGTTCAGAAGGGAAAACAGCGATGATGAGCACAGTTTCAGGCTGCCTAAGTTCTTGTCCTTTTGTAATTATGGTTCACTGTTCAGTGATAAGTACTGACAATTGCCCGTCGTGTCTGATTACAGTTAATAGGCATCTCGACAGGTCTAAGGATATACATTAACAAATAAATCGGAAAAATTGTAACCAGAAAATAGTTCACCTATATACCATCTCTGTTATCGATCTTAATCAACCTGTTCTTTCGGTTTTAGTTCAGTTGGTGGATGGAGAGGATGTACTCCAAGGGACGGAAATTGATGATTTTCGAAAGATTTTCATCTGGAAAAATCAGTGAGTAGTTTTGCTCACTTAGCGCGCTTTCATTTTTTTATATAGTTATTTTATTTATTATGAGTTGTAACTTGGGTAGTTTGTTTCCTACCTGTTTCGTATGACGGTGTTCGATCACCATTCATCGCCTTGAAGTGAGGCATAGGGGCGATGAGAAACGTCGTTTCAGGTGCCTTAGGTTGTTGTGTTTTTGTAATCACAATCCCCAGTTCATTGTTTAGTACCGACTATGGCCCCTCGGTCAGTACACAAGAACATTGAATAGGTATCGTAGGACGGTTATGCGATACCAAGTGGGAGAGTTTTTGACAATAAACCAATAATTTGGAGCAACTACATGTATCATAGTGATAAGTAGCAGCTTGGGTAGTTTGTTTCCTACCTGTTTCGCATGACGGTGTTCCATCACCATTCATCGCCTTGAAGTGGGCATAGGGGCGATGAGAAACGTCGTTTCAGGTGCCTTAGGTTGTTGTGTTTTTGTAATCACAATCCCCAGTTCATTGTTTAGTACCGACTATGGCCCCTCGGTCAGTACACAAGAACATTGAATAGGTATCGTAGGGCGGTTATGCGATACCAAGTGGGAGAGTTTTTGACAATAAACCAATAATTTGGAGCAACTACATGTATCATAGTGATAGTAAGCTTGGGTAGTTTGTTTCCTACCTGTTTCGCATGACGGTGTTCCATCACCATTCATCGCCTTGAAGTGAGGCATAGGGGCGATGAGAAACGTCGTTTCAGGTGCCTTAGGTTGTTGTGTTTTTGTAATCACAATCCCCAGTTCATTGTTTAGTACCGACTATGGCCCCTCGGTCAGTACACAAGAACATTGAATAGGTATCGTAGGGCGGTTATGCGATACCAAGTGGGAGAGTTTTTGACAATAAACCAATAATTTGGAGCAACTACATGTATCATAGTGATAAGTAGCAGCTTGGGTAGTTTGTTTCCTACCTGTTTCGCATGACGGTGTTCCATCACCATTCATCGCCTGAAGTGAGGCATAGGGGCGATGAGAAACGTCGTTTCAGGTGCCTTAGGTTGTTGTGTTTTTGTAATCACAATCCCCAGTTCATTGTTTAGTACCGACTATGGCCCCTCGGTCAGTACACAAGAACATTGAATAGGTATCGTAGGACGGTTATGCGATACCAAGTGGGAGAGTTTTTGACAATAAACCAATAATTTGGAGCAACTACATGTATCATAGTGATAAGTAGCAGCTTGGGTAGTTTGTTTCCTACCTGTTTCGCATGACGGTGTTCCATCACCATTCATCGTCCTGAAGTTGGGCATAGGGGCGATGAGAAACGTCGTTTCAGGTGCCTTAGGTTATTGTGTTATTTGTGATCACAGTTACCCGCTCAATGCTTTAGTATGACCACAGTCCATTGGTTATCTACGCAGGAGCATTGAATAGGCGTATCTCGAAAGAGGTCTAGAGATATTCACGGGGACTAATTTTGCAATTTAACCAATAATTTGGAACGACTACAAATAACGTAATGGTAATTTTAGTCATAATTGAAGTAAGGATTAAAGTAAATGTAATAATTTGGAACGACTACAAATAACGTAATGGTAATTTTAGTCATAATTAAAGTAATGATTAAAGTAATTATTGTAAATGGTAATTTAGGTAGTTCGTTTCCTACCTGTTTCGCATGACGGTGCTCTACACCATTCATCACCTTGAAGTGGGGCATAGGGGTGATGAGAAACGTCGTTTCAGGTGCCTTAGGTTGTTGTGTTATTTGTGATCACCGTCCTCCGTTCAAGGCTCTAGTATTGACCCCAGCCTATTGGCTCTGTACGCAGCAGCATTGAATAGGCGTATCTCTAAGGGGTCTAGGGATATTCACGGGGACAACTTTTGCAATTTAACCAATAATTTGGAACAACTACAAATAACGTAATGGTAATGTTAGTCATAATTGAAGTAATAATTAAAGTAATTGTAAATGGTAATTTAGGTAGTTCGTTTTCTACCTGTTTCGCATGACGGTGTTCCATCACCATTCATCACCTTGAAGTGGGGCATAGGGGTGATGAGAAACGTCGTTTCAGGTGCCTTATGTTGTTGTGTTATTTGTGATCACAGTCCTCCGTCCAACGCTCTAGTACGACCTCAGCCAACGGGCTACATACGCAGCAGCATTGAATAGGCATATCTCGACGAGATATCCACGGGTAATGCGATTTTTACGAATCAACCAATGATTAGGAGCGACTACACCTAGTGTAAGTAGTTTTATTTGATTTGCCTTATGCGCCCTCTGTCTTCCGTGGCTAAGCATTACCTTTCTTCCATTTGAGCATAGTTGGGGATTCAGGACGACGGTTTGAATGGGATGCTGAGGCTTTTCAGGACGATTTACAGCATCTTCTAACCTGACAGAGGTGGTAAGTAGCCAATCAATTTGTTTCGTTGTATTTTGTCTAGGCTGCTATCATTGATAAAGTTGCAAGTGATTTAGTGGCCCTAACGTCTTAATTCTTTACTTGGGTTAGGATAAGTGGACGTTGATAAACGCTTTTCAGGTACCTTAGGCTGTTTTTTATCTTTAATCACCTTTCTCTTTCAATGTTTAACGCTTAGTTTCGCGAATCATGTCGTTTCGTAGACAATGGGTTGAGCGGGAAGAGGTTCAGATAATGTTTTGGAACGATCAAAAGTACTCTTACTTATTGTTTGGAGCCAAGAGAGTCGATGCAAAATTGTTTGAAGGGGCCAGTTGTTCCTGGCTATTATCTAATTCAGGTACTGATAAAATTTTTGCACATTTTAATATAATTTTGGTATATTTAGCCGTGTCTTTATTTAATTTATTTGATTTGCGATCAACTTCCTTGAATTTTTAAAGTCAGAGCATTGGATATTGAATGGAAAAGTATTATTAAATAAAAGAATACATGCTGTCAAGTCAGAGCATTGGATATTGAAAGGAGAAGCATTATTTTTGAAATCGAATATGTAAAACGAGAGATCCATGCAGTTTTGGGATGAAGGCGAAAGTGTCAACTTTATGCTGTGAAAGCCAGTGTCATTACTAGGGAGCAATGGTTAGTACACACTGATTATGAACACAGAAGGGCGAAACGAAACCTTTTACTCCTTGACCACGTAAAAAGTCTTGCAAATTGAACTTATTGTTAGAAACATTTTCTTCTTTTGATTAAAGCTCGATCATTTTGATTAAAGCTGAATGATTTAAGCACCTCTTTTCTCTTTAGATATAGGTGGCGCATTTGAAAAGAGGGTACCATAAAAGGGGGCTGGTAAATTTGAATAAATAACTAGCAACAAGAACTGAAATAGAAAGACTGCATTTGTGGCAAAAGGTTGGAAGACCCCTTGGAGAAGAAGACAAAGAGGCTATTTATCTATATCAGGCAAGTCCTGTCTTCACACTTTTTCGCATTGCAGTTTTGACACGGCAAAAAAGACATTCTACAATCCTAGATGAGATGCTACGTACGAGAAGCAGTATACAATGTGAACGGCAAAAGAAACGCATGCAAAGTGCAAAGCTTGCAGATATTGAGCTTGCAAAAGGGGATTCGAGCTTTTGGAAATTGAAACTTACAGGATTAACCAAGAAGAATTTGATCGCAAAGGGATTGTCTGTTCAGAAATTCATGGAACTAGAATTTTGCTGTAGTCAGCAACTGTAGTGGTCTTTTCAAATCTTCGAAACTTCGAAACTTGACGATCAATCTCTGATTTGATGACCTTTTCAAGATATTAAGTTCCCACAGAACACTTTCAAAGTCTGGTTTCAAAGTCTGGTATATGTAGTTGATTTGGTATCATTTTTTCTTATGCAGGGAAATGTGTAGAATCCAGTCTATCTTTCGGAGGCTTAGTATATCTGTAAATTATTCTTTCCATCGTTATAAAACTCAACTTGTGTTTTTTCGAACCAATTTTTTTTAATTCTAGAAAATGTTTTCACATGGTTGTGGACGGCAAACAGCCTGCAAAAATTAGCCTAGGAAAGACTAGATATGTTTTTCAGGCAAGTTTACTCGAAGCTTTCCGACTACGCGTTTTACGAACTGACGTTTCTCGACTGTATGTTTTACGACAGCAAAACAAAATACAATATTAAGCTTTGAAATATTAAGATCCAGAATTGCATTTATTCGAAGATATGTTCTTGTCATTATTGTTGGCACTATTGTCCATTCCACCTTATTTCCATTCTTCACGTCCATTTGACTGATCCAAGACCATGAAATGACAATCAACACAGACGGGCTACGATTCTTTCGACCTCACATTTTCTCGACATGACATATTGGCACAAAAAAAAAGATCTGTTCCACATACATCGCTGTCCGACCACTCTTTTTACGAACTGACGTTTCTCGAATGTTCGTTTTGCCTTAGTATAACAAAAACCAATCTTTAGCTTTAAAGCAAAAATATCTAGAATTGCATTTACTCGAAGATATATTCTTGTCATTAATGTTAGCTCTATTGTTCATTCCTTTTTATTTCCATTCTCCAGGTCCATTTCACTTATCCAAAACCACGAAATGAGAATCAACACAGATAGATTACGTTTCTTTCGACCTGGCTTTTTATCGACATGACATTTTGGCAGAAACTAAACAATAAAGATCTTTTCTACATACGACACTGTCCGACTTCTCTTTTTACGAACTGATGTTTCTCGACTGTTGGTTTTACTACAGAAAAACAAAATACAATATTAAGCTTTGAAATATAGAAATCCAGAATTGCATTTACTCGAAGATATGTTATTGTGATTATTGTTGGCACTATTGTCCATTTCACTTTATATCCATTTTTCATGTTCAATTGAATTTATCAAGTCCATGAAATGGCATTCGACAAAGACGGACTACTTTTTTTCGACCTGAAATTTTCTCGACATGACATTTTGGCACCTAAAAAGCAATAAAGATCTTTTCTACATACAACGCTGTCCGACTACGCTTTTTACGAACTGACGTTTCTCGACTGTACGTTTCAAGACAGCAAAACAAAATACAATCTTAAGGTTTAAAATATAGAAATCCAGAATTGCATTTACTCGAAGATATGTTCTTGTCATTATTGTTGGCAGTATTCCCCATTCCACTTTATTTCCATCCTTCAAGTCCATTTTATTTATTTAAGACCATGAAATAACAATCAACATACACGGACTGCGGTTCTTTCAACCTAACATTTTCTCGACTTGACATTTTTCCCAAACATACCAAAAAAAATATTTTTCACATACAACGCTGTCCTCCTACGCTTTTCACGAACTGACGTTTCTCGATTGTATGTTTCACCAAAGAAAAACAAGAAGCAATCGATTGAACATTTGAAATATAAAGATCTAGATTTATCTAAATTAATTGTATAATTGTTTCAATTTTCACTCTCTGCCGGCTTTGAATTGACATTTAGTTAAGAGGGCGAAATTATTACTTGTTTTATTACTAAGAAATAAATTTTGTTTCTCAGAAATGGGAGATCTGAAACAACGGTGAAATTCACAATTGTAAACAAGTGTTTGCTTGTCCATTGAAGCTACTTTTGGCACTCAAATTTATTTCTAAGAACCAAAATTGTGTTTATTAAAACTTGACCTCTTGGCTACAGTTTGACCAGTACTGCTTTTATCATGCTCTTTTCTACGGTCTTCCTATTCCAAGTTATGATGTTGTGGTCCAGTTTTTCATTTGCGAGTTTTGAGGACCGCCATCTTTTAGGAATCATGATAACTGTCCACCCTTCTTCTTTTGTAATCCTATTTGAAGATGACATTGTCATTTGTGTCCTTTCTCACAGCATTTTGATTGGCCATCGTTAGTCTCTCCTCCTTCCCCCGTGAACTCTACAACTTCTTGCAGTTTGAAGAGCGCGTTGTTTGTCGGTTCTGTGGTAACGCACCTTAATGTCTAGTGCAACACTTTTCCTGCTGAGCCTCATTTTGTCTGTATGTTGATTTAGCTGAATCTTGTTTATTTGTTATTTGAATCAAATAGACTTGGATGACTGCGTTTGTTCTTCTTGCTGTTTTTAAAGGTTGCAAAAGATTTTAACTCTCTCTGTGAAGTATGGTGTATGAAGGGTAGGTTCTTTGGTAGAATCATTCGTATGATGCAGAAGGTTTTGTAGTTGTCGATAGTCCTTGGTATAAATCATATTATTCATCCGTAATATATCAAAGCCATATCCTCAACTTTATCTTTAATTTCCTTGATTTAACGAATTTTAGTGAGAGTTTTTTTTGTTGAAATTCGTTTTTGGAATCATTTGGTTTAGGTTTACCTGCAAACGACCACACTTCAGTTTGAAAGGTTGACTAATAGAGAATTGCCTTACCTCCTACAGGTACAAGATTGAATGAATGAAGGCTGGCTATGAGTCAGTCCGTAAGAGGATACTAATAGTAGAAAGCTTTAATAAACGCTCACATCAAGGTTTGCTACTTGGCTGCCTGATTAATACTACCCGGTCCCCTGGCCTAACCTGCTATTTGCCGGTGACTGAAGCACTTCAATCCTTCCCGCTCCAAAAAGGGTTCAGTAGATCAAGCTATTCGTGTGTGCCCCTCTTTTGACTCTTTCTATGAGGCAAGTTCTTCCATGCTGTTAACATTGTATTTTACAGAAGCGCTTTGTACAATAACATGCAATTGATCTTAACTGTTTCATAAAGTCTCATTTTACTTTTGTGTTAAATTGGCTCTGTTTACAAATTATATATTAGCTAATTTTTATTATTGAGTGGATTGTACAGTATTGTGGAATAATTTCCCACATAATGATGGAATGTCAATTCTTAGAGCTGATAGAACTGTATTTACAGTGTAGTATTGGGCTGAAATTCGAAATTATTTGTGCACTAAATTGTTTGTGAAAACCAAGAGCTGTTTCAATCGCGAATTTATGGGCAGATTTGTGTGTTGGCTTGCCTTCCTTAAAACCTGAATCTGATCACGAGTATGCAAACTGATATGGTAGCAACCCTGTGATATTTGTGTCAAAAACCATGTCAACCTAATGATAATGTGTGTGTTGGCTTGCCTTCCTTTAAACCGGAATATTTTCTACCATGCAAAAGGCAGAATCTGGAAGTGGGATAATATCATTTGACATGATCATTTTAGTGCTTTCTGGAGAAGGTTCAAGAGATATTTGACTTTTTTCAGAACAGCGAATTTGAGGAATGACTTTGAACAAGAAGTACAATTGTTTTTTTAATAGAACCTCATCTCCATTTTTTTAATAGAAGCATGTAACAAATTGTTACGAGTCTATACAACTACATAAGATTGTAGCCAATTTCGTGTCATTCATTGATGATTTTGAAATTCAGAACTTCAGCTAGATAATAAGATAAACATAGTTGGTGTAGCTGTAGCTTCTTGCGAAATTTGAATTTTTCATTCCCTTTTACTAACTGTATGAGATACCAGGGAGCAAATTCAAGCAATCTTTATACGTTCACTCTATTTTAGAGTACGATTAGCCTCTTGTCAAGACTTTGTTACTTGAATTGCTCATTTCTTAAAATATTAAATAACAAATCACCATTTTTGTTGACACTGTGGCTCAAGCAGAACCGCTAGTGACCCTTTTAGAAGCGCTTTTTACAGCATTCAAGGTTATGATGTAACTGGGATACAATTGCAGCCGTGGTGTACAGACTAACAGCAGAACAATACCAAAGGAAGAATCTACCAAAGGAAGAAGGTTTTCAGGGACAAGGAGCCCCAAGGGGGGACCACAGAAAATGTTCAACACTACGGAGGATAACCTAGTTTCACCTTCCACCCCTTGCACAGGGAAACAAGCTTGACGGCCATCTTTCTGGCTCTTCTCCAGATTAGGCACGGTTTTACAGGTGAACAATGGCGAGCAAACGGGCTTCGGTTATTCTTGCTAAGGGTACTGAGGAAATGGAAGCTGTAATATCAATCGATATTCTTAGAAGAGCCAAGGTTAGTTTTGCCTGTCACCTTGTTTCGACTGCAAGACGTTGAATGGAACAAGAACGCGTCTTTTTAAAGTCTTCAGTGTTAATGTTTATGCTAGAGAATTAAGCCACAAACTTCATTCTTACATAATAAAGCAGGTATAATGCTTTGCCCTAAATGTAAAGAGTTTACTTAAACAGTTGTCTTTTTATTATTGGGCAGGTAGATACAGTTGTGGCTGGGCCAACATATTTCCAATGTGGTAAGTTGCAGCAGAGGGGTTTTCGTTTCAGAAATCGGATTCTGTAGAAAACTTGAATTGTGAAAGAGACAATATTCTGTAGAAACTAGCTGTTATTTAATTCCATACCGCTTCGCCAGACATGTTCAGACCCATTGCTGGAACCCCATTTGTTTGGATGAAGGGCAGACAACTGGGCCATAACTTTGCATGCATCTGATGAAAATCTTTTCTGCAGCTCATTCAGCATCAGATCATGGAATGCAAAGAAAAAGCTTCGACGAAATTTCGAAGCAACTGATTCGCTTCCCATGTCTGTGTTTGACGAGGTATTCGATGACTCAGACAGGCCTCCTACAACATCTGGCCGTCTCCAAGATGACCGGTTAAGGTACGGCGACGCTTGCTTCCTTCTGTACTGAAATCATCTTGAGCACCGCACTTGCGTGCAATTGCTTTAGCATCCTGGAAAAATTTGTCAAATGTCGTATCATTCCGTAATGATTGGAGCTGCTTAATTAAGGCATGGATTGCATCTACTGCTGTTACCATATCCATCTCTTCCTTTTCAAATACTCGGAAGCCAATCGCGGCATCTGAAAGCAATTTTGAAAGATGTAGACTTTTAACAAGAACTCAAAGGAACCAATTTTTAGCAGCAATCCAGCACAGGTGCTATCATTGTTTTCAAGCTCTTTCAATGTTGCTGCTAGGACTGGTGGGACATTCAAAGGGACCGACAGATTGTCAGCTCTGGCGGTCCATTGCGTATCTGGCAAAGATCTAAGAGCAGTGCTTCCTTGCTTGATGCCGAAAGCGTCAGGTTTTGCTTCATAAACAGCATTGCAATGCGGTGATCCTCCCATGACTCGATAGTTTGAACCTATTGTTTCAAAAACGTCTGTGACGAGAGGCAATGTCTCCGCACATTTTACAAGCACCAAACTTAGCAGGTGTGCAAAGAAGTGAAAGTAAATTGAGGACGTTGCTCCTGCGTTTACCAGCTCTTGCTGCATTCCCTGGTCTTTCCTGGACATGTTGCTTGCCCATTGAAACCTTTTCCAACCATGTCAATGAGTGGCAAATTCATCTCCCCAAACCCATCAATCAACACACCGGCCAGTGATTTCCCCTTCAAACTTGTTACATACTTTTTTCTTATGAATCTAGCCACTAGAAAATATATTTGTAAGAACATAATTTTATTATTTTACCCAAGTTGGATAAAAGATGTATTCTTTATGACCGATTTTCAGTCAGTAGAATTTTTGAGTGGCCAAGTGAAATTTGGCCTTAAAGGTTAAGTATTTCTCTTCTCTTCAACGAGCTTTACGTAGAAATTTTGTAGTAGAAAAATCCGGTAAAGTCTGGCCGGATTCTACGAAAAACTCCGATAAATCCGGTTCCGGTCGGACCCTTAAAACGTTGTACACTCCTAGTTCTAATTATGAATAGCTATGGGGTTAGAATTACTCATTGGTGCATGGGAAACATTTAAAAAAAAGATGATTTCAAAGTCATCCAGTTATGAACAGCAGCCTACTAGAAGTACTTGGGATTAGAATATTTTGAAGCTGGGATATAAGGTTATCAGTAATTGAGCTTGGGTGTTCAAAACGACATGAAATTTTAAATCGATGATCGATGAGAAGACCGATTAGAAGCTCATCTCCACTGGTTTCACTGCTACGGTCGAGTAAAAGCTGACGCAATTCTTCAAGGATGAAAGTGGCGGGAAAATGAAATATGCCTGTAGTGCTGATAAGTATGTTTCCAGTAAAGCTATGCCATGAATTCCCATCTCAGTTAATTGCCTTTGCTTGAATGATTAACACGAACATGAAAGAGATTAGATATTGGCGCGTGGAATAAGAAATTGGACGCAGAAAATGCCCAAGAAAGGCATGAATTGTTGTCAAACGATGACAGGGGAGAGCCAGATCGCTAAAGAAATACAGGGGACAAGACCAACGACTGGTTTCATGGTAAGCTAAAGAAAAATAATTTTATTAACTCCGCCAATTGTTAACTTTATGCAAACAGATCAGCACTCGCTCGTCCTCAAGCTGGGTTTTAAAGGTTTGGTTCACTTCTTTGCAATTGAAGTCAATTTGGTGAACGTTGACCCAAAATTGCTCTTTACTCTTTTTAATTGCATGATGAGGAAGTGTACAATTATTTGCTTTTTTACGTCTATGAAATGTATTTTTTACGCCTTTATGGGAGATATAACTTTAATTATTCTAGACCTATTGCAGTACTATCCATGAGCAATGTAGCAATGCTACATAACTCATTGCTTTCATGATAATTTGATTTTTGTCAAACACAATGTTAGTATCCTTGATGCTTACTAAATAGCATATAGCAGCCTAAGAAGAGACAGTGTTGCTACACTGTACTTCCATTGTAAGCTTGGTTGTAAGGTCGATTTGTTACTCTCACTGGAAGGTCGAGAGTAAGAATGGGCAACTGTTTGGAGTTCTTGACTTCAAGGGCACCCAGAGTTCTTGAATGATCTTTTTTCGCTTTCAGCCTAATCGACAGAGGGATTCGTTTTTTGCCGCTCTCTTCGCGAACACCTCCAACGGCAGATGTTACATTTATTGATACCAAGTTAGACACGTTACTCTTAATTGACTTAGAAATACTTTTCACTTCCTCCAAATACTCATTCAATTAAGTTATACTCACGTTTGTACTGCAATAGGTCAATGTTATTATCAAACAGATTTTTAAAAATGCTCCATGATTTCGCATTTTTTTAACGTTCCCTTTTTTTAAAAACAGAGTATTGTATTAATTTCGTCAAATTTTACCATGCATGGAGATGCATTTTTAGCTACTCTAGAAGGCTATATTAAAAAAATAGGCGTTGGACCCTTCTATGTCACTATACCTGAATCTTAGCCCTTCCACATTCAACTTCATGGCGCCGTCTCCAAAAATTGATACCCCAAGTTATGTTAAGGAATGCTTTTAGGCAATTGATTTGACATAATGTTCATAGAACGTGAATAGAGGACTTGTTTATGAAGAGTTAAAGTCAGAAATTGTTATATAAATCGTGCATTAATTACAAATTTCGTAAAGGGCTAGAATCGCAACTGGTTGCTTATTGCATGTTACATCGCGGTTCCTGTTGTAAATTGTACGACGGCTTTTACTTTTGTTTCCAGATGTTTCTGTTGCAATTCTAGAGATTTTGATAAGCAATCCCATGTACAGTACTTACTCAATTATCCAGCCTTCTCGGGTAAGATGCGTGCGGAGGATCCGAAATTCCGGATAATTGAGAAAAAGCTAAAAACGGCTGAAACCAGCATAAATAAACAAAATTGGTTTCATGAAAGTTTATTTCAAAAGCACACATTACAAACTACTGTAAGACACTAAATACTCTTAGAATATAATTGAATCTTTGGCTGAATGCGCGGTGCCTCACGCTTCAAACATCTAGCTTATTTTCAATTGAGAGATTCGCACTCTTTCATTTTTGCTCAGACTTTCTTGCCATGATGAGAAAAGCTTTTAATCTGACAAGAAAACATGGCGATAGAAAAAATGTTGTCACTCGGAAAATACCCGGGTAAATTTTCCCCAGCTGTGTTCATTTTTCTTTTCAAATATCTTTTCGCTTAAATTTTTGACTACTTGTTTCTACTTACCATTACTTCGATTTATTGCCACAAATAAATAATGAGATTCAGACTAAAACAGGAATTGCAGAACCAGGGCCCCACAATAAATATCAAGGTGTAATTTTCAGTTTCTTTGCAAATTATGCTAAAATGAGCAAAGGGGCAAAGGGTGTCCCAATTTTGGGAAGAACAAAATTACCCTTTTTCAATAAGAGGCAAGAAAAACGTTCCCAACGTATCACTAAAAATTTCGAAAATTCTTCATATACGTTCCCTTCCCCCCTTTTTACGGATAACTGGAATCCGGATAAACATTGGTCGGATAATTGAATATGTACCGTAATGCAAAACTGATACTTGAGCTCTTCAGTTCTGTTTCGCGCCTTTTTTATACCTCAGATTCAAAGAGAGGCCATTTCAGTATGTCCGTTAGAGGATACCTTCGTCCACCCATGCATCCCTGAATCATTTGGATGACAATTCTCTAGAATGCAGAACAAGATGAAATTCAAAGAATAACATGGTTGCGAGTAAGTGTCTTTCCCACTTTTTACAGATAATTTTGCTTTCAGTATAGTTATTAGCAGTGAAATCGGATATTAATATAAGGTTAGTACAGCTGTTTTACAGCGAGGAAGTCTTCTGTGGCCTAGACACTCACCACGCTCTGCAAATTTTAAATATTTCAGCAATTGGTTGTAGTAAGAGACACTGTTGAATATTACTGATTTGACCAGTAAGTTCTGTATCAAACGTTTTGAAGGTAACAGTGGAAAACCTTGCTGGGATTTATGAGGGATTATTTAAGTTGCATTCTGAATTTTTCTAACATTCTGATAGCATTCTAAACGAAAACGTCCAAATGACATGGTCTGGAAAAAATTGATATTTTTGCGGCTCCTAACATATTACTTTTCTTCGTGTGACTTCACGTTTTCTATGTGACTTTAGTTTTCTTTTATGAGCTTCTTTCATAAAATTGGCGACTAATTTCCAACTAAGATGAGTTGACATGACTTTTATAATTGAGCATTTGAACAAATTGCAAAGTCAAATATCTTGATTCGTGATCTAATCTAAGTTTCACGTGCCTGCCCGCCATTCATCAAATACAGACAGTGACACGGCTTCGTGAGGCGTTTCCTGCTACGGTATGCTTGAATTTTCCCGCCAAAATACAATAACAAAGTGCTCGGGCCATTTTATTGGCTGGCCCCAGTTTGTCAAAGGTGAGAAAACAGTGGGACGCTCGATCCAGTCTTTTCTCGAAAGCTTCCCGCCATTTTGTTGAGAAAGGGAATGGAGTAGCGTCACCAGTCGCTAAGTCACCAGAGATCACGTTGACCTTGGATATATCAGTAATGCTGCCCAAATGTACAAAATGTCGAAAAGATAAATACTTGCATTCAATCCTATCGGACATCTTTAAAAGAAGGCGTTGGCCTTTGAAGGCGTTGGCTGACTTAAAGCCCCTATTCGATGGCAAATATATTCTAATTGTTCAATTAAAAGACATCATATTTAAATCAAAAACTACTTCCACTGTCCATATAAATATTGCCTATATCAAATCTGTTCCATGCAGATTTTAAATGAAAGGTTCTCAGTGTTTGCCTTCCTTCCAATTTAGGAGATATACTAGGGTTATGAGGTATAAACAAGTTTGATTTTCAAATATTGTTATGTTTTTGTACATATTTTGCGGAGAATACTGATTCCCGGAAAAAGCATCAGGCAAAGGGGTGCTCTCCTTTTTTTGAAAGCCACTAATAATTAAAACTGTGCTCACACATCTGCTTATAAAGCTTTTTTGTTTGTTGTTATCATATGTTTCTTTGTAGCATTATTTCTTTACAATGCAGTTATGGTCATTCAGACTATTGATGCAACAAGGCATAATATTTCTTCCTTGGGTGAAAAATATTAGCACTCCTGTAGATCCTCCTTCAAAAAATAAACATTTAGGGATCTTTTGCATGTTTCAACTGCTCCTTGAAGGTTTGCAGTGTTTTTTCTTCCAATTTGGGAGTTTTAAGCATCAGTTCAATGTCTATTGATTTAGATTCAACTGTGAATATTTTTTAACATACCCTGGTTTTTGTTAATGTGGTGCTAGGTTTCATATTAAATTTAGGGAAACACTGAAAATTGATATTTTCGACAGTGCTTACATAGACTGTCACAATGACACAGCATATCTTTGCCATGTTACAAACACACAAAGATCATTGGTTCCAGTTTGCTGTTTTTTGTTGGTCCATTAATTGGAATGATGCAATAGCATTCAACAAAGTATTATGTCGTTTGAATCCTGAATTTACTGAACTTGGTAGTAGGCTCCTTGAAAAATACTAACCTAAAATCAGTGAGATGATAGACAATCAGTTTAATGGAAAGAATCTGGAGCTTTAAGATTTTTTTTATCTATTGAGCATTGAAAGGGCACTTAATGTAAACATCCTGCACAAATTGGTTTTACATCCCACTTTGCAGTTTGAATTAATTTTTTCAAAACATGCAAATTTCAATTAAGTTGGAGATTGACATTAAAACATTGTATGTCTAGAAAAATTGATAATCAGTCATGGCTTAATTCTAGTATAATTTGATTAACTTATGTTGTAGCATGATTGTTCAAATCAAATTTAAATCAAATTAAATCAAGAGTTTGAATCAAATTTGACAAATACAATGGAATTTAATATTTCATCAGTGTTTTTTCTGCTAGTATCTGATATTAAAAGTTATTTAATCTAAGAAATTTTACAATTCTATTTAGGTGTACTTAGCTAAGTGGACATAGGGAAGGAGTCTTGCAGGGTTTAAATGATTTTATACGTTACTGGCACTTGGTTGAAGAATCACACATAGAAGAATATGGTTGAAAAGTGAAGTTTCTGTTACAGGGGCATCCAGTTACAGTAAGGCCAAAATGTACCAACCATCAAAACACATACTAGTTGGTGAATGACAAAGAATATGCACATAGCTGGAATGTTTGGTTTCTATTTCACGTCATTAGATATTTGCAATGTGAGCGACAGGGTGTTGAAAATTTTTAGCCAATGACATAGCCAGATGAAACAATCTTAGGTCTAGGTTAGCAAGGATTGTCATAATTTCTAGCAGATTTTTCAGCATAACCAACTTCCCTTTGGGAAAAGACTAGAAATGAAATACAAATAAGATAATCATTCAATAATTAGATAAAGAGGCACCTCGTAATGAAATTGCATGAATGTATATATGAAAGAATAACAAGTATCACAGTGCATAATTTGTTTTTAATAAGACCTGTACATACTCATACAAATTGGCATCAAAGGTTATTCACTAAAGTGATTCGGATACAGGGGCGGACTGGTCGGTCCCAAAATTCTTGACCCAAGGCGATTTGCTGAATTTAAAACATCGATTTATTACAAGCATGCAGGATGGTAGAAAGTAGCACTAACTGTCTGCAACGAATCAGCAGAGATTTCCATAATCTTCACGACAGAGCGGTCAAATTTGTAAACATGCGAAGAGCAAGACATTATCGTTTCCACCTTACTTCAAGAGAAATGAGTCAGAAGACGAAAAGCACAGACAAGCGAAGAAAGAGATGAAGAAATAGTTGCATCCCCTTTTGAGCGATATAGAGTAGAAGTATTCTGTGCCGTTATGGATAAAGTGGTAGAAAGCCTTCGTCAACGATTTCTACAACAGGGTGTTCTCTACCGAGACTTTGCTTTTCTTGACCCAAGGCGATTTGCTGAATTTAAAAGCAAAGAAATCCCTAAGAACATGCTATCAACGCTTTGCGCCATCTCTGGTTTGAAAGTTGACAGAGAAGTTGTTAAAGAGCAATTAGTGAGTGTTTTGATGCATTCACTTGACTGGCCATAACACTGATGATTATGAAAGAGATTCTCTTTGCGAATATCCTGAAGACAGAGAAGCATCATATGATGAAATAGCCAAGGTGATTTGGTTTCATCTACTGAACCACTCAATTCGATAGCCAGACAAAACACCGATACAGATCTGAATAAACACGTTGCAGAAGAGAGAAGGTCGCTGCTTTGGAATATTCTGCAAATTCTGCTTCTCTTGCGTTTTTAAAGTTACTGCCTATATAAGCATTTGATTACATTGGCAGTTGCGCAGGTTGCGTATGAAAGGAGCTTCTCCCTTTTAAAGATAATAAAGAGTAGGCTAAGAAGCATGTTGGGTCACAAGCAGCTAGAAGCTTTCATGTTTCTAAGCATAGAGCAAAAGCTGGTAGGTATGCTAGCTAAATAGAGTTGAGTGTACAGATTGAAGCAATGTATCTATGGCCATCTATAAGAAGACGGTGTTACACAATGACTGTTGTTGTCTTTGAACATCTATTGTCCAGCATGCAGACTGATCGTGTCAATTAAAATATAGTAAGATAGAACTTCCGAGTGAAAAGTTGTAACGTAATTTCTAGCTGTTTCTTCAATGATATTCAAATGGGATTAAAACCATTAACAAATGCTGTTTGTTATAACCCACTAAAAACAAATCACAACATTTGAAAGCGTGGGGACATTTTGTTATATGCCAAAGAGAGGAAACATCTCAGAGGATTTCCATAAAACTGATTGAAGTTAATACCTGAAAATTGTCCTTCACCTCTTTGTTTGCCAAGGTAATCACTGCTTAGCTATAAACATGTTCTACGCTGAGAAAGAGGAAAAGTAAGGCTGTGACTACCAACACAAATGTAGACAACAGTTCTCTCCAAAGAACGTGAGTGATACCAACAAAATATAACAAACCAAAAAAAATGATTTCGGCATTCAAGGACAAGAGACAAAGGAATGCAGGTAGATAAATGAACAAGAAAGAAATTTAACGGCCTGTTTTCCGAAGACACTCGGGAAAAGCCCTAAAACGTGGCTGGAAGAGTTAAAAGGCTTCGTAATTTACAAATAACTAGACAGGGCCAGTAGTATCACACGATTTATTGTTCAGAAGGGAAAACAGCGATGATGAGCACAGTTTCAGGCTGCCTAAGTTCTTGTCCTTTTGTAATTATGGTTCACTGTTCAGTGATAAGTACTGACAATTGCCCGTCGTGTCTGATTACAGTTAATAGGCATCTCGACAGGTCTAAGGATATACATTAACAAATAAATCGGAAAAATTGTAACCAGAAAATAGTTCACCTATATACCATCTCTGTTATCGATCTTAATCAACCTGTTCTTTCGGTTTTAGTTCAGTTGGTGGATGGAGAGGATGTACTCCAAGGGACGGAAATTGATGATTTTCGAAAGATTTTCATCTGGAAAAATCAGTGAGTAGTTTTGCTCACTTAGCGCGCTTTCATTTTTTTATATAGTTATTTTATTTATTATGAGTTGTAACTTGGGTAGTTTGTTTCCTACCTGTTTCGTATGACGGTGTTCGATCACCATTCATCGCCTTGAAGTGAGGCATAGGGGCGATGAGAAACGTCGTTTCAGGTGCCTTAGGTTGTTGTGTTTTTGTAATCACAATCCCCAGTTCATTGTTTAGTACCGACTATGGCCCCTCGGTCAGTACACAAGAACATTGAATAGGTATCGTAGGACGGTTATGCGATACCAAGTGGGAGAGTTTTTGACAATAAACCAATAATTTGGAGCAACTACATGTATCATAGTGATAAGTAGCAGCTTGGGTAGTTTGTTTCCTACCTGTTTCGCATGACGGTGTTCCATCACCATTCATCGCCTTGAAGTGAGGCATAGGGGCGATGAGAAACGTCGTTTCAGGTGCCTTAGGTTGTTGTGTTTTTGTAATCACAATCCCAGTTCATTGTTTAGTACCGACTATGGCCCCTCGGTCAGTACACAAGAACATTGAATAGGTATCGTAGGGCGGTTATGCGATACCAAGTGGGAGAGTTTTTGACAATAAACCAATAATTTGGAGCAACTACATGTATCATAGTGATAAGTAGCAGCTTGGGTAGTTTGTTTCCTACCTGTTTCGCATGACGGTGTTCCATCACCATTCATCGCCTTGAAGTGAGGCATAGGGGCGATGAGAAACGTCGTTTCAGGTGCCTTAGGTTGTTGTGTTTTTGTAATCACAATCCCCAGTTCATTGTTTAGTACCGACTATGGCCCCTCGGTCAGTACACAAGAACATTGAATAGGTATCGTAGGACGGTTATGCGATACCAAGTGGGAGAGTTTTTGACAATAAACCAATAATTTGGAGCAACTACATGTATCATAGTGATAAGTAGCAGCTTGGGTAGTTTGTTTCCTACCTGTTTCGCATGACGGTGTTCCATCACCATTCATCGCCTTGAAGTGAGGCATAGGGGCGATGAGAAACGTCGTTTCAGGTGCCTTAGGTTGTTGTGTTTTTGTAATCACAATCCCCAGTTCATTGTTTAGTACCGACTATGGCCCCTCGGTCAGTACACAAGAACATTGAATAGGTATCGTAGGACGGTTATGCGATACCAAGTGGGAGAGTTTTTGACAATAAACCAATAATTTGGAGCAACTACATGTATCATAGTGATAAGTAGCAGCTTGGGTAGTTTGTTTCCTACCTGTTTCGCATGACGGTGTTCCATCACCATTCATCGCCTTGAAGTTAGGCATAGGGGCGATGAGAAACGTCGTTTCAGGTGCCTTAGGTTGTTGTGTTTTTGTAATCACAATCCCCAGTTCATTGTTTAGTACCGACTATGGCCCCGGTCAGTACACAAGAACATTGAATAGGTATCGTAGGACGGTTATGCGATACCAAGTGGGAGAGTTTTTGACAATAAACCAATAATTTGGAGCAACTACATGTATCATAGTGATAAGTAGCAGCTTGGGTAGTTTGTTTCCTACCTGTTTCGCATGACGGTGTTCCATCACCATTCATCCTTGAAGTGAGGCATAGGGGCGATGAGAAACGTCGTTTCAGGTGCCTTAGGTTGTTGTGTTTTTGTAATCACAATCCCCAGTTCATTGTTTAGTACCGACTATGGCCCCTCGGTCAGTACACAAGAACATTGAATAGGTATCGTAGGACGGTTATGCGATACCAAGTGGGAGAGTTTTTGACAATAAACCAATAATTTGGAGCAACTACATGTATCATAGTGATAAGTAGCAGCTTGGGTAGTTTGTTTCCTACCTGTTTCGCATGACGGTGTTCCATCACCATTCATCGCCTTGAAGTGAGGCATAGGGGCGATGAGAAACGTCGTTTCAGGTGCCTTAGGTTGTTGTGTTTTTGTAATCACAATCCCCAGTTCATTGTTTAGTACCGACTATGGCCCCTCGGTCAGTACACAAGAACATTGAATAGGTATCGTAGGACGGTTATGCGATACCAAGTGGGAGAGTTTTTGACAATAAACCAATAATTTGGAGCAACTACATGTATCATAGTTGATAAGTAGCAGCTTGGGTAGTTTGTTTTCTACCTGTTTCGCATGACGGTGTTCCATCACCATTCATCGCCTTAAAGTGAGGCATAGGGGCGATGAGAAACGTCGTTTCAGGTGCCTTAGGTTGTTGTGTTTTTGTAATCACAATCCCCAGTTCATTGTTTAGTACCGACTATGGCCCCACGGTCAGTACACAAGAACATTGAATAGGTATCGTAGGACGGTTATGCGATACCAAGTGGGAGAGTTTTTGACAATAAACCAATAATTTGGAGCAACTACATGTATCATAGTGATAAGTAGCAGCTTGGGTAGTTTG
Organism: Nemopilema nomurai; assembly: GCA_003864495.1. Classification (NCBI taxonomy): domain Eukaryota; kingdom Metazoa; phylum Cnidaria; class Scyphozoa; order Rhizostomeae; family Rhizostomatidae; genus Nemopilema; species Nemopilema nomurai. Next base: position 2,793,863 of record ML133426.1, read on the forward strand.
TTTCCTACCTGTTTCGCATGACGGTGTTCCATCACCATTCATCGCCTTAAAGTGAGGCATAGGGGCGATGAGAAACGTCGTTTCAGGTGCCTTAGGTTGTTGTGTTTTTGTAATCACAATCCCCAGTTCATTGTTTAGTACCGACTATGGCCCCACGGTCAGTACACAAGAACATTGAATAGGTATCGTAGGACGGTTATGCGATACCAAGTGGGAGAGTTTTTGACAATAAACCAATAATTTGGAGCAACTACATGTATCATAGTGATAAGTAGCAGCTTGGGTAGTTTGTTTCCTACCTGTTTCGCATGACGGTGTTCCATCACCATTCATCGCCTTAAAGTGAGGCATAGGGGCGATGAGAAACGTCGTTTCAGGTGCCTTAGGTTGTTGTGTTTTTGTAATCACAATCCCCAGTTCATTGTTTAGTACCGACTATGGCCCCTCGGTCAGTACACAAGAACATTGAATAGGTATCGTAGGACGGTATGCGATACCAAGAGAGTTTTTGACAATAAACAATAATTTGGAGCAACTACATGTATCATAGTGATAAGTAGCAGCTTGGGTAGTTTGTTTCCTACCTGTTTCGCATGACGGTGTTCCATCACCATTCATCGCCTTGAAGTGAGGCATAGGGGATGAGAAACGTCGTTTCAGGTGCCTTAGGTTGTTGTGTTTTTGTAATCACAATCCCAGTTCATTGTTTAGTACCGACTATGGCCCCTCGGTCAGTACACAAGAACATTGAATAGGTATCGTAGGACGGTTATGCGATACTAAGTGGGAGAGTTTTTGACAATAAACCAATAATTTGGAGCAACTACATGTATCATAGTGATAAGTAGCAGCTTGGGTAGTTTGTTTCCTACCTGTTTCGCATGACGGTGTTCCATCACCATTCATTGCCTTGAAGTGAGGCATAGGGGCGATGAGAAACGTCGTTTCAGGTGCCTTAGGTTGTTGTGTTTTTGTAATCACAATCCCCAGTTCATTGTTTAGTACCGACTATGGCCCCACGGTCAGTACACAAGAACATTGAATAGGTATCGTAGGACGGTTATGCGATACTAAGTGGGAGAGTTTTTGACAATAAACCAATAATTTGGAGCAACTACATGTATCATAGTGATAAGTAGCAGCTTGGGTAGTTTGTTTCCTACCTGTTTCGCATGACGGTGTTCCATCACCATTCATCGCCTTGAAGTGAGGCATAGGGGCGATGAGAAACGTCGTTTCAGGTGCCTTAGGTTGTTGTGTTTTTGTAATCACAATCCCCAGTTCATTGTTTAGTACCGACTATGGCCCCACGGTCAGTACACAAGAACATTGAATAGGTATCGTAGGACGGTTATGCGATACCAAGTGGGAGAGTTTTTGACAATAAACCAATAATTTGGAGCAACTACATGTATCATAGTGATGAGTAGTAACTTGGGTAGTTTGTTTCCTACCTGTTTCGCATGACGGTGTTCCATCACCATTCATCGTCCTGAAGTTGGGCATAGGGGCGATGAGAAACGTCGTTTCAGGTGCCTTAGGTTGTTGTGTTATTTGTGATCACAGTTACCCGCTCAATGCTTTAGTATGACCACAGTCCATTAGTTATCTACGCAGGAGCATTGAATAGGCGTATCTCGAAAGAGGTCTAGAGATATTCACGGGGACTAATTTTGCAATTTAACCAATAATTTGGAACGACTGCAAATAACGTAATGGTAATTTTAGTCATAATTGAAGTAAGGATTAAAGTAAATGTAATAATTTGGAACGACTACAAATAACGTAATGGTAATTTTAGTCATAATTAAAGTAATGATTAAAGTGTTTGTAAGTGGTAATTTAGGTAGTTCGTTTTCTACCTGTTTCGCATGACGGTGTTCCATCACCATTCATCACCTTGAAGTGGGGCATAGGGGTGATGAGAAACGTCGTTTCAGGTGCCTTAGGTTATTGTGTTATTTGTGATCACAGTCCCCCGTTCAACGCTCTAGTATGACCTCAGCCAACGGGCTACATACGCAGCAGCATTGAATAGGCATATCTCGACGAGATATCCACGGGTAATGCGATTTTTACGAATCAACCAATGATTAGGAGCGACTACATCTAGTGTAAGTAGTTTTATTTGATTTGCCTTATGCGCCCTCTGTCTTCCGTGGCTAAGCATTACCTTTCTTCCATTTGAGCATAGTTGGGGATTCAGGACGACGGTTTTGAATGGGATGCTGAAGCTTTTCAGGACGATTTACAACATCTTTAACCTTGACAGAGGTGGTAAATAGCCAATCAATTTGTTTCGTTGTATTTTGTCTAGGCCGCTATTATTGATAAAGTTGCAAGTGATTTAGTGGCCCTAACGTCTTCATTCTTTACTTGGGTTAGGATATTTGGACGTCGATAAACGCTTTTCAGGTACCTTAGGCTGTTTTTTATCTTCAATCACCTTTCTCTTTCAATGTTCAACGCTTAGTTTCGCGAATCATGTCGTTTCGTAGACAATGGGTTGAGCGGGAATAGGTTGTAGTTCAGACAATGTTTTGGAACGATCAAAAGTACTCTTACTTATTGTTTGGAGCCAAGAGAGTCGATGCAAAAGTGTTTGAAGGGGCTAGTTATTTATGGCTATTATCTAAACCAGGTACTGATAAGATTTTTGCACATTTTAATATAATTTTGGTATATTTAGCCGTGTCTTTATTTAATTTCTTTGACTTGAGATGACTTTCCTTGAATTTTTAAAGAAATACACGTTGTTAAGTCAGAGCATTGGATATTGAAAGGAGAAGCATTATTTTTGAAATCGAATATGTAAAACGAGAGATCCATGCAGTTTTGGGATGAAGGCGAAAGTGTCAACTTTATGCTGTGAAAGCCAGTGTCATTACTAGGGAGCAATGGTTAGTACACACTGATTATGAACACAGAAGGGCGAAACGAAACCTTTTACTCCTTGACCACGTAAAAAGTCTTGCAAATTGAACTTATTGTTAGAAACATTTTCTTCTTTTGATTAAAGCTCGATCATTTTGATTAAAGCTGAATGATTTAAGCACCTCTTTTCTCTTTAGATATAGGTGGCGCATTTGAAAAGAGGGTACCATAAAAGGGGCTGGTAAATTTGAATAAATAACTAGCAACAAGAACTGAAATAGAAAGACTGCATTTGTGGCAAAAGGTTGGAAGACCCCCTTGGAGAAGAAGACAAAGAGGCTATTTATCTATATCAGGCAAGTCCTGTCTTCACACTTTTTCGCATTGCAGTTTTGACACGGCAAAAAAGACATTCTACAATCCTAGATGAGATGCTACGTACGAGGAGCAGTATACAATGTGAACGGCAAAAGAAACGCATGCAAAGTGCAAAGTTTGCAGATATTGAGCTTGCAAAAGGGGAATCGAGCTTTTGGAAATTGAAACTTACAGGATTAACCAAGAAGAATTTGATCGCAAAGGGATTGTCTGTTCAGAAATTCATGGAACTAGAATTTTGCTGTAGTCAGAAACTAGTGGTCTTTTCAAATCTTCGAAACTTCGAAACTTGACGATCAATCTCTGATTTGATGACCTTTTCAAGATATTAAGTTCCCACAGAACACTTTCAAAGTCTGGTTTCAAAGTCTGGTATATGTAGTTGATTTGGTATCATTTTTTCTTATGCAGGGAAATGTGTAGAATCCAGTCTATCTTTCGGAGGCTTAGTATATCTGTAAATTATTCTTTCCATCGTTATAAAACTCAACTTGTGTTTTTTCGAACCAATTTTTTTTAATTCTAGAAAATGTTTTCACATGGTTGTGGACGGCAAACAGCCTGCAAAAATTAGCCTAGGAAAGACAAGATATGTTTTTCAGGCAAGTTTACTCGAAGCTTTCCGACTACGCGTTTTACGAACTGACGTTTCTCGACTGTATGTTTTACGACAGCAAAACAAAATACAATATTAAGCTTTGAAATATTAAGATCCAGAATTGCATTTATTCGAAGATATGTTCTTGTCATTATTGTTGGCACTATTGTCCATTCCACCTTATTTCCATTCTTCACGTCCATTTGACTGATCCAAGACCATGAAATGACAATCAACACAGACGGGCTACGATTCTTTCGACCTCACATTTTCTCGACATGACATATTGGCACAAAAAAAAAGATCTGTTCCACATACATCGCTGTCCGACCACTCTTTTTACGAACTGACGTTTCTCGAATGTTCGTTTTGCCTTAGTATAACAAAAACCAATCTTTAGCTTTAAAGCAAAAAGATCTAGAATTGCATTTACTCGAAGATATATTCTTGTCATTAATGTTAGCTCTATTGTCCATTCCTTTTTATTTCCATTCTCCAGGTCCATTTCACTTATCCAAAACCACGAAATGAGAATCAACACAGATAGATTACGTTTCTTTCGACCTGGCATTTTCTCGACATGACATTTTGGCAGAAACTAAACAATAAAGATCTTTTCTACATACGACACTGTCCGACTTCTCTTTTTACGAACTGATGTTTCTCGACTGTTGGTTTTACTACAGAAAAACAAAATACAATATTAAGCTTTGAAATATAGAAATCCAGAATTGCATTTACTCGAAGATATGTTCTTGTGATTATTGTTGGCACTATTGTCCATTTCACTTTATATCCATTTTTCATGTTCAATTGAATTTATCAAGTCCATGAAATGGCATTCGACAAAGACGGACTACTTTTTTTTCGACCTGAAATTTTCTCGACATGACATTTTGGCACCTAAAAAGCAATAAAGATCTTTTCTACATACAACGCTGTCCGACTACGCTTTTTACGAACTGACGTTTCTCGACTGTATGTTTCAAGACAGCAAAACAAAATACAATCTTAAGGTTTAAAATATAGAAATCCAGAATTGCATTTACTCGAAGATATGTTCTTGTCATTATTGTTGGCAGTATTCTCCATTCCACTTTATTTCCATCCTTCAAGTCCATTTTATTTATTTAAGACCATGAAATAACAATCAACATACACGGACTGCGGTTCTTTCAACCTAACATTTTCTCGACTTGACATTTTTCCCAAACATACCAAAAAAAATATTTTTCACATACAACGCTGTCCTCCTACGCTTTTCACGAACTGACGTTTCTCGATTGTATGTTTCACCAAAGAAAAACAAGAAGCAATCGATTGAACATTTGAAATATAAAAATCTAGATTTATCTAAATTCATTGTATAATTTTTTCAATTTTCGACTCTCTGCCGGCTTTGACTTGACATTTAGTTGAGAGAACGAAATTACTAAGAAATAATTTTGTTTCTCAGAAATGGGAGATCTGAAACAACGGTGAAATTCACAATTGTAAACAAGTGTTTGCTTGTCCATTGAAGCAACTTTTGGCACTCAAATTTATTTCTAAGAACCAAAATTGTGTTTATTAAAACTTGACCTCTTGGCTACAGTTTGACCAGTACTGCTTTTATCATGCTCTTTTCTACGGTCTTCCTATTCCAAGTTATGATGTTGTGGTCCAGTTTTTCATTTGCGAGTTTTGAGGACCGCCATCTTTTAGGATATTCATGATAACTGTCCACCCTTCTTCTTTTTTGTAATCCTACTTTGAAGATGACATTGTCATTTGTGTCCTTTCTCACAGCATTTTGATTGGCCATCGTTAGTCTCTCCTCCTTCCCCCGTGAACTCTACAACTTCTTGCAGTTCTGTGGTAACGCACCATAATGTCTTTTCCTGCTGAGCCTCATTTTGTCTGTATGTTGATTTAGCTGAATCTTGTTTATTTGTTATGTGAATCAAATAGACTTGGATGACTGCGTTTGTTCTTCTTGCTGTTTTTAAAGGTTGCAAAAGATTTTAATTCTCTCTGTGAAGTATGGTGTATGAAGGGTAGGTTCTTTGGTAGAATCATTCGTATGATGCAGAAGGTTTTGTAGTTGTCGATAGTCCTTGGTATAAATCATATTATTCATCCGTAATATATCAAAGCCATATCCTCAACTTTATCTTTAATTTCCTTGATTTAACGAATTTTAGTGAGAGTTTTTTTTGTTGAAATTTGTTTTTGGAATCATTTGGTTTAGGTTTACCTGCAAACGACACACTTCAGTTTGAAAGGTTGACTAATAGAGAATTGCCTTACCTCCTACAGGTACAAGATTGAATGAATGAAGGCTGGCTATGAGTCAGTCCGTAAGAGGATACTAATAGTAGAAAGCTTTAATAAACGCTCACATCAAGGTTTGCTACTTGGCTGCCTGATTAATACTACCCGTTCCCCTGGTCTAACCTGCTATTTGCCGTGTGACTGAAGCACTTCAATCCTTCCCGCTCCAAAAAGGGTTCAGTAGATCAAGCTATTCGTGTGTGCCCCCTCTTTTGACTCTTTCTATGAGGCAAGTTCTTCCATGCTGTTAACATTGTATTTTACAGAAGCGCTTTGTACAATAACATGCAATTGATCTTAACTGTTTCATAAAGTCTCATTTTACTTTTGTGTTAAATTGGCTCTGTTTACAAGTTATATATTAGCTAATTTTTATTTATTGAGTGGATTGTACAGTATTGTGGAATAATTTCCCACATAATGATGGAATGTCAATTCTTAGAGCTGATAGAACTGTATTTACAGTGTAGTATTGGGCTGAAATTCGAAATTATTTGTGCACTAAATTGTTTGTGAAAACCAAGAGCTGTTTCAATCGCGAATTTATGGGCAGATTTGTGTGTTGGCTTGCCTTCCTTAAAACCTGAATCTGATCACGAGTATGCAAACTGATATGGTAGCAACCCTGTGATATTTGTGTCAAAAACCATGTCAACCTAATGATGACTTTGAACAAGAAGTACAATTGTTTTTTTAATAGAACCTCATCTCCATTTTTTTAATAGAAGCATGTAACAAATTTTTACGAGTCTTTACAACTACATAAGATTGTAGCCAATTTCGTGTCATTCATTGATGATTTTGAAATTCAGAACTTCAGCTAGATAATAAGATAAACATAGTTGGTTAGGGTCATGGCATTATGAAGACTCGGTAAAGGTGTAGCTTCTTGCGAAATTTGAATTTTTCATTCCCTTTTACTAACTGTATGAGATACCAGGGAGCAAATTCAAGCAATCTTTATACGTTCACTCTATTTTAGAGTACGATTAGCCTCTTGTCAAGACTTTGTTACTTGAATTGCTCATTTCTTAAAATATTAAATAACAAATCACCATTTTTGTTGACACTGTGGCTCAAGCAGAGCCGCTAGTGACCCTTTTAGAAGCGCTTTTTACAGCATTCAAGGTTATGATGTAACTGGGATACAATTGCAGCCGTGGTGTACAGACTAACAGCAGAACAATACCAAAGGAAGAATCTACCAAAGGAAGAAGGTTTTCAGGGACAAGGAGCCCCAAGGGGGGACCACAGAAAATGTTCAACACTACGGAGGATAACCTAGTTTCACCTTCCACCCCTTGCACAGGGAAACAAGCTTGACGGCCATCTTTCTGGCTCTTCTCCAGATTAGGCACGGTTTTACAGGTGAACAATGGCGAGCAAACGGGCTTCGGTTATTCTTGCTAAGGGTACTGAGGAAATGGAAGCTGTAATATCAATCGATATTCTTAGAAGAGCCAAGGTTAGTTTTGCCTGTCACCTTGTTTCACTGCAAGACGTTGAATGGAACAAGAACGCGTCTTTTTAAAGTCTTCAGTGTTAATGTTTATGCTAGAGTATTAAGCCACAAACTTCATTCTTACATAATAAAGCAGGTATAATGCTTTGCCCTAAATGTAAAGAGTTTACTTAAACAGTTGTCTTTTTATTATTGGGCAGGTAGATACAGTTGTGGCTGGGCCAACATATTTCCAATGTGGTAAGTTGCAGCAGAGGGGTTTTCGTTTCAGAAATCGGATTCTGTAGAAAACTTGAATTGTGAAAGAGACAATATTCTGTAGAAACTAGCTGTTATTTAATTCCATACCGCTTCGCCAGACATGTTCAGACCCATTGCTGGAACCCCATTTGTTTGGATGAAGGGCAGACAACTGGGCCATAACTTTGCATGCATCTGATGAAAATCTTTTGCAGCTCATTCAGCATCAGATCATGGAATGCAAAGAAAAAGCTTCGACGAAATTTCGAAGCAACTGATTCGCTTCCCATGTCTGTGTTTGACGAGGTATTCGATGACTCAGACAGGCCTCCTACAACATCTGGCCGTCTCCAAGATGACCGGTTAAGGTACGGCGACGCTTGCTTCCTTCTGTACTGAAATCATCTTGAGCACCGCACTTGCGTGCAATTGCTTTAGCATCCTGGAAAAATTTGTCAAATGTCGTATCATTCCGTAATGATTGGAGCTGCTTAATTAAGGCATGGATTGCATCTACTGCTGTTACCATATCCATCTCTTCCTTTTCAAATACTCGGAAGCCAATCGCGGCATCTGAAAGCAATTTTGAAAGATGTAGACTTTTAACAAGAACTCAAAGGAACCAATTTTTAGCAGCAATCCAGCACAGGTGCTATCATTGTTTTCAAGCTCTTTCAATGTTGCTGCTAGGACTGGTGGGACATTCAAAGGGACCGACAGATTGTCAGCTCTGGCGGTCCATTGCGTATCTGGCAAAGATCTAAGAGCAGTGCTTCCTTGCTTGATGCCGAAAGCGTCAGGTTTTCTTCATAAACAGCATTGCAATGCGGTGATCCTCCCATGACTCGATAGTTTGAACCTATTGTTTCAAAAACGTCTGTGACGAGAGGCAATGTCTCCGCACATTTTACAAGCACCAAACTTAGCAGGTGTGCAAAGAAGTGAAAGTAAATTGAGGACGTTGCTCCTGCGTTTACCAGCTCTTGCTGCATTCCCTGGTCTTTCCTGGACATGTTGCTTGCCCATTGAACCTTTTCCAACCATGTCAATGAGTGGCAAATTCATCTCCCCAAACCCATCAATCAACACACCGGCCAGTGATTTCCCCTTCAAACTTGTTACATACTTTTTTCTTATGAATCTAGCCACTAGAAAATATATTTGTAAGAACATAATTTTATTATTTTACCCAAGTTGGATAAAAGATGTATTCTTTATGACCGATTTTCAGTCAGTAGAATTTTCTGAGTGGCCAAGTGAAATTTGGCCTTAAAGGTTAAGTATTTCTCTTCTCTTCAACGAGCTTTACGTAGAAATTTTGTAGTAGAAAAATCCGGTAAAGTCTGGCCGGATTCTACGAAAAACTCCGATAAATCCGGTTCCGGTCGGACCCTTAAAACGTTGTACACTCCTAGTTCTAATTATGAATAGCTATGGGGTTAGAATTACTCATTGGTGCATGGGAAACATTTAAAAAAAAGATGATTTCAAAGTCATCCAGTTATGAACAGCAGCCTACTAGAAGTACTTGGGATTAGAATATTTTGAAGCTGGGATATAAGGTTATCAGTAATTGAGCTTGGGTGTTCAAAACGACATGAAATTTTAAATCGATGATCGATGAGAAGACCGATTAGAAGCTCATCTCCACTGGTTTCACTGCTACGGTCGAGTAAAAGCTGACGCAATTCTTCAAGGATGAAAGTGGCGGGAAAATGAAATATGCCTGTAGTGCTGATAAGTATGTTTCCAGTAAAGCTATGCCATGAATTCCCATCTCAGTTAATTGCCTTTGCTTGAATGATTAACACGAACATGAAAGAGATTAGATATTGGCGCGTGGAATAAGAAATTGGACGCAGAAAATGCCCAAGAAAGGCATGAATTGTTGTCAAACGATGACAGGGGAGAGCCAGATCGCTAAAGAAATACAGGGGACAAGACCAACGACTGGTTTCATGGTAAGCTAAAGAAAAATAATTTTATTACTCCGCCAATTGTTAACTTTATGCAAACAGATCAGCACTCGCTCGTCCTCAAGCTGGGTTTTAAAGGTTTGGTTCACTTCTTTGCAATTGAAGTCAATTTGGTGAACGTTGACCCAAAATTGCTCTTTACTCTTTTTAATTGCATGATGAGGAAGTGTACAATTATTTGCTTTTTTACGTCTATGAAATGTATTTTTTACGCCTTTATGGGAGATATAACTTTAATTATTCTAGACCTATTGCAGTACTATCCATGAGCAATGTAGCAATGCTACATAACTCATTGCTTTCATGATAATTTGATTTTTGTCAAACACAATGTTAGTATCCTTGATGCTTACTAAATAGCATATAGCAGCCTAAGAAGAGACAGTGTTGCTACACTGTACTTCCATTGTAAGCTTGGTTGTAAGGTCGATTTGTTACTCTCACTGGAAGGTCGAGAGTAAGAATGGGCAACTGTTTGGAGTTCTTGACTTCAAGGGCACCCAGAGTTCTTGAATGATCTTTTTTCGCTTTCAGCCTAATCGACAGAGGGATTCGTTTTTTGCCGCTCTCTTCGCGAACACCTCCAACGGCAGATGTTACATTTATTGATACCAAGTTAGACACGTTACTCTTAATTGACTTAGAAATACTTTTCACTTCCTCCAAATACTCATTCAATTAAGTTATACTCACGTTTGTACTGCAATAGGTCAATGTTATTATCAAACAGATTTTTAAAAATGCTCCATGATTTCGCATTTTTTTAACGTTCCCTTTTTTTAAAAACAGAGTATTGTATTAATTTCGTCAATTTTACCATGCATGGAGATGCATTTTTAGCTACTCTAGAAGGCTATATTAAAAAAATAGGCGTTGGACCCTTCTATGTCACTATACCTGAATCTTAGCCCTTCCACATTCAACTTCATGGCGCCGTCTCCAAAAATTGATACCCCAAGTTATGTTAAGGAATGCTTTTAGGCAATTGATTTGACATAATGTTCATAGAACGTGAATAGAGGACTTGTTTATGAAGAGTTAAAGTCAGAAATTGTTATATAAATCGTGCATTAATTACAAATTTCGTAAAGGGCTAGAATCGCAACTGGTTGCTTATTGCATGTTACATCGCGGTTCCTGTTGTCAAATTGTACGACGGCTTTTACTTTTGTTTCCAGATGTTTCTGTTGCAATTCTAGAGATTTTGATAAGCAATCCCATGTACAGTACTTACTCAATTATCCAGCCTTCTCGGGTAAGATGCGTGCGGAGGATCCGAAATTCCGGATAATTGAGAAAAAGCTAAAAACGGCTGAAACCAGCATAAATAAACAAAATTGGTTTCATGAAAGTTTATTTCAAAAGCACACATTACAAACTACTGTAAGACACTAAATACTCTTAGAATATAATTGAATCTTTGGCTGAATGCGCGGTGCCTCACGCTTCAAACATCTAGCTTATTTTCAATTGAGAGATTCGCACTCTTTCATTTTTGCTCAGACTTTCTTGCCATGATGAGAAAAGCTTTTAATCTGACAAGAAAACATGGCGATAGAAAAAATGTTGTCACTCGGAAAATACCCGGGTAAATTTTCCCCAGCTGTGTTCATTTTTCTTTTCAAATATCTTTTCGCTTAAATTTTTGACTACTTGTTTCTACTTACCATTACTTCATTTATTGCCACAAAAAAATAATGAATTCAGACTAAAACAGGAATTGCAGAACAGGGCCCCACGATAAATATCAAGGTGTAATTTTCAGTTTCTTTGCAAATTATGCTAAAATGAGCAAAGGGGCAAAGGGTGTCCCAATTTTGGGAAGAACAAAATTACCCTTTTTCAATAAGAGGCAAGAAAAACGTTCCCAACGTATCACTAAAAATTTCGAAAATTCTTATATACGTTCCCTCCCCCCTTTTTACGGATAACTGGAATCCGGATAAACAAGGTCGGATAATTGAATATGTACCGTAATGCAAAACTGATACTTGAGCTCTTCAGTTCTGTTTCGCGCCTTTTTTATACCTCAGATTCAAAGAGAGGCCATTTCAGTATGTCCGTTAGAGGATACCTTCGTCCACCCATGCATCCCTGATCATTTGGATGACAATTCTCTAGAATGCAGAACAAGATGAAATTCAAAGAATAACATGGTTGCGAGTAAGTGTCTTTCCCACTTTTTACAGATAATTTTGCTTTCAGTATAGTTATTAGCAGTGAAATCGGATATTAATATAAGGTTAGTACAGCTGTTTTACAGCGAGGAAGTCTTCTGTGGCCTAGACACTCACCACGCTCTGCAAATTTTAAATATTTCAGCAATTGGTTGTAGTAAGAGACACTGTTGAATATTACTGATTTGACCAGTAAGTTCTGTATCAAACGTTTTGAAGGTAACAGTGGAAAACCTTGCTGGGATTTATGAGGGATTATTTAAGTTGCATTCTGAATTTTTCTAACATTCTGATAGCATTCTAAACGAAAACGTCCAAATGACATGGTCTGGAAAAAATTGATATTTTTGCGGCTCCTAACATATTACTTTTCTTCGTGTGACTTCACGTTTTCTATGTGACTTTAGTTTTCTTTTATGAGCTTCTTTCATAAAATTGGCGACTAATTTCCAACTAAGATGAGTTGACATGACTTTTATAATTGAGCATTTGAACAAATTGCAAAGTCAAATATCTTGATTCGTGATCTAATCTAAGTTTCACGTGCCTGCCCGCCATTCATCAAATACAGACAGTGACACGGCTTCGTGAGGCGTTTCCTGCTACGGTATGCTTGAATTTTCCCGCCAAAATACAATAACAAAGTGCTCGGGCCATTTTATTGGCTGGCCCCAGTTTGTCAAAGGTGAGAAAACAGTGGGACGCTCGATCCAGTCTTTTCTCGAAAGCTTCCCGCCATTTTGTTGAGAAAGGGAATGGAGTAGCGTCACCAGTCGCTAAGTCACCAGAATCACGTTGACCTTGGATATATCAGTAATGCTGCCCAAATGTACAAAATGTCGAAAAGATAAATACTTGCATTCAATCCTATCGGACATCTTTAAAAGGAAGGCGTTGGCCTTTGAAGGCGTTGGCTGACTTAAAGCCCCTATTCGATGGCAAATATATTCTAATTGTTCAATTAAAAGACATCATATTTAAATCAAAAACTACTTCCACTGTCCATATAAATATTGCCTATATCAAATCTGTTCCATGCAGATTTTAAATGAAAGGTTCTCAGTGTTTGCCTTCCTTCAATTTAGGAGATATACTAGGGTTATGAGGTATAAACAAGTTTGATTTTCAAATATTGTTATGTTTTTGTACATATTTTGCGGAGAATACTGATTCCCGGAAAAAGCATCAGGCAAAGGGGTGCTCTCCTTTTTTTGAAAGCCACTAATAATTAAAACTGTGCTCACACATCTGCAAATAAAGCTTTTTTGTTTGTTGTTATCATATGTTTCTTTGTAGCATTATTTCTTTACAATGCAGTTATGGTCATTCAGACTATTGATGCAACAAGGCATAATATTTCTTCCTTGGGTGAAAAATATTAGCACTCCTGTAGATCCTCCTTCAAAAAATAAACATTTAGGGATCTTTTGCATGTTTCAACTGCTCCTTGAAGGTTTGCAGTGTTTTTTCTTCCAATTTGGGAGTTTTAAGCATCAGTTCAATGTCTATTGATTTAGATTCAACTGTGAATATTTTTTAACATACCCTGGTTTTTGTTAATGTGGTGCTAGGTTTCATATTAAATTTAGGGAAACACTGAAAATTGATATTTTCGACAGTGCTTACATAGACTGTCACAATGACACATCATATCTTTGCATGTTACAAACACACAAAGATCATTGGTTTCCAGTTTGCTGTTTTTTGTTGGTCCATTAATTGGAATGATGCAATAGCATTCAACAAAGTATTATGTCGTTTGAATCCTGAATTTACTGAACTTGGTAGTAGGCTCCTTGAAAAATACTAACCTAAAATCAGTGAGATGATAGACAATCAGTTTAATGGAAAGAATCTGGAGCTTTAAGATTTTTTTTATCTATTGAGCATTGAAAGGGCACTTAATGTAAACATCCTGCACAAATTGGTTTTACATCCCACTTTGCAGTTTGAATTAATTTTTTCAAAACATGCAAATTTCAATTAAGTTGGAGATTGACATTAAAACATTGTATGTCTAGAAAAATTGATAATCAGTCATGGCTTAATTCTAGTATAATTTGATTAACTTATGTTGTAGCATGATTGTTCAAATCAAATTTAAATCAAATTAAATCAAGAGTTTGAATCAAATTTGACAAATACAATGGAATTTAATATTTCATCAGTGTTTTTTCTGCTAGTATCTGATATTAAAAGTTATTTAATCTAAGAAATTTTACAATTCTATTTAGGTGTACTTAGCTAAGTGGACATAGGGAAGGAGTCTTGCAGGGTTTAAATGATTTTATACGTTACTGGCACTTGGTTGAAGAATCACACATAGAAGAATATGGTTGAAAAGTGAAGTTTCTGTTACAGGGGCATCCAGTTACAGTAAGGCCAAAATGTACCAACCATCAAAACACATACTAGTTGGTGAATGACAAAGAATATGCACATAGCTGGAATGTTTGGTTTCTATTTCACGTCATTAGATATTTGCAATGTGAGCGACAGGGTGTTGAAAATTTTTAGCCAATGACATAGCCAGATGAAACAATCTTAGGTCTAGGTTAGCAAGGATTGTCATAATTTCTAGCAGATTTTTCAGCATAACCAACTTCCCTTTGGGAAAAGACTAGAAATGAAATACAAATAAGATAATCATTCAATAATTAGATAAAGAGGCACCTCGTAATGAAATTGCATGAATGTATATATGAAAGAATAACAAGTATCACAGTGCATAATTTGTTTTTAATAAGACCTGTACATACTCATACAAATTGGCATCAAAGGTTATTCACTAAAGTGATTCGGATACAGGGGCGGACTGGTCGGTCCCAAAATTCTTGACCCAAGGCGATTTGCTGAATTTAAAACATCGATTTATTACAAGCATGCAGGATGGTAGAAAGTAGCACTAACTGTCTGCAACGAATCAGCAGAGATTTCCATAATCTTCACGACAGAGCGGTCAAATTTGTAAACATGCGAAGAGCAAGACATTATCGTTTCCACCTTACTTCAAGAGAAATGAGTCAGAAGACGAAAAGCACAGACAAGCGAAGAAAGAGATGAAGAAATAGTTGCATCCCCTTTTGAGCGATATAGAGTAGAAGTATTCTGTGCCGTTATGGATAAAGTGGTAGAAAGCCTTCGTCAACGATTTCTACAACAGGGTGTTCTCTACCGAGACTTTGCTTTTCTTGACCCAAGGCGATTTGCTGAATTTAAAAGCAAAGAAATCCCTAAGAACATGCTATCAACGCTTTGCGCCATCTCTGGTTTGAAAGTTGACAGAGAAGTTGTTAAAGAGCAATTAGTGAGTGTTTTGATGCATTCACTTGACTGGCCATAACACTGATGATTATAAAGAGATTCTCTTTGCGAATATCCTGAAGACAGAGAAGCATCATATGATGAAATAGCCAAGGTGATTTGGTTTCATCTACTGAACCACTCAATTCGATAGCCAGACAAAACACCGATACAGATCTGAATAAACACGTTGCAGAAGAGAGAAGGTCGCTGCTTTGGAATATTCTGCAAATTCTGCTTCTCTTGCGTTTTTAAAGTTACTGCCTATATAAGCATTTGATTACATTGGCAGTTGCGCAGGTTGCGTATGAAAGGAGCTTCTCCCTTTTAAAGATAATAAAGAGTAGGCTAAGAAGCATGTTGGGTCACAAGCAGCTAGAAGCTTTCATGTTTCTAAGCATAGAGCAAAAGCTGGTAGGTATGCTAGCTAAATAGAGTTGAGTGTACAGATTGAAGCAATGTATCTATGGCCATCTATAAGAAGACGGTGTTACACAATGACTGTTGTTGTCTTTGAACATCTATTGTCCAGCATGCAGACTGATCGTGTCAATTAAAATATAGTAAGATAGAACTTCCGAGTGAAAAGTTGTAACGTAATTTCTAGCTGTTTCTTCAATGATATTCAAATGGGATTAAAACCATTAACAAATGCTGTTTGTTATAACCCACTAAAAACAAATCACAACATTTGAAAGCGTGGGGACATTTTGTTATATGCCAAAGAGAGGAAACATCTCAGAGGATTTCCATAAAACTGATTGAAGTTAATACCTGAAAATTGTCCTTCACCTCTTTGTTTGCCAAGGTAATCACTGCTTAGCTATAAACATGTTCTACGCTGAGAAAGAGGAAAAGTAAGGCTGTGACTACCAACACAAATGTAGACAACAGTTCTCTCCAAAGAACGTGAGTGATACCAACAAAATATAACAAACCAAAAAAAATGATTTCGGCATTCAAGGACAAGAGACAAAGGAATGCAGGTAGATAAATGAACAAGAAAGAAATTTAACGGCCTGTTTTCCGAAGACACTCGGGAAAAGCCCTAAAACGTGGCTGGAAGAGTTAAAAGGCTTCGTAATTTACAAATAACTAGACAGGGCCAGTAGTATCACACGATTTATTGTTCAGAAGGGAAAACAGCGATGATGAGCACAGTTTCAGGCTGCCTAAGTTCTTGTCCTTTTGTAATTATGGTTCACTGTTCAGTGATAAGTACTGACAATTGCCCGTCGTGTCTGATTACAGTTAATAGGCATCTCGACAGGTCTAAGGATATACATTAACAAATAAATCGGAAAAATTGTAACCAGAAAATAGTTCACCTATATACCATCTCTGTTATCGATCTTAATCAACCTGTTCTTTCGGTTTTAGTTCAGTTGGTGGATGGAGAGGATGTACTCCAAGGGACGGAAATTGATGATTTTCGAAAGATTTTCATCTGGAAAAATCAGTGAGTAGTTTTGCTCACTTAGCGCGCTTTCATTTTTTTATATAGTTATTTTATTTATTATGAGTTGTAACTTGGGTAGTTTGTTTCCTACCTGTTTCGTATGACGGTGTTCGATCACCATTCATCGCCTTGAAGTGAGGCATAGGGGCGATGAGAAACGTCGTTTCAGGTGCCTTAGGTTGTTGTGTTTTTGTAATCACAATCCCCAGTTCATTGTTTAGTACCGACTATGGCCCCTCGGTCAGTACACAAGAACATTGAATAGGTATCGTAGGACGGTTATGCGATACCAAGTGGGAGAGTTTTTGACAATAAACCAATAATTTGGAGCAACTACATGTATCATAGTGATAAGTAGCAGCTTGGGTAGTTTGTTTCCTACCTGTTTCGCATGACGGTGTTCCATCACCATTCATCGCCTTGAAGTGAGGCATAGGGGCGATGAGAAACGTCGTTTCAGGTGCCTTAGGTTGTTGTGTTTTTGTAATCACAATCCCCAGTTCATTGTTTAGTACCGACTATGGCCCCGGTCAGTACACAAGAACATTGAATAGGTATCGTAGGGCGGTTATGCGATACCAAGTGGGAGAGTTTTTGACAATAAACCAATAATTTGGAGCAACTACATGTATCATAGTGATAAGTAGCAGCTTGGGTAGTTTGTTTCCTACCTGTTTCGCATGACGGTGTTCCATCACCATTCATCGCCTTGAAGTGAGGCATAGGGGCGATGAGAAACGTCGTTTCAGGTGCCTTAGGTTGTTGTGTTTTTGTAATCACAATCCCCAGTTCATTGTTTAGTACCGACTATGGCCCCTCGGTCAGTACACAAGAACATTGAATAGGTATCGTAGGACGGTTATGCGATACCAAGTGGGAGAGTTTTTGACAATAAACCAATAATTTGGAGCAACTACATGTATCATAGTGATAAGTAGCAGCTTGGGTAGTTTGTTTCCTACCTGTTTCGCATGACGGTGTTCCATCACCATTCATCCCTTGAAGTGAGGCATAGGGGCGATGAGAAACGTCGTTTCAGGTGCCTTAGGTTGTTGTGTTTTTGTAATCACAATCCCCAGTTCATTGTTTAGTACCGACTATGGCCCCTCGGTCAGTACACAAGAACATTGAATAGGTATCGTAGGACGGTTATGCGATACCAAGTGGGAGAGTTTTTGACAATAAACCAATAATTTGGAGCAACTACATGTATCATAGTGATAAGTAGCAGCTTGGGTAGTTTGTTTCCTACCTGTTTCGCATGACGGTGTTCCATCACCATTCATCGCCTTGAAGTTAGGCATAGGGGCGATGAGAAACGTCGTTTCAGGTGCCTTAGGTTGTTGTGTTTTTGTAATCACAATCCCCAGTTCATTGTTTAGTACCGACTATGGCCCCTCGGTCAGTACACAAGAACATTGAATAGGTATCGTAGGACGGTTATGCGATACCAAGTGGGAGAGTTTTTGACAATAAACCAATAATTTGGAGCAACTACATGTATCATAGTGATAAGTAGCAGCTTGGGTAGTTTGTTTCCTACCTGTTTCGCATGACGGTGTTCCATCACCATTCATCCTTGAAGTGAGGCATAGGGGCGATGAGAAACGTCGTTTCAGGTGCCTTAGGTTGTTGTGTTTTTGTAATCACAATCCCCAGTTCATTGTTTAGTACCGACTATGGCCCCTCGGTCAGTACACAAGAACATTGAATAGGTATCGTAGGACGGTTATGCGATACCAAGTGGGAGAGTTTTTGACAATAAACCAATAATTTGGAGCAACTACATGTATCATAGTGATAAGTAGCAGCTTGGGTAGTTTGTTTCCTACCTGTTTCGCATGACGGTGTTCCATCACCATTCATCCCTTGAAGTGAGGCATAGGGGCGATGAGAAACGTCGTTTCAGGTGCCTTAGGTTGTTGTGTTTTTGTAATCACAATCCCCAGTTCATTGTTTAGTACCGACTATGGCCCCTCGGTCAGTACACAAGAACATTGAATAGGTATCGTAGGACGGTTATGCGATACCAAGTGGGAGAGTTTTTGACAATAAACCAATAATTTGGAGCAACTACATGTATCATAGTGATAAGTAGCAGCTTGGGTAGTTTGTTTCCTACCTGTTTCGCATGACGGTGTTCCATCACCATTCATCGCCTTGAAGTTAGGCATAGGGGCGATGAGAAACGTCGTTTCAGGTGCCTTAGGTTGTTGTGTTTTTGTAATCACAATCCCCAGTTCATTGTTTAGTACCGACTATGGCCCCACGGTCAGTACACAAGAACATTGAATAGGTATCGTAGGACGGTTATGCGATACCAAGTGGGAGAGTTTTTGACAATAAACCAATAATTTGGAGCAACTACATGTATCATAGTGATAAGTAGCAGCTTGGGTAGTTTGTTTCCTACCTGTTTCGCATGACGGTGTTCGATCACCATTCATCGCCTTGAAGTGGGGCATAGGGGCGATGAGAAACGTCGTTTCAGGTGCCTTAGGTTGTTGTGTTTTTGTAATCACAATCCCCAGTTCATTGTTTAGTACCGACTATGGCCCTCGGTCAGTACACAAGAACATTGAATAGGTATCGTAGGACGGTTATGCGATACCAAGTGGGAGAGTTTTTGACAATAAACCAATAATTTGGAGCAACTACATGTATCATAGTGATAAGTAGCAGCTTGGGTAGTTTGTTTCCTACCTGTTTCGCATGACGGTGTTCCATCACCATTCATCGCCTTGAAGTTAGGCATAGGGGCGATGAGAAACGTCGTTTCAGGTGCCTTAGGTTGTTGTGTTTTTGTAATCACAATCCCCGTTCATTGTTTAGTACCGACTATGGCCCCTCGGTCAGTACACAAGAACATTGAATAGGTATCGTAGGACGGTTATGCGATACCAAGTGGGAGAGTTTTTGACAATAAACCAATAATTTGGAGCAACTACATGTATCATAGTGATAAGTAGCAGCTTGGGTAGTTTGTTTCCTACCTGTTTCGCATGACGGTGTTCCATCACCATTCATCGCCTTGAAGTTAGGCATAGGGGCGATGAGAAACGTCGTTTCAGGTGCCTTAGGTTGTTGTGTTTTTGTAATCACAATCCCCAGTTCATTGTTTAGTACCGACTATGGCCCCTCGGTCAGTACACAAGAACATTGAATAGGTATCGTAGGACGGTTATGCGATACCAAGTGGGAGAGTTTTTGACAATAAACCAATAATTTGGAGCAACTACATGTATCATAGTGATAAGTAGCAGCTTGGGTAGTTTGTTTCCTACCTGTTTCGTATGACGGTGTTCGATCACCATTCATCGCCTTGAAGTGGGGCATAGGGGCGATGAGAAACGTCGTTTCAGGTGCCTTAGGTTGTTGTGTTTTTGTAATCACAATCCCCAGTTCATTGTTTAGTACCGACTATGGCCCCTCGGTCAGTACACAAGAACATTGAATAGGTATCGTAGGACGGTTATGCGATACCAAGTGGAGAGTTTTTGACAATAAACCAATAATTTGGAGCAACTACATGTATCATAGTGATAAGTAGCAGCTTGGGTAGTTTGTTTCCTACCTGTTTCGCATGACGGTGTTCCATCACCATTCATCGCCTTGAAGTTAGGCATAGGGGCGATGAGAAACGTCGTTTCAGGTGCCTTAGTTGTTGTGTTTTTGTAATCACAATCCCCGGTTCATTGTTTAGTACCGACTATGGCCCCACGGTCAGTACACAAGAACATTGAATAGGTATCGTAGGACGGTTATGCGATACTAAGTGGGAGAGTTTTTGACAATAAACCAATAATTTGGAGCAACTACATGTATCATAGTGATGAGTAGTAACTTGGGTAGTTTGTTTCCTACCTGTTTCGCATGACGGTGTTCCATCACCATTCATCGTCCTGAAGTTGGCATAGGGGCGATGAGAAACGTCGTTTCAGGTGCCTTAGGTTATTGTGTTATTTGTGATCACAGTTACCCGCTCAATGCTTTAGTATGACCACAGTCCATTGGTTATCTACGCAGGAGCATTGAATAGGCGTATCTCGAAAGAGGTCTAGAATATTCACGGGACTAATTTCGCAATTTAACCAATAATTTGGAACGACTACAAATAACGTAATGGTAATTTTAGTCATAATTGAAGTAAGGATTAAAGTAAATGTAATAATTTGGAACGACTACAAATAACGTAATGGTAATTTTAGTCATAATTAAAGTAATGATTAAAGTAATTATTGTAAATGGTAATTTAGGTAGTTCGTTTCCTACCTGCTTCGCATGACGGTGCTCTTACACCATTCATCACCTTGAAGTGGGGCATAGGGGTGATGAGAAACGTCGTTTCAGGTCCTTAGGTTGTTGTGTTATTTGTGATCACCGTCCTCCGTTCAAGGCTCTAGTATTGACCCCAGCCTATTGGCTCTGTACGCAGCAGCATTGAATAGGCGTATCTCTAAGGGTCTAGGGATATTCACGGGGACAATTTTGCAATTTAACCAATAATTTGGAACAACTACAAATAACGTAATGGTAATGTTAGTCATAATTGAAGTAATAATTAAAGTAATTGTAAATGGTAATTTAGGTAGTTCGTTTTCTACCTGTTTCGCATGACGGTGTTCCATCACCATTCATCACCTTGAAGTGGGGCATAGGGGTGATGAGAAACGTCGTTTCAGGTGCCTAGGTTATTGTGTTATTTGTGATCACCGTCCCCGTCAACGCTCTAGTATGACCTCAGCCAACGGGCTACATACGCAGCAGCATTGAATAGGCATATCTCGACGAGATATCCACGGGTAATGCGATTTTTACGAATCAACCAATGAATTAGGAGCGACTACACCTAGTGTAAGAGTTTTATTTGATTTGCCTTATGCGCCCTCTGTCTTCCGTGGCTAAGCATTACCTTTCTTCCATTTGAGCATAGTTGGGGATTCAGGACGACGGTTTGAATGGGATGCTGAAGCTTTTCAGGACGATTTACAACATCTTCTAACCTGACAGAGGTGGTAAGTAGCCAATCAATTTGTTTCGTTGTATTTTGTCTAGGCCGCTATTATTGATAAATTGCAAGTGATTTAGTGGCCCTAACATCTTCATGCTTTACTTGGGTTAGGATATTTGGACGTCGATAAACGCTTTTCAGGTACCTTAGGCTGTTTTTTATCTTCAATCACCTTTCTTTTTCAATGTTCAACGCTTAGTTTCGCGAATCATGTCGTTTCGTAGACAATGGTTGAGCGGGAATAGGTTGTAGTTCAGACAATGTTTTGGAACGATCAAAAGTACTCTTACTTATTGTTTGGAGCCAAGAGAGTCGATGCAAAAGTGTTTGAAGGGGCTAGTTATTTATGGCTATTATCTAAACCAGGTACTGATAAGATTTTTGCACATTTTAATATAATTTTGGTATATTTAGCCATGTCTTTATTTAATTTCTTTGACTTGAGATGACTTTCCTTGAATTTTTAAAGAAATACACGTTGTTAAGTCAGAGCATTGGATATTGAAAGGAGAAGCATTATTTTTGAAATCGAATATGTAAAACGAGAGATCCATGCAGTTTTGGGATGAAGGCGAAAGTGTCAACTTTATGCTGTGAAAGCCAGTGTCATTACTAGGGAGCAATGGTTAGTACACACTGATTATGAACACAGAAGGGAAACGAAACCTTTTACTCCTTGACCACGTAAAAATCTTGCAAATTGAACTTATTGTTAGAAACATTTTCTTCTTTTGATTAAAGCTCGATCATTTTGATTAAAGCTGAATGATTTAAGCACCTCTTTTCTCTTAGATATAGGTGGCGCATTTGAAAAGAGGGTACCATGGCTGGTAAATTTGAATGAATAACTAGCAACAAGAACTGAAATAGAAAGAAAGACTGCATTTGTGGCAAAAGGTTGGAAGACCCCCTTGGAGAAGAAGACAAAGAGGCTATTTATCTATATCAGGCAAGTCCTGTCTTCACACTTTTTCGCATTGCAGTTTTGACACGGCAAAAAAGACATTCTACAATCCTAGATGAGATGCTACGTACGAGGAGCAGTATACAATGTGAACGGCAAAAGAAACGCATGCAAAGTGCAAAGTCTGCAGATATTGAGCTTGCAAAAGGGGAATCGAGCTTTTGGAAAGTGAAACTTACAGGATTAACCAAGAAGAATTTGATCGCAAAGGGATTGTCTGTTCAGAAATTCATGGAACTAGAATTTTGCTGTAGTCAGCAACTGTAGTGGTCTTTTCAAATCTTCGAAACTTCGAAACTTGACGATCAATCTCTGATTTGATGACCTTTTCAAGATATTAAGTTCCCACAGAACACTTTCAAAGTCTGGTTTCAAAGTCTGGTATATGTAGTTGATTTGGTATCACTTTTTCTTATGCAGGGAAATGTGTAGAATCCAGTCTATCTTTCGGAGGCTTAGTATATCTGTAAATTATTCTTTCCATCGTTATAAAACTCAACTTGTGTTTTTTCGAACCAATTTTTTTTAATTCTAGAAAATGTTTTCACATGGTTGTGGACGGCAAACAGCCTGCAAAAATTAGCCTAGGAAAGACAAGATATGTTTTTCAGGCAAGTTTACTCGAAGATATGTTTTTGTCATTATTGTTGGCACTATTGTCCATTCCACTTTATTTCCATTCTTCACGTCCATTTGTCTTATTGAAGACCATGAAATGACAATCAACACAGACGGACTACGTTTCTTTCGACCTGACATTTTCTCGACATGACATTTTGGCACAAACAAAACAATAAAGATCTTTTCTACATACAACGCTTTCCGACTACGCGTTTTACGAACTGACGTTTCTCGACTGTATGTTTTACGACAGCAAAACAAAATACAATATTAAGCTTTGAAATATTAAGATCCAGAATTGCATTTATTCGAAGATATGTTCTTGTCATTATTGTTGGCACTATTGTCCATTCCACTTTAT
>ML133426.1:2818191-2876851 GCA_003864495.1 Nemopilema nomurai
GGCGATGAGAAACGTCGTTTCAGGTGCCTTAGGTTGTTGTGTTTTTGTAATCACAATCCCCAGTTCATTGTTTAGTACCGACTATGGCCCCACGGTCAGTACACAAGAACATTGAATAGGTATCGTAGGACGGTTATGCGATACCAAGTGGGAGAGTTTTTGACAATAAACCAATAATTTGGAGCAACTACATGTATCATAGTGATGAGTAGTAACTTGGGTAGTTTGTTTCCTACCTGTTTCGCATGACGGTGTTCCATCGCCATTCATCGCCTTGAAGTTAGGCATAGGGGCGATGAGAAACGTCGTTTCAGGTGCCTTAGGTTATTGTGTTATTTGTGATCACAGTTACCCGCTCAATGCTTTAGTATGACCACAGTCCATTGGTTATCTACGCAGGAGCATTGAATAGGCGTATCTCGAAAGAGGTCTAGAGATATTCACGGGGACTAATTTTGCAATTTAACCAATAATTTGGAACGACTCAAATAACGTAATGGTAATTTTAGTCATAATTGAAGTAAGGATTAAAGTAAATGTAATAATTTGGAACGACTACAAATAACGTAATGTTAATTTTAGTCATAATTAAAGTAATGATTAAAGTAATTATTGTAATGGTAATTTAGGTAGTTCGTTTCTACCTGTTTCGCATGACGGTGCTCTACACCATTCATCACCTTGAAGTGGGGCATAGGGGTGATGAGAAACGTCGTTTCAGGTTCCTTAGGTTTGTGTTATTTGTGATCACCGTCCTCCGTTCAAGGCTCTAGTATTGACCCAGCCTATTGGCTCTGTACGCAGCAGCATTGAATAGGCGTATCTCTAAGGGGTCTAGGGATATTCACGGGGACAACTTTTGCAATTTAACCAATAATTTGGAACAACTACAAATAACGTAATGGTAATGTTAGTCATAATTGAAGTAATAATTAAAGTAATTGTAAATGGTAATTTAGGTAGTTCGTTTTCTACCTGTTTCGCATGACGGTGTTCCATCACCATTCATCACCTTGAAGTGGGGCATAGGGTGATGAGAAACGTCGTTTCAGGTGCCTTAGGTTATTGTGTTATTTGTGATCACAGTCCTCCGTTCAACGCTCTAGTACGACCTCAGCCAACGGGCTACATACGCAGCAGCATTGAATAGGCATATCTCGACGAGATATCCACGGGTAATGCGATTTTTACGAATCAACCAATGATTAGGAGCGACTACATCTAGTGTAAGTAGTTTTATTTGATTTGCCTTATGCGCCCTCTGTCTTCCGTGGCTAAGCATTACCTTCTTCCATTTGAGCATAGTTGGGGATTCAGGACGACGGTTTGAATGGGCATGCTGAGGCTTTTCAGGACGATTTACAGCATCTTCTAACCTGACAGAGGTGGTAAGTAAGCCAATCAATTTGTTTCGTTGTATTTGTCTAGGCTGCTATCATTGATAAAGTTGCAAGTGATTTAGTGGCCCTAACGTCTTAATTCTTTACTTGGGTTAGGATAAGTGGACGTTGATAAACGCTTTTCAGGTACCTTAGGCTGTTTTTTATCTTTAATCACACTTTCTCTTTCAAGTTTAACGCTTAGTTTCGCGAATCATGTCGTTTCGTAGACAATGGGTTGAGCGGGAAGAGGTTCAGATAATGTTTTGGAACGATCAAAAGTACTCTACTTATTTTTGGAGCCAAGAGAGTCGATGCAAAAATGTTTGAAGGGGCCAGTTGTTCCTGGCTATTATCTAATTCAGGTACTGATAAAATTTTTGCACATTTTAATATAATTTTGGTATTTAGCCGTGTCTTTTATTTAATTTATTTGATTGAGATCAACTTCCTTGAATTTTTAAAGTCAGAGCATTGGATATTGAATGGAAAAGTATTATTAAATAAAAGAATACATGCTGTCAAGTCAGAGCATTGGATATTGAAAGGAGAAGCATTATTTTTGAAATCGAATATGTAAAACGAGAGATCCATGCAGTTTTGGGATGAAGGCGAAAGTGTCAACTTTATGCTGTGAAAGCCAGTGTCATTACTAGGGAGCAATGTTAGTACACACTGATTATGAACACAGAATGGCGAAACGAAACCTTTTACTCCTTGACCACGTAAAAAGTCTTGCAAATTGAACTTATTGTTAGAAACATTTCTTCTTTGATTAAAGCTCGATCATTTTGATTAAAGCTGAATGATTTAAGCACCTCTTTTCTCTTTAGATATAGGTGGCGCATTTGAAAAGAGGGTACCATAAAAGGGGGCTGGTAAATTTGAATAAATAACTAGCAACAAGAACTGAAATAGAAAGACTGCATTGTGCAAAAGTTGGAAGACCCCCTTGGAGAAGAAGACAAAGAGGCTATTTATCTATATCAGGCAAGTCCTGTCTTCACACTTTTTCGCATTGCAGTTTTGACACGGCAAAAAAGACATTTACAATCCTAGATGAGATGCTACGTACGAGGAGCAGTATACAATGTGAACGGCAAAAGAAACGCATGCAAAGTGCAAAGTCTGCAGATATTGAGCTTGCAAAAGGGAATCGAGCTTTTGGAAAGTGAAACTTACAGGATTAACCAAGAAGAATTTGATCGCAAAGGATTGTCTGTTCAGAAATTCATGGAACTAGAATTTTGCTGTAGTCAGCAACTGTAGTGGTCTTTTCAAATCTTCGAAACTTCGAAACTTGACGATCAATCTCTGATTTGATGACCTTTTCAAGATATTATGTTCCCACAGAACACTTTCAAAGTCTGGTTTCAAAGTCTGGTATATGTAGTTGATTTGGTATCATTTTTTCTTATGCAGGGAAATGTGTAGAACCCAGTCTATCTTCGGAGGCTTAGTATATCTGTAAATTATTCTTTCCATCGTATAAAACTCAACTTGTGTATTTCGAACCAATTTTTTTTAATTCTAGAAAATGTTTTCACATGGTTGTGGACGGCAAAACAGCCTGCAAAAATTAGCCTAGGAAAGACAAGATATGTTTTTCAGGCAAGTTTACTCGAAGATATGTTTTTGTCATTATTGTTGGCACTATTGTCCATTCCACTTTATTTCCATTCTTCACGCCCATTTGTCTTATTGAAGACCATGAAATGACAATCAACACAGGCGGACTACGTTTCTTTCGACCTGACATTTTCTCGACATGACATTTTGGCACAAACAAAACAATAAAGATCTTTTCTACATACAACGCTTTCCGACTACGCGTTTTACGAACTGACGTTTCTCGACTGTATGTTTTACGACAGCAAAACAAAATACAATATTAAGCTTTGAAATATTAAGATCCAGAATTGCATTTATTCGAAGATATGTTCTTGTCATTATTGTTGGCACTATTGTCCATTCCACTTTATATCCATTTTTCATGTCCAATTGAATTTATTAAGTCCATGAAATGGCATTCGACAAAGACGGACTACATTTTCTTCGACCTGAAATTTTCTCGACATGACATTTTGGCACCTAAAAAGCAATAAAGATCTTTTCTACATACAACGCTGTCCGACTACGCTTTTTACGAACTGACGTTTCTCGACTGTACGTTTCGCGACAGCAAAACAAAATACAATCTTAAGGTTTAAAATATAGAAATCCAGAATTGCATTTACTCGAAGGTATGTTCTTGTCATTATTGTTGGCACTATTGTCCATTCCACTTTATTTCCATCCTTCAAGTCCATTTTATTTATTCAAGACCATGAAATGACAATCAACATACACGGACTACGTTTCTTTCAACCTAACATTTTCTCGACTTGACATTTTTTCCCAAACATACCAAAAAAATATTTTCCACATACAACGCTGTCCGCCTACGCTTTTCACGAACTGATGTTTCTCGATTGTATGTTTCACCAAAGAAGCAATCGATTGAACATTTGAAATATAAAAATCTAGATTTATCTAAATTCATTGTATAATTTTTTCAATTTTCGACTCTCTGCCGGCTTTGACTTGACATTTAGTTAAGAGGACGAAATTACTAAGAAAAAAATTTTGTTTCTCAGAAATGGGAGATCTGAAAACAGGAATTGCAGAACAAGGGCCCCACGATAAATATCAAGGTGTAATTTTCAGTTTCTTTGCAAATTATGCTAAAATGAGCAAAGGGGCAAAGGGTGTCCCAATTTTGGGAAGAACAAAATTACCCTTTTTCAATAAGAGGCAAGAAAAACGTTCCCAACGTATCACTAAAAATTTCGAAAATTCTTTATATACGTTCCCCTCCCCCTTTTTACGGATAACTGGAATCCGGATAAACAAGGGTCGGATAATTGAATATGTACCGTAATGCAAAACTGATACTTGAGCTCTTCAGTTCTGTTTCGCGCCTTTTTTATACCTCAGATTCAAAGAGAGGCCATTTCAGTATGTCCGTTAGAGGATACCTTCGTCCACCCATGCATCCCTGCATCATTTGGATGACAATTCTCTAGAATGCAGAACAAGATGAAATTCAAAGAATAACATGGTTGCGAGTAAGTGTCTTTCCCACTTTTTACAGATAATTTTGCTTTCAGTATAGTTATTAGCAGGAAATCGGATATTAATATAAGGTTAGTACAGCTGTTTTACAGCGAGGAAGTCTTCTGTGGCCTAGACACTCACCACGCTCTGCAAATTTTAAATATTTCAGCAATTGGTTGTAGTAAGAGACACTGTTGAATATTACTGATTTGACCAGTAAGTTCTGTATCAAACGTTTTGAAGGTAACAGTGGAAAACCTTGCTGGGATTTATGAGGGATTATTTAAGTTGCATTCTGAATTTTTCTAACATTCTGATAGCATTCTAAACGAAAACGTCCAAATGACATGGTCTGGAAAAAATTGATATTTTTGCGGCTCCTAACATATTACTTTTCTTCGTGTGACTTCACGTTTTCTATGTGACTTTAGTTTTCTTTTATGAGCTTCTTTCATAAAATTGGCGACTAATTTCCAACTAAGATGAGTTGACATGACTTTTATAATTGAGCATTTGAACAAATTGCAAAGTCAAAATATCTTGATTCGTGATCTAATCTAAGTTTCACGTGCCTGCCCGCCATTCATCAAATACAGACAGTGACACGGCTTCGTGAGGCGTTTCCTGCTACGGTATGCTTGAATTTTCCCGCCAAAATACAATAACAAAGTGCTCGGGCCATTTTATTGGCTGGCCCCAGTTTGTCAAAGGTGAGAAAACAGTGGGACGCTCGATCCAGTCTTTTCTCGAAAGCTTCCCGCCATTTTGTTGAGAAAGGGAATGGAGTAGCGTCACCAGTCGCTAAGTCACCAGAAATCACGTTGACCTTGGATATATCAGTAATGCTGCCCAAATGTACAAAATGTCGAAAAGATAAATACTTGCATTCAATCCTATCGGACATCTTTAAAAGGAAGGCGTTGGTCTTTGAAGGCGTTGGCTGACTTAAAGCCCCTATTCGATGGCAAATATATTCTAATTGTTCAATTAAAAGACATCATATTTAAATCAAAAACTACTTCCACTGTCCATATAAATATTGCCTATATCAAATCTGTTCCATGCAGATTTTAAATGAAAGGTTCTCAGTGTTTGCCTTCCTTTCAATTTAGGAGATATACTAGGGTTATGAGGTATAAACAAGTTTGATTTTCAAATATTGTTATGTTTTTGTACATATTTTGCGGAGAATACTGATTCCCGGAAAAAGCATCAGGCAAAGGGGTGCTCTCCTTTTTTTGAAAGCCACTAATAATTAAAACTGTGCTCACACATCTGCAAATAAAGCTTTTTTGTTTGTTGTTATCATATGTTTCTTTGTAGCATTATTTCTTTACAATGCAGTTATGGTCATTCAGACTATTGATGCGACAAGGCATAATATTTCTTCCTTGGGTGAAAAATATTAGCACTCCTGTAGATCCTCCTTCAAAAAATAAACATTTAGGGATCTTTTGCATGTTTCAACTGCTCCTTGAAGGTTTGCAGTGTTTTTTCTTCCAATTTGGGAGTTTTAAGCATCAGTTCAATGTCTATTGATTTAGATTCAACTGTGAATATTTTTTAACATACCCTGGTTTTTGTTAATGTGGTGCTAGGTTTCATATTAAATTTAGGGAAACACTGAAAATTGATATTTTCGACAGTGCTTACATAGACTGTCACAATGACACATCATATCTTTGACATGTTACAAACACACAAAGATCATTGGTTCCAGTTTGCTGTTTTTTGTTGGTCCATTAATTGGAATGATGCAATAGCATTCAACAAAGTATTATGTCGTTTGAATCCTGAATTTACTGAACTTGGTAGTAGGCTCCTTGAAAAATACTAACCTAAAATCAGTGAGATGATAGACAATCAGTTTAATGGAAAGAATCTGGAGCTTTAAGATTTTTTTTATCTATTGAGCATTGAAAGGGCACTTAATGTAAACATCCTGCACAAATTGGTTTTACATCCCACTTTGCAGTTTGAATTAATTTTTCAAAACATGCAAATTTCAATTAAGTTGGAGATTGACATTAAAACATTGTATGTCTAGAAAAATTGATAATCAGTCATGGCTTAATTCTAGTATAATTTGATTAACTTATGTTGTAGCATGATTGTTCAAATCAAATTTAAATCAAATTAAATCAAGAGTTTGAATCAAATTTGACAAATACAATGGAATTTAATATTTCATCAGTGTTTTTTCTGCTAGTATCTGATATTAAAATTATTTAATCTAAGAAATTTTACAATTCTATTTAGGTGTACTTAGCTAAGTGGACATAGGGAAGGAGTCTTGCAGGGTTTAAATGATTTTATACGTTACTGGCACTTGGTTGAAGAATCACACATAGAAGAATATGGTTGAAAAGTGAAGTTTCTGTTACAGGGGCATCCAGTTACAGTAAGGCCAAAATGTACCAACCATCAAAACACATACTAGTTGGTGAATGACAAAGAATATGCACATAGCTGGAATGTTTGGTTTCTATTTCACGTCATTAGATATTTGCAATGTGAGCGACAGGGTGTTTGAAAAATTTTAGCCAATGACAATAGCCAGATGAAACAATCTTAGGTCTAGGTTAGCAAGGATTGTCATAATTTCTAGCAGATTTTTCAGCATAACCAACTTCCCTTTGGGAAAAGACTAGAAATGAAATACAAATAAGATAATCATTCAATAATTAGATAAAGAGGCACCTCGTAATGAAATTGCATGAATGTATATATGAAAGAATAACAAGTATCACAGTGCATAATTTGTTTTTAATAAGACCTGTACATACTCATACAAATTGGCATCAAAGGTTATTCACTAAAGTGATTCGGATACAGGGGCGGACTGGTCGGTCCCAAAATTCTTGACCCAAGGCGATTTGCTGAATTTAAAACATCGATTTATTACAAGCATGCAGGATGGTAGAAAGTAGCACTAACTGTCTGCAACGAATCAGCAGAGATTTCCATAATCTTCACGACAGAGCGGTCAAATTTGTAAACATGCGAAGAGCAAGACATTATCGTTTCCACCTTACTTCAAGAGAAATGAGTCAGAAGACGAAAAGCACAGACAAGCGAAGAAAGAGATGAAATAGTTGCATCCCCTTTTGAGCGATATAGAGTAGAAGTATTCTGTGCCGTTATGGATAAAGTGGTAGAAAGCCTTCGTCAACGATTTCTACAACAGGGTGTTCTCTACCGAGACTTTGCTTTTCTTGACCCAAGGCGATTTGCTGAATTTAAAAGCAAAGAAATCCCTAAGAACATGCTATCAACGCTTTGCGCCATCTCTGGTTTGAAAGTTGACAGAGAAGTTGTTAAAGAGCAATTAGTGAGTGTTTTGATGCATTCACTTGACTGGCCATAACACTGATGATTATAAAAGAGATTCTCTTTGCGAATATCCTGAAGACAGAGAAGCATCATATGATGAAATAGCCAAGGTGATTTGGTTTCATCTACTGAACCACTCAATTCGATAGCCAGACAAAACACCGATACAGATCTGAATAAACACGTTGCAGAAGAGAGAAGGTCGCTGCTTTGGAATATTCTGCAAATTCTGCTTCTGCGTTTTTAAAGTTACTGCCTATATAAGCATTTGATTACATTGGCAG
This sequence comes from Nemopilema nomurai, assembly GCA_003864495.1. Classification (NCBI taxonomy): domain Eukaryota; kingdom Metazoa; phylum Cnidaria; class Scyphozoa; order Rhizostomeae; family Rhizostomatidae; genus Nemopilema; species Nemopilema nomurai. The sequence continues at coordinate 2,826,284 of ML133426.1, forward strand.
TTGCGCAGGTTGCGTATGAAAGGAGCTTCTCCCTTTTAAAGATAATAAAGAGTAGGCTAAGAAGCATGTTGGGTCACAAGCAGCTAGAAGCTTTCATGTTTCTAAGCATAGAGCAAAAGCTGGTAGGTATGCTAGCTAAATAGAGTTGAGTGTACAGATTGAAGCAATGTATCTATGGCCGTCTATAAGAAGACGGTGTTACACAATGACTGTTGTTGTCTTTGAACATCTATTGTCCAGCATGCAGACTGATCGTGTCAATTAAAATATAGTAAGATAGAACTTCCGAGTGAAAAGTTGTAACGTAATTTCTAGCTGTTTCTTCAATGATATTCAAATGGGATTAAAACCATTAACAAATGCTGTTTGTTATAACCCACTAAAACAAATCACAACATTTGAAAGCGTGGGGACATTTTGTTATATGCCAAAGAGAGGAAACATCTCAGAGGATTTCCATAAAACTGATTGAAGTTAATACCTGAAAATTGTCCTTCACCTCTTTGTTTGCCAAGGTAATCACTGCTTAGCTATAAACATGTTCTACGCTGAGAAAGAGGAAAAGTAAGGCTGTGACTACCAACACAAATGTAGACAACAGTTCTCTCCAAAGAACGTGAGTGATACCAACAAAATATAACAAACCAAAAAAAATGATTTCGGCATTCAAGGACAAGAGACAAAGGAATGCAGGTAGATAAATGAACAAGAAAGAAATTTAACGGCCTGTTTTCCGAAGACACTCGGGAAAAGCCCTAAAACGTGGCTGGAAGAGTTAAAAGGCTTCGTAATTTACAAATAACTAGACAGGGTAGTATCACACGATTTATTGTTCAGAAGGGAAAACAGCGATGATGAGCACAGTTTCAGGCTGCCTAAGTTCTTGTCCTTTTGTAATTATGGTTCACTGTTCAGTGATAAGTACTGACAATTGCCCGTCGTGTCTGATTACAGTTAATAGGCATCTCGACAGGTCTAAGGATATACATTAACAATCGGAAAAATTGTAACCAGAAAATAGTTCACCTATATACCATCTCTGTTATCGATCTTAATCAACCTGTTCTTTCGGTTTTAGTTCAGTTGGTGGATGGAGAGGATGTACTCCAAGGGACGGAAATTGATGATTTTCGAAAGATTTTCATCTGGAAAAATCAGTGAGTAGTTTTGCTCACTTAGCGCGCTTTCATTTTTTATATAGTTATTTATTATGAGTTGTAACTTGGGTAGTTTGTTTCCTACCTTTTCGTATGACGGTGTTCGATCACCATTCATCGCCTTGAAGTGAGGCATAGGGGCGATGAGAAACGTCGTTTCAGGTGCCTTAGGTTGTTGTGTTTTTGTAATCACAATCCCCAGTTCATTGTTTAGTACCGACTATGGCCCCTCGGTCAGTACACAAGAACATTGAATAGGTATCGTAGGACGGTTATGCGATACCAAGTGGGAGAGTTTTTGACAATAAACCAATAATTTGGAGCAACTACATGTATCATAGTGATAAGTAGCAGCTTGGGTAGTTTGTTTCCTACCTGTTTCGCATGACGGTGTTCCATCACCATTCATCGCCTTGAAGTGAGGCATAGGGGCGATGAGAAACGTCGTTTCAGGTGCCTTAGGTTGTTGTGTTTTTGTAATCACAATCCCCAGTTCATTGTTTAGTACCGACTATGGCCCCACGGTCAGTACACAAGAACATTGAATAGGTATCGTAGGGCGGTTATGCGATACCAAGTGGGAGAGTTTTTGACAATAAACCAATAATTTGGAGCAACTACATGTATCATAGTGATAAGTAGCAGCTTGGGTAGTTTGTTTCCTACCTGTTTCGCATGACGGTGTTCCATCACCATTCATCGCCTTGAAGTGAGGCATAGGGGCGATGAGAAACGTCGTTTCAGGTGCCTTAGGTTGTTGTGTTTTTGTAATCACAATCCCCAGTTCATTGTTTAGTACCGACTATGGCCCCTCGGTCAGTACACAAGAACATTGAATAGGTATCGTAGGACGGTTATGCGATACCAAGTGGGAGAGTTTTTGACAATAAACCAATAATTTGGAGCAACTACATGTATCATAGTGATAAGTAGCAGCTTGGGTAGTTTGTTTCCTACCTGTTTCGCATGACGGTGTTCCATCACCATTCATCGCCTTGAAGTTAGGCATAGGGGCGATGAGAAACGTCGTTTCAGGTGCCTTAGGTTGTTGTGTTTTTGTAATCACAATCCAGTTCATTGTTTAGTACCGACTATGGCCCCACGGTCAGTACACAAGAACATTGAATAGGTATCGTAGGGCGGTTATGCGATACCAAGTGGGAGAGTTTTTGACAATAAACCAATAATTTGGAGCAACTACATGTATCATAGTGATAAGTAGCAGCTTGGGTAGTTTGTTTCCTACCTGTTTCGCATGACGGTGTTCCATCACCATTCATCGCCTTGAAGTTAGGCATAGGGGCGATGAGAAACGTCGTTTCAGGTGCCTTAGGTTGTTGTGTTTTTGTAATCACAATCCCCAGTTCATTGTTTAGTACCGACTATGGCCCCCGGTCAGTACACAAGAACATTGAATAGGTATCGTAGGGCGGTTATGCGATACCAAGTGGGAGAGTTTTTGACAATAAACCAATAATTTGGAGCAACTACATGTATCATAGTGATAAGTAGCAGCTTGGGTAGTTTGTTTCCTACCTGTTTCGCATGACGGTGTTCCATCACCATTCATCGTCCTGAAGTTGGGCATAGGGGCGATGAGAAACGTCGTTTCAGGTGCCTTAGGTTATTGTGTTATTTGTGATCACAGTTACCCGCTCAATGCTTTAGTATGACCACAGTCCATTGGTTATCTACGCAGGAGCATTGAATAGGCGTATCTCGAAAGAGGTCTAGAGATATTCACGGGGACTAATTTTGCAATTTAACCAATAATTTGGAACGACTACAAATAACGTAATGGTAATTTTAGTCATAATTGAAGTAAGGATTAAAGTAAATGTAATATTTTGGAACGACTACAAATAACGTAATGGTAATTTTAGTCATAATTAAAGTAATGATTAAAGTAATTATTGTAAATGGTAATTTAGGTAGTTCGTTTCCTACCTGTTTCGCATGACGGTGCTCTACACCATTCATCACCTTGAAGTGGGGCATAGGGGTGATGAGAAACGTCGTTTCAGGTGCCTTAGGTTGTTGTGTTATTTGTGATCACCGTCCTCCGTTCAAGGCTCTAGTATTGACCCCAGCCTATTGGCTCTGTACGCAGCAGCATTGAATAGGCGTATCTCTAAGGGGTCTAGGGATATTCACGGGGACAACTTTTGCAATTTAACCAATAATTTGGAACAACTACAAATACGTAATGGTAATGTTAGTCATAATTGAAGTAATAATTAAAGTAATTGTAAATGATAATTTAGGTAGTTCGTTTTCTACCTGTTTCGCATGACGGTGTTCCATCACCATTCATCACCTTGAAGTGGGGCATAGGGGTGATGAGAAACGTCGTTTCAGGTGCCTTAGGTTGTTGTGTTATTTGTGATCACAGTCCTCCGTTCAACGCTCTAGTACGACCTCAGCCAACGGGCTACATACGCAGCAGCATTGAATAGGCATATCTCGACGAGATATCCACGGGTAATGCGATTTTTACGAATCAACCAATGATTAGGAGCGACTACACTAGTGTAAGTAGTTTTATTTGATTTGCCTTATGCGCCCTCTGTCTTCCGTGGCTAAGCATTACCTTTCTTCCATTTGAGCATAGTTGGGGATTCAGGACGACGGTTTGAATGGGATGCTGAGGCTTTTCAGGACGATTTACAGCATCTTCTAACCTGACAGAGGTGGTAAGTAGCCAATCAATTTGTTTCGTTGTATTTTGTCTAGGCTGCTATCATTGATAAAGTTGCAAGTGATTTAGTGGCCCTAACGTCTTAATTCTTTACTTGGGTTAGGATAATGGACGTTGATAAACGCTTTTCAGGTACCTTAGGCTGTTTTTTATCTTTAATCACCTTTCTCTTTCAATGTTTAACGCTTAGTTTCGCGAATCATGTCGTTTCGTAGACAATGGGTTGAGCGGGAAGAGGTTCAGATAATGTTTTGGAACGATCAAAAGTACTCTTACTTATTGTTTGGAGCCAAGAGAGTCGATGCAAAAATGTTTGAAGGGGCCAGTTGTTCCTGGCTATTATCTAATTCAGGTACTGATAAAATTTTTGCACATTTTAATATAATTTTGGTATATTTAGCCGTGTCTTTATTTAATTTATTTGATTTGAGATCAACTTCCTTGAATTTTTAAAGTCAGAGCATTGGATATTGAATGGAAAAGTATTATTAAATAAAAGAATACATGCTGTCAAGTCAGAGCATTGGATATTGAAAGGAGAAGCATTATTTTTGAAATCGAATATGTAAAACGAGAGATCCATGCAGTTTTGGGATGAAGGCGAAAGTGTCAACTTTATGCTGTGAAAGCCAGTGTCATTACTAGGGAGCAATGGTTAGTACACACTGATTATGAACACAGAAGGGCGAAACGAAACCTTTTACTCCTTGACCACGTAAAAAGTCTTGCAAATTGAACTTATTGTTAGAAACATTTTCTTCTTTTGATTAAAGCTCGATCATTTTGATTAAAGCTGAATGATTTAAGCACCTCTTTTCTCTTTAGATATAGGTGGCGCATTTGAAAAGAGGGTACCATAAAAGGGGGCTGGTAAATTTGAATAAATAACTAGCAACAAGAACTGAAATAGAAAGACTGCATTTGTGGCAAAAGGTTGGAAGACCCCCTTGGAGAAGAAGACAAAGAGGCTATTTATCTATATCAGGCAAGTCCTGTCTTCACACTTTTTCGCATTGCAGTTTTGACACGGCAAAAAAGACATTCTACAATCCTAGATGAGATGCTACGTACGAGGAGCAGTATACAATGTGAACGGCAAAAGAAACGCATGCAAAGTGCAAAGTCTGCAGATATTGAGCTTGCAAAAGGGGAATCGAGCTTTTGGAAAGTGAAACTTACAGGATTAACCAAGAAGAATTTGATCGCAAAGGGATTGTCTGTTCAGAAATTCATGGAACTAGAATTTTGCTGTAGTCAGCAACTGTAGTGGTCTTTTCAAATCTTCGAAACTTCGAAACTTGACGATCAATCTCTGATTTGATGACCTTTTCAAGATATTAAGTTCCCACAGAACACTTTCAAAGTCTGGTTTCAAAGTCTGGTATATGTAGTTGATTTGGTATCATTTTTTCTTATGCAGGGAAATGTGTAGAATCCAGTCTATCTTTCGGAGGCTTAGTATATCTGTAAATTATTCTTTCCATCGTTATAAAACTCAACTTGTGTTTTTTCGAACCAATTTTTTTTAATTCTAGAAAATGTTTTCACATGGTTGTGGACGGCAAACAGCCTGCAAAAATTAGCCTAGGAAAGACAAGATATGTTTTTCAGGCAAGTTTACTCGAAGATATGTTTTTGTCATTATTGTTGGCACTATTGTCCATTCCACTTTATTTCCATTCTTCACGTCCATTTGTCTTATTGAAGACCATGAAATGACAATCAACACAGACGGACTACGTTTCTTTCGACCTGACATTTTCTCGACATGACATTTTGGCACAAACAAAACAATAAAGATCTTTTCTACATACAACGCTTTCCGACTACGCGTTTTACGAACTGACGTTTCTCGACTGTATGTTTTACGACAGCAAAACAAAATACAATATTAAGCTTTGAAATATTAAGATCCAGAATTGCATTTATTCGAAGATATGTTCTTGTCATTATTGTTGGCACTATTGTCCATTCCACTTTATATCCATTTTTCATGTCCAATTGAATTTATTAAGTCCATGAAATGGCATTCGACAAAGACGGACTACATTTTCTTCGACCTGAAATTTTCTCGACATGACATTTTGGCACCTAAAAAGCAATAAAGATCTTTTCTACATACAACGCTGTCCGACTACGCTTTTTACGAACTGACGTTTCTCGACTGTACGTTTCGCGACAGCAAAACAAAATACAATCTTAAGGTTTAAAATATAGAAATCCAGAATTGCATTTACTCGAAGGTATGTTCTTGTCATTATTGTTGGCACTATTGTCCATTCCACTTTATTTCCATCCTTCAAGTCCATTTTATTTATTCAAGACCATGAAATGACAATCAACATACACGGACTACGTTTCTTTCAACCTAACATTTTCTCGACTTGACATTTTTTCCCAAACATACCAAAAAAATATTTTCCACATACAACGCTGTCCGCCTACGCTTTTCACGAACTGATGTTTCTCGATTGTATGTTTCACCAAAGAAGCAATCGATTGAACATTTGAAATATAAAAATCTAGATTTATCTAAATTCATTGTATAATTTTTTCAATTTTCGACTCTCTGCCGGCTTTGACTTGACATTTAGTTAAGAGGACGAAATTACTAAGAAAAAAATTTTGTTTCTCAGAAATGGGAGATCTGAAAACAGGAATTGCAGAACAAGGGCCCCACGATAAATATCAAGGTGTAATTTTCAGTTTCTTTGCAAATTATGCTAAAATGAGCAAAGGGGCAAAGGGTGTCCCAATTTTGGGAAGAACAAAATTACCCTTTTTCAATAAGAGGCAAGAAAAACGTTCCCAACGTATCACTAAAAATTTCGAAAATTCTTTATATACGTTCCCCTCCCCCTTTTTACGGATAACTGGAATCCGGATAAACAAGGGTCGGATAATTGAATATGTACCGTAATGCAAAACTGATACTTGAGCTCTTCAGTTCTGTTTCGCGCCTTTTTTATACCTCAGATTCAAAGAGAGGCCATTTCAGTATGTCCGTTAGAGGATACCTTCGTCCACCCATGCATCCCTGCATCATTTGGATGACAATTCTCTAGAATGCAGAACAAGATGAAATTCAAAGAATAACATGGTTGCGAGTAAGTGTCTTTCCCACTTTTTACAGATAATTTTGCTTTCAGTATAGTTATTAGCAGTGAAATCGGATATTAATATAAGGTTAGTACAGCTGTTTTACAGCGAGGAAGTCTTCTGTGGCCTAGACACTCACCACGCTCTGCAAATTTTAAATATTTCAGCAATTGGTTGTAGTAAGAGACACTGTTGAATATTACTGATTTGACCAGTAAGTTCTGTATCAAACGTTTTGAAGGTAACAGTGGAAAACCTTGCTGGGATTTATGAGGGATTATTTAAGTTGCATTCTGAATTTTTCTAACATTCTGATAGCATTCTAAACGAAAACGTCCAAATGACATGGTCTGGAAAAAATTGATATTTTTGCGGCTCCTAACATATTACTTTTCTTCGTGTGACTTCACGTTTTCTATGTGACTTTAGTTTTCTTTTATGAGCTTCTTTCATAAAATTGGCGACTAATTTCCAACTAAGATGAGTTGACATGACTTTTATAATTGAGCATTTGAACAAATTGCAAAGTCAAATATCTTGATTCGTGATCTAATCTAAGTTTCACGTGCCTGCCCGCCATTCATCAAATACAGACAGTGACACGGCTTCGTGAGGCGTTTCCTGCTACGGTATGCTTGAATTTTCCCGCCAAAATACAATAACAAAGTGCTCGGGCCATTTTATTGGCTGGCCCCAGTTTGTCAAAGGTGAGAAAACAGTGGGACGCTCGATCCAGTCTTTTCTCGAAAGCTTCCCGCCATTTTGTTGAGAAAGGGAATGGAGTAGCGTCACCAGTCGCTAAGTCACCAGAAATCACGTTGACCTTGGATATATCAGTAATGCTGCCCAAATGTACAAAATGTCGAAAAGATAAATACTTGCATTCAATCCTATCGGACATCTTTAAAAGGAAGGCGTTGGCTTTGAAGGCGTTGGCTGACTTAAAGCCCCTATTCGATGGCAAATATATTCTAATTGTTCAATTAAAAGACATCATATTTAAATCAAAAACTACTTCCACTGTCCATATAAATATTGCCTATATCAAATCTGTTCCATGCAGATTTTAAATGAAAGGTTCTCAGTGTTTGCCTTCCTTTCAATTTAGGAGATATACTAGGGTTATGAGGTATAAACAAGTTTGATTTTCAAATATTGTTATGTTTTTGTACATATTTTGCGGAGAATACTGATTCCCGGAAAAAGCATCAGGCAAAGGGGTGCTCTCCTTTTTTTGAAAGCCACTAATAATTAAAACTGTGCTCACACATCTGCAAATAAAGCTTTTTTGTTTGTTGTTATCATATGTTTCTTTGTAGCATTATTTCTTTACAATGCAGTTATGGTCATTCAGACTATTGATGCGACAAGGCATAATATTTCTTCCTTGGGTGAAAAATATTAGCACTCCTGTAGATCCTCCTTCAAAAAATAAACATTTAGGGATCTTTTGCATGTTTCAACTGCTCCTTGAAGGTTTGCAGTGTTTTTTCTTCCAATTTGGGAGTTTTAAGCATCAGTTCAATGTCTATTGATTTAGATTCAACTGTGAATATTTTTTAACATACCCTGGTTTTTGTTAATGTGGTGCTAGGTTTCATATTAAATTTAGGGAAACACTGAAAATTGATATTTTCGACAGTGCTTACATAGACTGTCACAATGACACATCATATCTTTGACATGTTACAAACACACAAAGATCATTGGTTCCAGTTTGCTGTTTTTTGTTGGTCCATTAATTGGAATGATGCAATAGCATTCAACAAAGTATTATGTCGTTTGAATCCTGAATTTACTGAACTTGGTAGTAGGCTCCTTGAAAAATACTAACCTAAAATCAGTGAGATGATAGACAATCAGTTTAATGGAAAGAATCTGGAGCTTTAAGATTTTTTTTATCTATTGAGCATTGAAAGGGCACTTAATGTAAACATCCTGCACAAATTGGTTTTACATCCCACTTTGCAGTTTGAATTAATTTTTCAAAACATGCAAATTTCAATTAAGTTGGAGATTGACATTAAAACATTGTATGTCTAGAAAAATTGATAATCAGTCATGGCTTAATTCTAGTATAATTTGATTAACTTATGTTGTAGCATGATTGTTCAAATCAAATTTAAATCAAATTAAATCAAGAGTTTGAATCAAATTTGACAAATACAATGGAATTTAATATTTCATCAGTGTTTTTTCTGCTAGTATCTGATATTAAAAGTTATTTAATCTAAGAAATTTTACAATTCTATTTAGGTGTACTTAGCTAAGTGGACATAGGGAAGGAGTCTTGCAGGGTTTAAATGATTTTATACGTTACTGGCACTTGGTTGAAGAATCACACATAGAAGAATATGGTTGAAAAGTGAAGTTTCTGTTACAGGGGCATCCAGTTACAGTAAGGCCAAAATGTACCAACCATCAAAACACATACTAGTTGGTGAATGACAAAGAATATGCACATAGCTGGAATGTTTGGTTTCTATTTCACGTCATTAGATATTTGCAATGTGAGCGACAGGGTGTTGAAAAATTTTTAGCCAATGACATAGCCAGATGAAACAATCTTAGGTCTAGGTTAGCAAGGATTGTCATAATTTCTAGCAGATTTTTCAGCATAACCAACTTCCCTTTGGGAAAAGACTAGAAATGAAATACAAATAAGATAATCATTCAATAATTAGATAAAGAGGCACCTCGTAATGAAATTGCATGAATGTATATATGAAAGAATAACAAGTATCACAGTGCATAATTTGTTTTTAATAAGACCTGTACATACTCATACAAATTGGCATCAAAGGTTATTCACTAAAGTGATTCGGATACAGGGGCGGACTGGTCGGTCCCAAAATTCTTGACCCAAGGCGATTTGCTGAATTTAAAACATCGATTTATTACAAGCATGCAGGATGGTAGAAAGTAGCACTAACTGTCTGCAACGAATCAGCAGAGATTTCCATAATCTTCACGACAGAGCGGTCAAATTTGTAAACATGCGAAGAGCAAGACATTATCGTTTCCACCTTACTTCAAGAGAAATGAGTCAGAAGACGAAAAGCACAGACAAGCGAAGAAAGAGATGAAGAAATAGTTGCATCCCCTTTTGAGCGATATAGAGTAGAAGTATTCTGTGCCGTTATGGATAAAGTGGTAGAAAGCCTTCGTCAACGATTTCTACAACAGGGTGTTCTCTACCGAGACTTTGCTTTTCTTGACCCAAGGCGATTTGCTGAATTTAAAAGCAAAGAAATCCCTAAGAACATGCTATCAACGCTTTGCGCCATCTCTGGTTTGAAAGTTGACAGAGAAGTTGTTAAAGAGCAATTAGTGAGTGTTTTGATGCATTCACTTGACTGGCCATAACACTGATGATTATAAAAGAGATTCTCTTTGCGAATATCCTGAAGACAGAGAAGCATCATATGATGAAATAGCCAAGGTGATTTGGTTTCATCTACTGAACCACTCAATTCGATAGCCAGACAAAACACCGATACAGATCTGAATAAACACGTTGCAGAAGAGAGAAGGTCGCTGCTTTGGAATATTCTGCAAATTCTGCTTCTCTTGCGTTTTTAAAGTTACTGCCTATATAAGCATTTGATTACATTGGCAGTTGCGCAGGTTGCGTATGAAAGGAGCTTCTCCCTTTTAAAGATAATAAAGAGTAGGCTAAGAAGCATGTTGGGTCACAAGCAGCTAGAAGCTTTCATGTTTCTAAGCATAGAGCAAAAGCTGGTAGGTATGCTAGCTAAATAGAGTTGAGTGTACAGATTGAAGCAATGTATCTATGGCCATCTATAAGAAGACGGTGTTACACAATGACTGTTGTTGTCTTTGAACATCTATTGTCCAGCATGCAGACTGATCGTGTCAATTAAAATATAGTAAGATAGAACTTCCGAGTGAAAAGTTGTAACGTAATTTCTAGCTGTTTCTTCAATGATATTCAAATGGGATTAAAACCATTAACAAATGCTGTTTGTTATAACCCACTAAAAACAAATCACAACATTTGAAAGCGTGGGGACATTTTGTTATATGCCAAAGAGAGGAAACATCTCAGAGGATTTCCATAAAACTGAAGTTAATACCTGAAAATTGTCCTTCACCTCTTTGTTTGCCAAGGTAATCACTGCTTAGCTATAAACATGTTCTACGCTGAGAAAGAGGAAAAGTAAGGCTGTGACTACCAACACAAATGTAGACAACAGTTCTCTCCAAAGAACGTGAGTGATACCAACAAAATATAACAAACCAAAAAAAATGATTTCGGCATTCAAGGACAAGAGACAAAGGAATGCAGGTAGATAAATGAACAAGAAAGAAATTTAACGGCCTGTTTTCCGAAGACACTCGGGAAAAGCCCTAAAACGTGGCTGGAAGAGTTAAAAGGCTTCGTAATTTACAAATAACTAGACAGGGCCAGTAGTATCACACGATTTATTGTTCAGAAGGGAAAACAGCGATGATGAGCACAGTTTCAGGCTGCCTAAGTTCTTGTCCTTTTGTAATTATGGTTCACTGTTCAGTGATAAGTACTGACAATTGCCCGTCGTGTCTGATTACAGTTAATAGGCATCTCGACAGGTCTAAGGATATACATTAACAAATAAAATCGGAAAAATTGTAACCAGAAAATAGTTCACCTATATACCATCTCTGTTATCGATCTTAATCAACCTGTTCTTTCGGTTTTAGTTCAGTTGGTGGATGGAGAGGATGTACTCCAAGGGACGGAAATTGATGATTTTCGAAAGATTTTCATCTGGAAAAATCAGTGAGTAGTTTTGCTCACTTAGCGCGCTTTCATTTTTTATATAGTTATTTTATTTATTATGAGTTGTAACTTGGGTAGTTTGTTTCCTACCTGTTTCGTATGACGGTGTTCGATCACCATTCATCGCCTTGAAGTGGGCATAGGGGCGATGAGAAACGTCGTTTCAGGTGCCTTAGGTTGTTGTGTTTTTGTAATCACAATCCCCAGTTCATTGTTTAGTACCGACTATGGCCCCTCGGTCAGTACACAAGAACATTGAATAGGTATCGTAGGACGGTTATGCGATACCAAGTGGGAGAGTTTTTGACAATAAACCAATAATTTGGAGCAACTACATGTATCATAGTGATAAGTAGCAGCTTGGGTAGTTTGTTTCCTACCTGTTTCGCATGACGGTGTTCCATCACCATTCATCGCCTTGAAGTTAGGCATAGGGGCGATGAGAAACGTCGTTTCAGGTGCCTTAGGTTGTTGTGTTTTTGTAATCACAATCCTCAGTTCATTGTTTAGTACCGACTATGGCCCCACGGTCAGTACACAAGAACATTGAATAGGTATCGTAGGGCGGTTATGCGATACCAAGTGGGAGAGTTTTTGACAATAAACCAATAATTTGGAGCAACTACATGTATCATAGTGATAAGTAGCAGCTTGGGTAGTTTGTTTCCTACCTGTTTCGCATGACGGTGTTCCATCACCATTCATCGCCTTGAAGTTAGGCATAGGGGCGATGAGAAACGTCGTTTCAGGTGCCTTAGGTTGTTGTGTTTTTGTAATCACAATCCCCAGTTCATTGTTTAGTACCGACTATGGCCCCACGGTCAGTACACAAGAACATTGAATAGGTATCGTAGGCGGTTATGCGATACCAAGTGGGAGAGTTTTTGACAATAAACCAATAATTTGGAGCAACTACATGTATCATAGTGATAAGTAGCAGCTTGGGTAGTTTGTTTCCTACCTGTTTCGCATGACGGTGTTCCATCACCATTCATCGTCCTGAAGTTGGGCATAGGGGCGATGAGAAACGTCGTTTCAGGTGCCTTAGGTTATTGTGTTATTTGTGATCACAGTTACCCGCTCAATGCTTTAGTATGACCACAGTCCATTGGTTATCTACGCAGGAGCATTGAATAGGCGTATCTCGAAAGAGGTCTAGAGATATTCACGGGGACTAATTTTGCAATTTAACCAATAATTTGGAACGACTACAAATAACGTAATGGTAATTTTAGTCATAATTGAAGTAAGGATTAAAGTAAATGTAATATTTTGGAACGACTACAAATAACGTAATGGTAATTTTAGTCATAATTAAAGTAATGATTAAAGTAATTATTGTAAATGGTAATTTAGGTAGTTCGTTTCCTACCTGTTTCGCATGACGGTGCTCTACACCATTCATCACCTTGAAGTGGGGCATAGGGGTGATGAGAAACGTCGTTTCAGGTGCCTTAGGTTGTTGTGTTATTTGTGATCACCGTCCTCCGTTCAAGGCTCTAGTATTGACCCCAGCCTATTGGCTCTGTACGCAGCAGCATTGAATAGGCGTATCTCTAAGGGGTCTAGGGATATTCACGGGACAACTTTTGCAATTTAACCAATAATTTGGAACAACTACAAATACCGTAATGGTAATGTTAGTCATAATTGAAGTAATAATTAAAGTAATTGTAAATGATAATTTAGGTAGTTCGTTTTCTACCTGTTTCGCATGACGGTGTTCCATCACCATTCATCACCTTGAAGTGGGGCATAGGGGTGATGAGAAACGTCGTTTCAGGTGCCTTAGGTTATTGTGTTATTTGTGATCACAGTCCTCCGTTCAACGCTCTAGTACGACCTCAGCCAACGGGCTACATACGCAGCAGCATTGAATAGGCATATCTCGACGAGATATCCACGGGTAATGCGATTTTTACGAATCAACCAATGATTAGGAGCGACTACATCTAGTGTAAGTAGTTTTATTTGATTTGCCTTATGCGCCCTCTGTCTTCCGTGGCTAAGCATTACCTTTCTTCCATTTGAGCATAGTTGGGGATTCAGGACGACGGTTTGAATGGGATGCTGAAGCTTTTCAGGACGATTTACAGCATCTTCTAACCTGACAGAGGTGGTAAGTAGCCAATCAATTTGTTTCGTTGTATTTTGTCTAGGCTGCTATCATTGATAAAGTTGCAAGTGATTTAGTGGCCCTAACGTCTTAATTCTTTACTTGGGTTAGGATAATTGGACGTTGATAAACGCTTTTCAGGTACCTTAGGCTGTTTTTTATCTTTAATCACCTTTCTCTTTCAATGTTTAACGCTTAGTTTCGCGAATCATGTCGTTTCGTAGACAATGGGTTGAGCGGGAAGAGGTTCAGATAATGTTTTGGAACGATCAAAAGTACTCTTACTTATTGTTTGGAGCCAAGAGAGTCGATGCAAAAATGTTTGAAGGGGCCAGTTGTTCCTGGCTATTATCTAATTCAGGTACTGATAAAATTTTTGCACATTTTAATATAATTTTGGTATATTTAGCCGTGTCTTTATTTAATTTATTTGATTTGAGATCAACTTCCTTGAATTTTTAAAGTCAGAGCATTGGATATTGAATGGAAAAGTATTATTAAATAAAAGAATACATGCTGTCAAGTCAGAGCATTGGATATTGAAAGGAGAAGCATTATTTTTGAAATCGAATATGTAAAACGAGAGATCCATGCAGTTTTGGGATGAAGGCGAAAGTGTCAACTTTATGCTGTGAAAGCCAGTGTCATTACTAGGGAGCAATGGTTAGTACACACTGATTATGAACACAGAAGGGCGAAACGAAACCTTTTACTCCTTGACCACGTAAAAAGTCTTGCAAATTGAACTTATTGTTAGAAACATTTTCTTCTTTTGATTAAAGCTCGATCATTTTGATTAAAGCTGAATGATTTAAGCACCTCTTTTCTCTTTAGATATAGGTGGCGCATTTGAAAAGAGGGTACCATAAAAGGGGGCTGGTAAATTTGAATAAATAACTAGCAACAAGAACTGAAATAGAAAGACTGCATTTGTGGCAAAAGGTTGGAAGACCCCCTTGGAGAAGAAGACAAAGAGGCTATTTATCTATATCAGGCAAGTCCTGTCTTCACACTTTTTCGCATTGCAGTTTTGACACGGCAAAGAAGACATTCTACAATCCTAGATGAGATGCTACGTACGAGGAGCAGTATACAATGTGAACGGCAAAAGAAACGCATGCAAAGTGCAAAGTCTGCAGATATTGAGCTTGCAAAAGGGGAATCGAGCTTTTGGAAAGTGAAACTTACAGGATTAACCAAGAAGAATTTGATCGCAAAGGGATTGTCTGTTCAGAAATTCATGGAACTAGAATTTTGCTGTAGTCAGCAACTGTAGTGGTCTTTTCAAATCTTCGAAACTTCGAAACTTGACGATCAATCTCTGATTTGATGACCTTTTCAAGATATTAAGTTCCCACAGAACACTTTCAAAGTCTGGTTTCAAAGTCTGGTATATGTAGTTGATTTGGTATCATTTTTTCTTATGCAGGGAAATGTGTAGAATCCAGTCTATCTTTCGGAGGCTTAGTATATCTGTAAATTATTCTTTCCATCGTTATAAAACTCAACTTGTGTTTTTTCGAACCAATTTTTTTTAATTCTAGAAAATGTTTTCACATGGTTGTGGACGGCAAACAGCCTGCAAAAATTAGCCTAGGAAAGACAAGATATGTTTTTCAGGCAAGTTTACTCGAAGATATGTTTTTGTCATTATTGTTGGCACTATTGTCCATTCCACTTTATTTCCATTCTTCACGTCCATTTGTCTTATTGAAGACCATGAAATGACAATCAACACAGACGGACTACGTTTCTTTCGACCTGACATTTTCTCGACATGACATTTTGGCACAAACAAAACAATAAAGATCTTTTCTACATACAACGCTTTCCGACTACGCGTTTTACGAACTGACGTTTCTCGACTGTACGTTTCAAGACAGCAAAACAAAATACAATCTTAAGGTTTAAAATATAGAAATCCAGAATTGCATTTACTCGAAGATATGTTCTTGTCATTATTGTTGGCAGTATTCTCCATTCCACTTTATTTCCATCCTTCAAGTCCATTTTATTTATTTAAGACCATGAAATGACAATCAACATACACGGACTGCGGTTCTTTCAACCTAACATTTTCTCGACTTGACATTTTTCCCAAACATACCAAAAAAAATATTTTTCACATACAACGCTGTCCTCCTACGCTTTTCACGAACTGACGTTTCTCGATTGTATGTTTCACCAAAGAAAAACAAGAAGCAATCGATTGAACATTTGAAATATAAAGATCTAGATTTATCTAAATTACTTGTATAATTGTTTCAATTTTCACTCTCTGCCGGCTTTGAATTGACATTTAGTTAAGAGGGCGAAATTATTACTTGTTTTATTACTAAGAAATAAATTTTGTTTCTCAGAAATGGGAGATCTGAAACAACGGTGAAATTCACAATTGTAAACAAGTGTTTGCTTGTCCATTGAAGCTACTTTTGGCACTCAAATTTATTTCTAAGAACCAAAATTGTGTTTATTAAAACTTGACCTCTTGGCTACAGTTTGACCAGTACTGCTTTTATCATGCTCTTTTCTACGGTCTTCCTATTCCAAGTTATGATGTTGTGGTCCAGTTTTTCATTTGCGAGTTTTGAGGACCGCCATCTTTTAGGATATTCATGATAACTGTCCACCCTTCTTCTTTTTTGTAATCCTACTTTGAAGATGACATTGTCATTTGTGTCCTTTCTCACAGCATTTTGATTGGCCATCGTTAGTCTCTCCTCCTTCCCCGTGAACTCTACAACTTCTTGCAGTTTGAAGAGCGCGTTGTTTGTCGGTTCTGTGGTAACGCACCTTAATGTCTAGTGCAACACTTTTCCTGCTGAGCCTCATTTTGTCTGTATGTTGATTTAGCTGAATCTTGTTTATTTGTTATTTGAATCAAATAGACTTGGATGACTGCGTTTGTTCTTCTTGCTGTTTTTAAAGGTTGCAAAAGATTTTAACTCTCTCTGTGAAGTATGGTGTATGAAGGGTAGGTTCTTTGGTAGAATCATTCGTATGATGCAGAAGGTTTTGTAGTTGTCGATAGTCCTTGGTATAAATCATATTATTCATCCGTAATATATCAAAGCCATATCCTCAACTTTATCTTTAATTTCCTTGATTTAACGAATTTTAGTGAGAGTTTTTTTTGTTGAAATTCGTTTTTGGAATCATTTGGTTTAGGTTTACCTGCAAACGACACACTTCAGTTTGAAAGGTTGACTAATAGAGAATTGCCTTACCTCCTACAGGTACAAGATTGAATGAATGAAGGCTGGCTATGAGTCAGTCCGTAAGAGGATACTAATAGTAGAAAGCTTTAATAAACGCTCACATCAAGGTTTGCTACTTGGCTGCCTGATTAATACTACCCGTTCCCCTGGTCTAACCTGCTATTTGCCGTGTGACTGAAGCACTTCAATCCTTCCCGCTCCAAAAAGGGTTCAGTAGATCAAGCTATTCGTGTGTGCCCCCTCTTTTGACTCTTTCTATGAGGCAAGTTCTTCCATGCTGTTAACATTGTATTTTACAGAAGCGCTTTGTACAATAACATGCAATTGATCTTAACTGTTTCATAAAGTCTCATTTTACTTTTGTGTTAAATTGGCTCTGTTTACAAATTATATATTAGCTAATTTTTATTTATTGAGTGGATTGTACAGTATTGTGGAATAATTTCCCACATAATGATGGAATGTCAATTCTTAGAGCTGATAGAACTGTATTTACAGTGTAGTATTGGGCTGAAATTCGAAATTATTTGTGCACTAAATTGTTTGTGAAAACCAAGAGCTGTTTCAATCGCGAATTTATGGGCAGATTTGTGTGTTGGCTTGCCTTCCTTAAAACCTGAATCTGATCACGAGTATGCAAACTGATATGGTAGCAACCCTGTGATATTTGTGTCAAAAACCATGTCAACCTAATGATAATGTGTGTGTTGGCTTGCCTTCCTTTAAACCGGAATATTTTCTACCATGCAAAAGGCAGAATCTGGAAGTGGGATAATATCATTTGACATGATCATTTTAGTGCTTTCTGGAGAAGGTTCAAGAGATATTTGACTTTTTTCAGAACAGCGAATTTGAGGAATGACTTTGAACAAGAAGTACAATTGTTTTTTTAATAGAACCTCATCTCCATTTTTTTAATAGAAGCATGTAACAAATTGTTACGAGTCTATACAACTACATAAGATTGTAGCCAATTTCGTGTCATTCATTGATGATTTTGAAATTCAGAACTTCAGCTAGATAATAAGATAAACATAGTTGGTGTAGCTGTAGCTTCTTGCGAAATTTGAATTTTTCATTCCCTTTTACTAACTGTATGAGATACCAGGGAGCAAATTCAAGCAATCTTTATACGTTCACTCTATTTTAGAGTACGATTAGCCTCTTGTCAAGACTTTGTTACTTGAATTGCTCATTTCTTAAAATATTAAATAACAAATCACCATTTTTGTTGACACTGTGGCTCAAGCAGAACCGCTAGTGACCCTTTTAGAAGCGCTTTTTACAGCATTCAAGGTTATGATGTAACTGGGATACAATTGCAGCCGTGGTGTACAGACTAACAGCAGAACAATACCAAAGGAAGAATCTACCAAAGGAAGAAGGTTTTCAGGGACAAGGAGCCCCAAGGGGGGACCACAGAAAATGTTCAACACTACGGAGGATAACCTAGTTTCACCTTCCACCCCTTGCACAGGGAAACAAGCTTGACGGCCATCTTTCTGGCTCTTCTCCAGATTAGGCACGGTTTTACAGGTGAACAATGGCGAGCAAACGGGCTTCGGTTATTCTTGCTAAGGGTACTGAGGAAATGGAAGCTGTAATATCAATCGATATTCTTAGAAGAGCCAAGGTTAGTTTTGCCTGTCACCTTGTTTCGACTGCAAGACGTTGAATGGAACAAGAACGCGTCTTTTTAAAGTCTTCAGTGTTAATGTTTATGCTAGAGTATTAAGCCACAAACTTCATTCTTACATAATAAAGCAGGTATAATGCTTTGCCCTAAATGTAAAGAGTTTACTTAAACAGTTGTCTTTTTATTATTGGGCAGGTAGATACAGTTGTGGCTGGGCCAACATATTTCCAATGTGGTAAGTTGCAGCAGAGGGGTTTTCGTTTCAGAAATCGGATTCTGTAGAAAACTTGAATTGTTAAAGAGACAATATTCTGTAGAAACTAGCTGTTATTTAATTCCATACCGCTTCGCCAGACATGTTCAGACCCATTGCTGGAACCCCATTTGTTTGGATGAAGGGCAGACAACTGGGCCATAACTTTGCATGCATCTGATGAAAATCTTTCTGCAGCTCATTCAGCATCAGATCATGGAATGCAAAGAAAAAGCTTCGACGAAATTTCGAAGCAACTGATTCGCTTCCCATGTCTGTGTTTGACGAGGTATTCGATGACTCAGACAGGCCTCCTACAACATCTGGCCGTCTCCAAGATGACCGGTTAAGGTACGGCGACGCTTGCTTCCTTCTGTACTGAAATCATCTTGAGCACCGCACTTGCGTGCAATTGCTTTAGCATCCTGGAAAAATTTGTCAAATGTCGTATCATTCCGTAATGATTGGAGCTGCTTAATTAAGGCATGGATTGCATCTACTGCTGTTACCATATCCATCTCTTCCTTTTCAAATACTCGGAAGCCAATCGCGGCATCTGAAAGCAATTTTGAAAGATGTAGACTTTTAACAAGAACTCAAAGGAACCAATTTTTAGCAGCAATCCAGCACAGGTGCTATCATTGTTTTCAAGCTCTTTCAATGTTGCTGCTAGGACTGGTGGGACATTCAAAGGGACCGACAGATTGTCAGCTCTGGCGGTCCATTGCGTATCTGGCAAAGATCTAAGAGCAGTGCTTCCTTGCTTGATGCCGAAAGCGTCAGGTTTTGCTTCATAAACAGCATTGCAATGCGGTGATCCTCCCATGACTCGATAGTTTGAACCTATTGTTTCAAAAACGTCTGTGACGAGAGGCAATGTCTCCGCACATTTTACAAGCACCAAACTTAGCAGGTGTGCAAAGAAGTGAAAGTAAATTGAGGACGTTGCTCCTGCGTTTACCAGCTCTTGCTGCATTCCCTGGTCTTTCCTGGACATGTTGCTTGCCCATTGAAACCTTTTCCAACCATGTCAATGAGTGGCAAATTCATCTCCCCAAACCCATCAATCAACACACCGGCCAGTGATTTCCCCTTCAAACTTGTTACATACTTTTTTCTTATGAATCTAGCCACTAGAAAATATATTTGTAAGAACATAATTTTATTATTTTACCCAAGTTGGATAAAAGATGTATTCTTTATGACCGATTTTCAGTCAGTAGAATTTTCTGAGTGGCCAAGTGAAATTTGGCCTTAAAGGTTAAGTATTTCTCTTCTCTTCAACGAGCTTTACGTAGAAATTTTGTAGTAGAAAAATCCGGTAAAGTCTGGCCGGATTCTACGAAAAACTCCGATAAATCCGGTTCCGGTCGGACCCTTAAAACGTTGTACACTCCTAGTTCTAATTATGAATAGCTATGGGGTTAGAATTACTCATTGGTGCATGGGAAACATTTAAAAAAAAGATGATTTCAAAGTCATCCAGTTATGAACAGCAGCCTACTAGAAGTACTTGGGATTAGAATATTTTGAAGCTGGGATATAAGGTTATCAGTAATTGAGCTTGGGTGTTCAAAACGACATGAAATTTTAAATCGATGATCGATGAGAAGACCGATTAGAAGCTCATCTCCACTGGTTTCACTGCTACGGTCGAGTAAAAGCTGACGCAATTCTTCAAGGATGAAAGTGGCGGGAAAATGAAATATGCCTGTAGTGCTGATAAGTATGTTTCCAGTAAAGCTATGCCATGAATTCCCATCTCAGTTAATTGCCTTTGCTTGAATGATTAACACGAACATGAAAGAGATTAGATATTGGCGCGTGGAATAAGAAATTGGACGCAGAAAATGCCCAAGAAAGGCATGAATTGTTGTCAAACGATGACAGGGGAGAGCCAGATCGCTAAAGAAATACAGGGGACAAGACCAACGACTGGTTTCATGGTAAGCTAAAGAAAAATAATTTTATTACTCCGCCAATTGTTAACTTTATGCAAACAGATCAGCACTCGCTCGTCCTCAAGCTGGGTTTTAAAGGTTTGGTTCACTTCTTTGCAATTGAAGTCAATTTGGTGAACGTTGACCCAAAATTGCTCTTTACTCTTTTTAATTGCATGATGAGGAAGTGTACAATTATTTGCTTTTTTACTGTCTATGAAATGTATTTTTTACGCCTTTATGGGAGATATAACTTTAATTATTCTAGACCTATTGCAGTACTATCCATGAGCAATGTAGCAATGCTACATAACTCATTGCTTTCATGATAATTTGATTTTTGTCAAACACAATGTTAGTATCCTTGATGCTTACTAAATAGCATATAGCAGCCTAAGAAGAGACAGTGTTGCTACACTGTACTTCCATTGTAAGCTTGGTTGTAAGGTCGATTTGTTACTCTCACTGGAAGGTCGAGAGTAAGAATGGGCAACTGTTTGGAGTTCTTGACTTCAAGGGCACCCAGAGTTCTTGAATGATCTTTTTTCGCTTTCAGCCTAATCGACAGAGGGATTCGTTTTTTGCCGCTCTCTTCGCGAACACCTCCAACGGCAGATGTTACATTTATTGATACCAAGTTAGACACGTTACTCTTAATTGACTTAGAAATACTTTTCACTTCCTCCAAATACTCATTCAATTAAGTTATACTCACGTTTGTACTGCAATAGGTCAATGTTATTATCAAACAGATTTTTAAAAATGCTCCATGATTTCGCATTTTTTTAACGTTCCCTTTTTTTAAAAACAGAGTATTGTATTAATTTCGTATAATTTTACCATGCATGGAGATGCATTTTTAGCTACTCTAGAAGGCTATATTAAAAAAATAGGCGTTGGACCCTTCTATGTCACTATACCTGAATCTTAGCCCTTCCACATTCAACTTCATGGCGCCGTCTCCAAAAATTGATACCCCAAGTTATGTTAAGGAATGCTTTTAGGCAATTGATTTGACATAATGTTCATAGAACGTGAATAGAGGACTTGTTTATGAAGAGTTAAAGTCAGAAATTGTTATATAAATCGTGCATTAATTACAAATTTCGTAAAGGGCTAGAATCGCAACTGGTTGCTTATTGCATGTTACATCGCGGTTCCTGTTGTCAAATTGTACGACGGCTTTTACTTTTGTTTCCAGATGTTTCTGTTGCAATTCTAGAGATTTTGATAAGCAATCCCATGTACAGTACTTACTCAATTATCCAGCCTTCTCGGGTAAGATGCGTGCGGAGGATCCGAAATTCCGGATAATTGAGAAAAAGCTAAAAACGGCTGAAACCAGCATAAATAAACAAAATTGGTTTCATGAAAGTTTATTTCAAAAGCACACATTACAAACTACTGTAAGACACTAAATACTCTTAGAATATAATTGAATCTTTGGCTGAATGCGCGGTGCCTCACGCTTCAAACATCTAGCTTATTTTCAATTGAGAGATTCGCACTCTTTCATTTTTGCTCAGACTTTCTTGCCATGATGAGAAAAGCTTTTAATCTGACAAGAAAACATGGCGATAGAAAAAATGTTGTCACTCGGAAAATACCCGGCTAAATTTTCCCCAGCTGTGTTCATTTTTCTTTTCAAATATCTTTTCGCTTAAATTTTTGACTACTTGTTTCTACTTACCATTACTTCGATTTATTGCCACAAATAAAATAATGAGATTCAGACTAAAACAGGAATTGCAGAACCAGGCCCCACAATAAATATCAAGGTGTAATTTTCAGTTTCTTTGCAAATTATGCTAAAATGAGCAAAGGGGCAAAGGGTGTCCCAATTTTGGGAAGAACAAAATTACCCTTTTTCAATAAGAGGCAAGAAAAACGTTCCCAACGTATCACTAAAAATTTCGAAAATTCTTCATATACGTTCCCTTCCCCCCTTTTTACGGATAACTGGAATCCGGATAAACATTGGTCGGATAATTGAATATGTACCGTAATGCAAAACTGATACTTGAGCTCTTCAGTTCTGTTTCGCGCCTTTTTTATACCTCAGATTCAAAGAGAGGCCATTTCAGTATGTCCGTTAGAGGATACCTTCGTCCACCCATGCATCCCTGAATCATTTGGATGACAATTCTCTAGAATGCAGAACAAGATGAAATTCAAAGAATAACATGGTTGCGAGTAAGTGTCTTTCCCACTTTTTACAGATAATTTTGCTTTCAGTATAGTTATTAGCAGTGAAATCGGATATTAATATAAGGTTAGTACAGCTGTTTTACAGCGAGGAAGTCTTCTGTGGCCTAGACACTCACCACGCTCTGCAAATTTTAAATATTTCAGCAATTGGTTGTAGTAAGAGACACTGTTGAATATTACTGATTTGACCAGTAAGTTCTGTATCAAACGTTTTGAAGGTAACAGTGGAAAACCTTGCTGGGATTTATGAGGGATTATTTAAGTTGCATTCTGAATTTTTCTAACATTCTGATAGCATTCTAAACGAAAACGTCCAAATGACATGGTCTGGAAAAAATTGATATTTTTGCGGCTCCTAACATATTACTTTTCTTCGTGTGACTTCACGTTTTCTATGTGACTTTAGTTTTCTTTTATGAGCTTCTTTCATAAAATTGGCGACTAATTTCCAACTAAGATGAGTTGACATGACTTTTATAATTGAGCATTTGAACAAATTGCAAAGTCAAATATCTTGATTCGTGATCTAATCTAAGTTTCACGTGCCTGCCCGCCATTCATCAAATACAGACAGTGACACGGCTTCGTGAGGCGTTTCCTGCTACGGTATGCTTGAATTTTCCCGCCAAAATACAATAACAAAGTGCTCGGGCCATTTTATTGGCTGGCCCCAGTTTGTCAAAGGTGAGAAAACAGTGGGACGCTCGATCCAGTCTTTTCTCGAAAGCTTCCCGCCATTTTGTTGAGAAAGGGAATGGAGTAGCGTCACCAGTCGCTAAGTCACCAGAGATCACGTTGACCTTGGATATATCAGTAATGCTGCCCAAATGTACAAAATGTCGAAAAGATAAATACTTGCATTCAATCCTATCGGACATCTTTAAAAGAAAGGCGTTGGCCTTTGAAGGCGTTGGCTGACTTAAAGCCCCTATTCGATGGCAAATATATTCTAATTGTTCAATTAAAAGACATCATATTTAAATCAAAAACTACTTCCACTGTCCATATAAATATTGCCTATATCAAATCTGTTCCATGCAGATTTTAAATGAAAGGTTCTCAGTGTTTGCCTTCCTTCCAATTTAGGAGATATACTAGGGTTATGAGGTATAAACAAGTTTGATTTTCAAATATTGTTATGTTTTTGTACATATTTTGCGGAGAATACTGATTCCCGGAAAAAGCATCAGGCAAAGGGGTGCTCTCCTTTTTTTGAAAGCCACTAATAATTAAAACTGTGCTCACACATCTGCTTATAAAGCTTTTTTGTTTGTTGTTATCATATGTTTCTTTGTAGCATTATTTCTTTACAATGCAGTTATGGTCATTCAGACTATTGATGACAAGGCATAATATTTCTTCCTTGGGTGAAAAATATTAGCACTCCTGTAGATCCTCCTTCAAAAAATAAACATTTAGGGATCTTTTGCATGTTTCAACTGCTCCTTGAAGGTTTGCAGTGTTTTTTCTTCCAATTTGGGAGTTTTAAGCATCAGTTCAATGTCTATTGATTTAGATTCAACTGTGAATATTTTTTAACATACCCTGGTTTTTGTTAATGTGGTGCTAGGTTTCATATTAAATTTAGGGAAACACTGAAAATTGATATTTTCGACAGTGCTTACATAGACTGTCACAATGACACAGCATATCTTTGCCATGTTACAAACACACAAAGATCATTGGTTCCAGTTTGCTGTTTTTTGTTGGTCCATTAATTGGAATGATGCAATAGCATTCAACAAAGTATTATGTCGTTTGAATCCTGAATTTACTGAACTTGGTAGTAGGCTCCTTGAAAAATACTAACCTAAAATCAGTGAGATGATAGACAATCAGTTTAATGGAAAGAATCTGGAGCTTTAAGATTTTTTTTATCTATTGAGCATTGAAAGGGCACTTAATGTAAACATCCTGCACAAATTGGTTTTACATCCCACTTTGCAGTTTGAATTAATTTTTTCAAAACATGCAAATTTCAATTAAGTTGGAGATTGACATTAAAACATTGTATGTCTAGAAAAATTGATAATCAGTCATGGCTTAATTCTAGTATAATTTGATTAACTTATGTTGTAGCATGATTGTTCAAATCAAATTTAAATCAAATTAAATCAAGAGTTTGAATCAAATTTGACAAATACAATGGAATTTAATATTTCATCAGTGTTTTTTCTGCTAGTATCTGATATTAAAAGTTATTTAATCTAAGAAATTTTACAATTCTATTTAGGTGTACTTAGCTAAGTGGACATAGGGAAGGAGTCTTGCAGGGTTTAAATGATTTTATACGTTACTGGCACTTGGTTGAAGAATCACACATAGAAGAATATGGTTGAAAAGTGAAGTTTCTGTTACAGGGGCATCCAGTTACAGTAAGGCCAAAATGTACCAACCATCAAAACACATACTAGTTGGTGAATGACAAAGAATATGCACATAGCTGGAATGTTTGGTTTCTATTTCACGTCATTAGATATTTGCAATGTGAGCGACAGGGTGTTGAAAATTTTTAGCCAATGACATAGCCAGATGAAACAATCTTAGGTCTAGGTTAGCAAGGATTGTCATAATTTCTAGCAGATTTTTCAGCATAACCAACTTCCCTTTGGGAAAAGACTAGAAATGAAATACAAATAAGATAATCATTCAATAATTAGATAAAGAGGCACCTCGTAATGAAATTGCATGAATGTATATATGAAAGAATAACAGTATCACAGTGCATAATTTGTTTTTAATAACACTGTACATACTCATACAAATTGGCATCAAAGGTTATTCACTAAAGTGATTCGGATACAGGGGCGGACTGGTCGGTCCCAAAATTCTTGACCCAAGGCGATTTGCTGAATTTAAAACATCGATTTATTACAAGCATGCAGGATGGTAGAAAGTAGCACTAACTGTCTGCAACGAATCAGCAGAGATTTCCATAATCTTCACGACAGAGCGGTCAAATTTGTAAACATGCGAAGAGCAAGACATTATCGTTTCCACCTTACTTCAAGAGAAATGAGTCAGAAGACGAAAAGCACAGACAAGCGAAGAAAGAGATGAAGAAATAGTTGCATCCCCTTTTGAGCGATATAGAGTAGAAGTATTCTGTGCCGTTATGGATAAAGTGGTAGAAAGCCTTCGTCAACGATTTCTACAACAGGGTGTTCTCTACCGAGACTTTGCTTTTCTTGACCCAAGGCGATTTGCTGAATTTAAAAGCAAAGAAATCCCTAAGAACATGCTATCAACGCTTTGCGCCATCTCTGGTTTGAAAGTTGACAGAGAAGTTGTTAAAGAGCAATTAGTGAGTGTTTTGATGCATTCACTTGACTGGCCATAACACTGATGATTATGAAAGAGATTCTCTTTGCGAATATCCTGAAGACAGAGAAGCATCATATGATGAAATAGCCAAGGTGATTTGGTTTCATCTACTGAACCACTCAATTCGATAGCCAGCAAAACACCGATACAGATTGAATAAACACGTTGCAGAAGAGAGAAGGTCGCTGCTTTGGAATATTCTGCAAATTCTGCTTCTCGTGCGTTTTTAAAGTTACTGCCTATATAAGCATTTGATTACATTGGCAGTTGCGCAGGTTGCGTATGAAAGGAGCTTCTCCCTTTTAAAGATAATAAAGAGTAGGCTAAGAAGCATGTTGGGTCACAAGCAGCTAGAAGCTTTCATGTTTCTAAGCATAGAGCAAAAGCTGGTAGGTATGCTAGCTAAATAGAGTTGAGTGTACAGATTGAAGCAATGTATCTATGGCCATCTATAAGAAGACGGTGTTACACAATGACTGTTGTTGTCTTTGAACATCTATTGTCCAGCATGCAGACTGATCGTGTCAATTAAAATATAGTAAGATAGAACTTCCGAGTGAAAAGTTGTAACGTAATTTCTAGCTGTTTCTTCAATGATATTCAAATGGGATTAAAACCATTAACAAATGCTGTTTGTTATAACCCACTAAAAACAAATCACAACATTTGAAAGCGTGGGGACATTTTGTTATATGCCAAAGAGAGGAAACATCTCAGAGGATTTCCATAAAACTGATTGAAGTTAATACCTGAAAATTGTCCTTCACCTCTTTGTTTGCCAAGGTAATCACTGCTTAGCTATAAACATGTTCTACGCTGAGAAAGAGGAAAAGTAAGGCTGTGACTACCAACACAAATGTAGACAACAGTTCTCTCCAAAGAACGTGAGTGATACCAACAAAATATAACAAACCAAAAAAAATGATTTCGGCATTCAAGGACAAGAGACAAAGGAATGCAGGTAGGTAAATGAACAAGAAAGAAATTTAACGGCCTGTTTTCCGAAGACACTCGGGAAAAGCCCTAAAACGTGGCTGGAAGAGTTAAAAGGCTTCGTAATTTACAAATAACTAGACAGGGCCAGTAGTATCACACGATTTATTGTTCAGAAGGGAAAACAGCGATGATGAGCACAGTTTCAGGCTGCCTAAGTTCTTGTCCTTTTGTAATTATGGTTCACTGTTCAGTGATAAGTACTGACAATTGCCCGTCGTGTCTGATTACAGTTAATAGGCATCTCGACAGGTCTAAGGATATACATTAACAAATAAATCGGAAAAATTGTAACCAGAAAATAGTTCACCTATATACCATCTCTGTTATCGATCTTAATCAACCTGTTCTTTCGGTTTTAGTTCAGTTGGTGGATGGAGAGGATGTACTCCAAGGGACGGAAATTGATGATTTTCGAAAGATTTTCATCTGGAAAAATCAGTGAGTAGTTTTGCTCACTTAGCGCGCTTTCATTTTTTTATATAGTTATTTTATTTATTATGAGTTGTAACTTGGGTAGTTTGTTTCCTACCTGTTTCGTATGACGGTGTTCGATCACCATTCATCGCCTTGAAGTGGGCATAGGGGCGATGAGAAACGTCGTTTCAGGTGCCTTAGGTTGTTGTGTTTTTGTAATCACAATCCCCAGTTCATTGTTTAGTACCGACTATGGCCCCTCGGTCAGTACACAAGAACATTGAATAGGTATCGTAGGACGGTTATGCGATACCAAGTGGGAGAGTTTTTGACAATAAACCAATAATTTGGAGCAACTACATGTATCATAGTGATAAGTAGCAGCTTGGGTAGTTTGTTTCCTACCTGTTTCGCATGACGGTGTTCCATCACCATTCATCGCCTTGAAGTTAGGCATAGGGGCGATGAGAAACGTCGTTTCAGGTGCCTTAGGTTGTTGTGTTTTTGTAATCACAATCCCAGTTCATTGTTTAGTACCGACTATGGCCCCTCGGTCAGTACACAAGAACATTGAATAGGTATCGTAGGGCGGTTATGCGATACCAAGTGGGAGAGTTTTTGACAATAAACCAATAATTTGGAGCAACTACATGTATCATAGTGATAAGTAGCAGCTTGGGTAGTTTGTTTCCTACCTGTTTCGCATGACGGTGTTCCATCACCATTCATCGCCTTGAAGTAGGCATAGGGGCGATGAGAAACGTCGTTTCAGGTGCCTTAGGTTGTTGTGTTTTTGTAATCACAATCCCAGTTCATTGTTTAGTACCGACTATGGCCCCACGGTCAGTACACAAGAACATTGAATAGGTATCGTAGGGCGGTTATGCGATACCAAGTGGGAGAGTTTTTGACAATAAACCAATAATTTGGAGCAACTACATGTATCATAGTGATAAGTAGCAGCTTGGGTAGTTTGTTTCCTACCTGTTTCGCATGACGGTGTTCCATCACCATTCATCGTCCTGAAGTTGGGCATAGGGGCGATGAGAAACGTCGTTTCAGGTGCCTTAGGTTATTGTGTTATTTGTGATCACAGTTACCCGCTCAATGCTTTAGTATGACCACAGTCCATTGGTTATCTACGCAGGAGCATTGAATAGGCGTATCTCGAAAGAGGTCTAGAGATATTCACGGGGACTAATTTTGCAATTTAACCAATAATTTGGAACGACTACAAATAACGTAATGGTAATTTTAGTCATAATTGAAGTAAGGATTAAAGTAAATGTAATTTTGGAACGACTACAAATAACGTAATGGTAATTTTAGTCATAATTAAAGTAATGATTAAAGTAATTATTGTAAATGGTAATTTAGGTAGTTCGTTTCCTACCTGTTTCGCATGACGGTGCTCTACACCATTCATCACCTTGAAGTGGGGCATAGGGGTGATGAGAAACGTCGTTTCAGGTGCCTTAGGTTGTTGTGTTATTTGTGATCACCGTCCTCCGTTCAAGGCTCTAGTATTGACCCCAGCCTATTGGCTCTGTACGCAGCAGCATTGAATAGGCGTATCTCTAAGGGGTCTAGGGATATTCACGGGGACAACTTTTGCAATTTAACCAATAATTTGGAACAACTACAAATACCGTAATGGTAATGTTAGTCATAATTGAAGTAATAATTAAAGTAATTGTAAATGATAATTTAGGTAGTTCGTTTTCTACCTGTTTCGCATGACGGTGTTCCATCACCATTCATCACCTTGAAGGGGGCATAGGGGTGATGAGAAACGTCGTTTCAGGTGCCTTAGGTTATTGTGTTATTTGTGATCACAGTCCTCCGTTCAACGCTCTAGTACGACCTCAGCCAACGGGCTACATACGCAGCAGCATTGAATAGGCATATCTCGACGAGATATCCACGGGTAATGCGATTTTTACGAATCAACCAATGATTAGGAGCGACTACATCTAGTGTAAGTAGTTTTATTTGATTTGCCTTATGCGCCCTCTGTCTTCCGTGGCTAAGCATTACCTTTCTTCCATTTGAGCATAGTTGGGGATTCAGGACGACGGTTTGAATGGGATGCTGAAGCTTTTCAGGACGATTTACAGCATCTTCTAACCTGACAGAGGTGGTAAGTAGCCAATCAATTTGTTTCGTTGTATTTTGTCTAGGCTGCTATCATTGATAAAGTTGCAAGTGATTTAGTGGCCCTAACGTCTTAATTCTTTACTTGGGTTAGGATAATTGGACGTTGATAAACGCTTTTCAGGTACCTTAGGCTGTTTTTTATCTTTAATCACCTTTCTCTTTCAATGTTTAACGCTTAGTTTCGCGAATCATGTCGTTTCGTAGACAATGGGTTGAGCGGGAAGAGGTTCAGATAATGTTTTGGAACGATCAAAAGTACTCTTACTTATTGTTTGGAGCCAAGAGAGTCGATGCAAAAATGTTTGAAGGGGCCAGTTGTTCCTGGCTATTATCTAATTCAGGTACTGATAAAATTTTTGCACATTTTAATATAATTTTGGTATATTTAGCCGTGTCTTTATTTAATTTATTTGATTTGAGATCAACTTCCTTGAATTTTTAAAGTCAGAGCATTGGATATTGAATGGAAAAGTATTATTAAATAAAAGAATACATGCTGTCAAGTCAGAGCATTGGATATTGAAAGGAGAAGCATTATTTTTGAAATCGAATATGTAAAACGAGAGATCCATGCAGTTTTGGGATGAAGGCGAAAGTGTCAACTTTATGCTGTGAAAGCCAGTGTCATTACTAGGGAGCAATGGTTAGTACACACTGATTATGAACACAGAAGGGCGAAACGAAACCTTTTACTCCTTGACCACGTAAAAAGTCTTGCAAATTGAACTTATTGTTAGAAACATTTTCTTCTTTTGATTAAAGCTCGATCATTTTGATTAAAGCTGAATGATTTAAGCACCTCTTTTCTCTTTAGATATAGGTGGCGCATTTGAAAAGAGGGTACCATAAAAGGGGGCTGGTAAATTTGAATAAATAACTAGCAACAAGAACTGAAATAGAAAGACTGCATTTGTGGCAAAAGGTTGGAAGACCCCCTTGGAGAAGAAGACAAAGAGGCTATTTATCTATATCAGGCAAGTCCTGTCTTCACACTTTTTCGCATTGCAGTTTTGACACGGCAAAAAAGACATTCTACAATCCTAGATGAGATGCTACGTACGAGGAGCAGTATACAATGTGAACGGCAAAAGAAACGCATGCAAAGTGCAAAGTCTGCAGATATTGAGCTTGCAAAAGGGGAATCGAGCTTTTGGAAAGTGAAACTTACAGGATTAACCAAGAAGAATTTGATCGCAAAGGGATTGTCTGTTCAGAAATTCATGGAACTAGAATTTTGCTGTAGTCAGCAACTGTAGTGGTCTTTTCAAATCTTCGAAACTTCGAAACTTGACGATCAATCTCTGATTTGATGACCTTTTCAAGATATTAAGTTCCCACAGAACACTTTCAAAGTCTGGTTTCAAAGTCTGGTATATGTAGTTGATTTGGTATCATTTTTTCTTATGCAGGGAAATGTGTAGAATCCAGTCTATCTTTCGGAGGCTTAGTATATCTGTAAATTATTCTTTCCATCGTTATAAAACTCAACTTGTGTTTTTTCGAACCAATTTTTTTTAATTCTAGAAAATGTTTTCACATGGTTGTGGACGGCAAACAGCCTGCAAAAATTAGCCTAGGAAAGACAAGATATGTTTTTCAGGCAAGTTTACTCGAAGATATGTTTTTGTCATTATTGTTGGCACTATTGTCCATTCCACTTTATTTCCATTCTTCACGTCCATTTGTCTTATTGAAGACCATGAAATGACAATCAACACAGACGGACTACGTTTCTTTCGACCTGACATTTTCTCGACATGACATTTTGGCACAAACAAAACAATAAAGATCTTTTCTACATACAACGCTTTCCGACTACGCGTTTTACGAACTGACGTTTCTCGACTGTATGTTTTACGACAGCAAAACAAAATACAATATTAAGCTTTGAAATATTAAGATCCAGAATTGCATTTATTCGAAGATATGTTCTTGTCATTATTGTTGGCACTATTGTCCATTCCACTTTATATCCATTTTTCATGTCCAATTGAATTTATTAAGTCCATGAAATGGCATTCGACAAAGACGGACTACATTTTCTTCGACCTGAAATTTTCTCGACATGACATTTTGGCACCTAAAAAGCAATAAAGATCTTTTCTACATACAACGCTGTCCGACTACGTTTTTACGAACTGACGTTTCTCGACTGTACGTTTCGCGACAGCAAAACAAAATACAATCTTAAGGTTTAAAATATAGAAATCCAGAATTGCATTTACTCGAAGGTATGTTCTTGTCATTATTGTTGGCACTATTGTCCATTCCACTTTATTTCCATCCTTCAAGTCCATTTTATTTATTCAAGACCATGAAATGACAATCAACATACACGGACTACGTTTCTTTCAACCTAACATTTTCTCGACTTGACATTTTTTCCCAAACATACCAAAAAAATATTTTCCACATACAACGCTGTCCGCCTACGCTTTTCACGAACTGATGTTTCTCGATTGTATGTTTCACCAAAGAAGCAATCGATTGAACATTTGAAATATAAAAATCTAGATTTATCTAAATTCATTGTATAATTTTTTCAATTTTCGACTCTCTGCCGGCTTTGACTTGACATTTAGTTAAGAGGACGAAATTACTAAGAAAAAAATTTTGTTTCTCAGAAATGGGAGATCTGAAAACAGGAATTGCAGAACAAGGGCCCCACGATAAATATCAAGGTGTAATTTTCAGTTTCTTTGCAAATTATGCTAAAATGAGCAAAGGGGCAAAGGGTGTCCCAATTTTGGGAAGAACAAAATTACCCTTTTTCAATAAGAGGCAAGAAAAACGTTCCCAACGTATCACTAAAAATTTCGAAAATTCTTTATATACGTTCCCCTCCCCCCTTTTTACGGATAACTGGAATCCGGATAAACAAGGGTCGGATAATTGAATATGTACCGTAATGCAAAACTGATACTTGAGCTCTTCAGTTCTGTTTCGCGCCTTTTTTATACCTCAGATTCAAAGAGAGGCCATTTCAGTATGTCCGTTAGAGGATACCTTCGTCCACCCATGCATCCCTGCATCATTTGGATGACAATTCTCTAGAATGCAGAACAAGATGAAATTCAAAGAATAACATGGTTGCGAGTAAGTGTCTTTCCCACTTTTTACAGATAATTTTGCTTTCAGTATAGTTATTAGCAGGAAATCGGATATTAATATAAGGTTAGTACAGCTGTTTTACAGCGAGGAAGTCTTCTGTGGCCTAGACACTCACCACGCTCTGCAAATTTTAAATATTTCAGCAATTGGTTGTAGTAAGAGACACTGTTGAATATTACTGATTTGACCAGTAAGTTCTGTATCAAACGTTTTGAAGGTAACAGTGGAAAACCTTGCTGGGATTTATGAGGGATTATTTAAGTTGCATTCTGAATTTTTCTAACATTCTGATAGCATTCTAAACGAAAACGTCCAAATGACATGGTCTGGAAAAAATTGATATTTTTGCGGCTCCTAACATATTACTTTTCTTCGTGTGACTTCACGTTTTCTATGTGACTTTAGTTTTCTTTTATGAGCTTCTTTCATAAAATTGGCGACTAATTTCCAACTAAGATGAGTTGACATGACTTTTATAATTGAGCATTTGAACAAATTGCAAAGTCAAATATCTTGATTCGTGATCTAATCTAAGTTTCACGTGCCTGCCCGCCATTCATCAAATACAGACAGTGACACGGCTTCGTGAGGCGTTTCCTGCTACGGTATGCTTGAATTTTCCCGCCAAAATACAATAACAAAGTGCTCGGGCCATTTTATTGGCTGGCCCCAGTTTGTCAAAGGTGAGAAAACAGTGGGACGCTCGATCCAGTCTTTTCTCGAAAGCTTCCCGCCATTTTGTTGAGAAAGGGAATGGAGTAGCGTCACCAGTCGCTAAGTCACCAGAGATCACGTTGACCTTGGATATATCAGTAATGCTGCCCAAATGTACAAAATGTCGAAAAGATAAATACTTGCATTCAATCCTATCGGACATCTTTAAAAGGAAGGCGTTGGCCTTTGAAGGCGTTGGCTGACTTAAAGCCCCTATTCGATGGCAAATATATTCTAATTGTTCAATTAAAAGACATCATATTTAAATCAAAAACTACTTCCACTGTCCATATAAATATTGCCTATATCAAATCTGTTCCATGCAGATTTTAAATGAAAGGTTCTCAGTGTTTGCCTTCCTTTCAATTTAGGAGATATACTAGGGTTATGAGGTATAAACAAGTTTGATTTTCAAATATTGTTATGTTTTTGTACATATTTTGCGGAGAATACTGATTCCCGGAAAAAGCATCAGGCAAAGGGGTGCTCTCCTTTTTTTGAAAGCCACTAATAATTAAAACTGTGCTCACACATCTGCAAATAAAGCTTTTTTGTTTGTTGTTATCATATGTTTCTTTGTAGCATTATTTCTTTACAATGCAGTTATGGTCATTCAGACTATTGATGCGACAAGGCATAATATTTCTTCCTTGGGTGAAAAATATTAGCACTCCTGTAGATCCTCCTTCAAAAAATAAACATTTAGGGATCTTTTGCATGTTTCAACTGCTCCTTGAAGGTTTGCAGTGTTTTTTCTTCCAATTTGGGAGTTTTAAGCATCAGTTCAATGTCTATTGATTTAGATTCAACTGTGAATATTTTTTAACATACCCTGGTTTTTGTTAATGTGGTGCTAGGTTTCATATTAAATTTAGGGAAACACTGAAAATTGATATTTTCGACAGTGCTTACATAGACTGTCACAATGACACATCATATCTTTGACATGTTACAAACACATAAAGATCATTGGTTCCAGTTTGCTGTTTTTTGTTGGTCCATTAATTGGAATGATGCAATAGCATTCAACAAAGTATTATGTCGTTTGAATCCTGAATTTACTGAACTTGGTAGTAGGCTCCTTGAAAAATACTAACCTAAAATCAGTGAGATGATAGACAATCAGTTTAATGGAAAGAATCTGGAGCTTTAAGATTTTTTTTATCTATTGAGCATTGAAAGGGCACTTAATGTAAACATCCTGCACAAATTGGTTTTACATCCCACTTTGCAGTTTGAATTAATTTTTTCAAAACATGCAAATTTCAATTAAGTTGGAGATTGACATTAAAACATTGTATGTCTAGAAAAATTGATAATCAGTCATGGCTTAATTCTAGTATAATTTGATTAACTTATGTTGTAGCATGATTGTTCAAATCAAATTTAAATCAAATTAAATCAAGAGTTTGAATCAAATTTGACAAATACAATGGAATTTAATATTTCATCAGTGTTTTTTCTGCTAGTATCTGATATTAAAAGTTATTTAATCTAAGAAATTTTACAATTCTATTTAGGTGTACTTAGCTAAGTGGACATAGGGAAGGAGTCTTGCAGGGTTTAAATGATTTTATACGTTACTGGCACTTGGTTGAAGAATCACACATAGAAGAATATGGTTGAAAAGTGAAGTTTCTGTTACAGGGGCATCCAGTTACAGTAAGGCCAAAATGTACCAACCATCAAAACACATACTAGTTGGTGAATGACAAAGAATATGCACATAGCTGGAATGTTTGGTTTCTATTTCACGTCATTAGATATTTGCAATGTGAGCGACAGGGTGTTGAAAATTTTTAGCCAATGACATAGCCAGATGAAACAATCTTAGGTCTAGGTTAGCAAGGATTGTCATAATTTCTAGCAGATTTTTCAGCATAACCAACTTCCCTTTGGGAAAAGACTAGAAATGAAATACAAATAAGATAATCATTCAATAATTAGATAAAGAGGCACCTCGTAATGAAATTGCATGAATGTATATATGAAAGAATAACAAGTATCACAGTGCATAATTTGTTTTTAATAAGACCTGTACATACTCATACAAATTGGCATCAAAGGTTATTCACTAAAGTGATTCGGATACAGGGGCGGACTGGTCGGTCCCAAAATTCTTGACCCAAGGCGATTTGCTGAATTTAAAACATCGATTTATTACAAGCATGCAGGATGGTAGAAAGTAGCACTAACTGTCTGCAACGAATCAGCAGAGATTTCCATAATCTTCACGACAGAGCGGTCAAATTTGTAAACATGCGAAGAGCAAGACATTATCGTTTCCACCTTACTTCAAGAGAAATGAGTCAGAAGACGAAAAGCACAGACAAGCGAAGAAAGAGATGAAGAAATAGTTGCATCCCCTTTTGAGCGATATAGAGTAGAAGTATTCTGTGCCGTTATGGATAAAGTGGTAGAAAGCCTTCGTCAACGATTTCTACAACAGGGTGTTCTCTACCGAGACTTTGCTTTTCTTGACCCAAGGCGATTTGCTGAATTTAAAAGCAAAGAAATCCCTAAGAACATGCTATCAACGCTTTGCGCCATCTCTGGTTTGAAAGTTGACAGAGAAGTTGTTAAAGAGCAATTAGTGAGTGTTTTGATGCATTCACTTGACTGGCCATAACACTGATGATTATGAAAGAGATTCTCTTTGCGAATATCCTGAAGACAGAGAAGCATCATATGATGAAATAGCCAAGGTGATTTGGTTTCATCTACTGAACCACTCAATTCGATAGCCAGACAAAACACCGATACAGATCTGAATAAACACGTTGCAGAAGAGAGAAGGTCGCTGCTTTGGAATATTCTGCAAATTCTGCTTCTCTTGCGTTTTTAAAGTTACTGCCTATATAAGCATTTGATTACATTGGCAGTTGCGCAGGTTGCGTATGAAAGGAGCTTCTCCCTTTTAAAGATAATAAAGAGTAGGCTAAGAAGCATGTTGGGTCACAAGCAGCTAGAAGCTTTCATGTTTCTAAGCATAGAGCAAAAGCTGGTAGGTATGCTAGCTAAATAGAGTTGAGTGTACAGATTGAAGCAATGTATCTATGGCCGTCTATAAGAAGACGGTGTTACACAATGACTGTTGTTGTCTTTGAACATCTATTGTCCAGCATGCAGACTGATCGTGTCAATTAAAATATAGTAAGATAGAACTTCCGAGTGAAAAGTTGTAACGTAATTTCTAGCTGTTTCTTCAATGATATTCAAATGGGATTAAAACCATTAACAAATGCTGTTTGTTATAACCCACTAAAAACAAATCACAACATTTGAAAGCGTGGGGACATTTTGTTATATGCCAAAGAGAGGAAACATCTCAGAGGATTTCCATAAAACTGATTGAAGTTAATACCTGAAAATTGTCCTTCACCTCTTTGTTTGCCAAGGTAATCACTGCTTAGCTATAAACATGTTCTACGCTGAGAAAGAGGAAAAGTAAGGCTGTGACTACCAACACAAATGTAGACAACAGTTCTCTCCAAAGAACGTGAGTGATANTGGGTAGTTTGTTTCCTACCTGTTTCGCATGACGGTGTTCCATCACCATTCATCGCCTTGAAGTTAGGCATAGGGGCGATGAGAAACGTCGTTTCAGGTGCCTTAGGTTGTTGTGTTTTTGTAATCACAATCCCCAGTTCATTGTTTAGTACCGACTATGGCCCCACGGTCAGTACACAAGAACATTGAATAGGTATCGTAGGACGGTTATGCGATACCAAGTGGGAGAGTTTTTGACAATAAACCAATAATTTGGAGCAACTACATGTATCATAGTGATAAGTAGCAGCTTGGGTAGTTTGTTTCCTACCTGTTTCGTATGACGGTGTTCGATCACCATTCATCGCCTTGAAGTGGGGCATAGGGGCGATGAGAAACGTCGTTTCAGGTGCCTTAGGTTGTTGTGTTTTGTAATCACAATCCCCAGTTCATTGTTTAGTACCGACTATGGCCCCTCGGTCAGTACACAAGAACATTGAATAGGTATCGTAGGACGGTTATGCGATACCAAGTGGGAGAGTTTTTGACAATAAACCAATAATTTGGAGCAACTACATGTATCATAGTGATAAGTAGCAGCTTGGGTAGTTTGTTTCCTACCTGTTTCGCATGACGGTGTTCCATCACCATTCATCGCCTTGAAGTTAGGCATAGGGGCGATGAGAAACGTCGTTTCAGGTGCCTTAGGTTGTTGTGTTTTTGTAATCACAATCCCCGTTCATTGTTTAGTACCGACTATGGCCCCTCGGTCAGTACACAAGAACATTGAATAGGTATCGTAGGACGGTTATGCGATACCAAGTGGGAGAGTTTTTGACAATAAACCAATAATTTGGAGCAACTACATGTATCATAGTGATAAGTAGCAGCTTGGGTAGTTTGTTTCCTACCTGTTTCGCATGACGGTGTTCCATCACCATTCATCGCCTTGAAGTTAGGCATAGGGGCGATGAGAAACGTCGTTTCAGGTGCCTTAGGTTGTTGTGTTTTTGTAATCACAATCCCCAGTTCATTGTTTAGTACCGACTATGGCCCTCGGTCAGTACACAAGAACATTGAATAGGTATCGTAGGACGGTTATGCGATACCAAGTGGGAGAGTTTTTGACAATAAACCAATAATTTGGAGCAACTACATGTATCATAGTGATAAGTAGCAGCTTGGGTAGTTTGTTTCCTACCTGTTTCGTATGACGGTGTTCGATCACCATTCATCGCCTTGAAGTGGGGCATAGGGCGATGAGAAACGTCGTTTCAGGTGCCTTAGGTTGTTGTGTTTTGTAATCACAATCCCCAGTTCATTGTTTAGTACCGACTATGGCCCCTCGGTCAGTACACAAGAACATTGAATAGGTATCGTAGGACGGTTATGCGATACCAAGTGGGAGAGTTTTTGACAATAAACCAATAATTTGGAGCAACTACATGTATCATAGTGATAAGTAGCAGCTTGGGTAGTTTGTTTCCTACCTGTTTCGCATGACGGTGTTCCATCACCATTCATCGCCTTGAAGTTAGGCATAGGGGCGATGAGAAACGTCGTTTCAGGTGCCTTAGGTTGTTGTGTTTTTGTAATCACAATCCCCGGTTCATTGTTTAGTACCGACTATGGCCCCGGTCAGTACACAAGAACATTGAATAGGTATCGTAGGACGGTTATGCGATACTAAGTGGGAGAGTTTTTGACAATAAACCAATAATTTGGAGCAACTACATGTATCATAGTGATGAGTAGTAACTTGGGTAGTTTGTTTCCTACCTGTTTCGCATGACGGTGTTCCATCACCATTCATCGTCCTGAAGTTGGGCATAGGGGCGATGAGAAACGTCGTTTCAGGTGCCTTAGGTTATTGTGTTATTTGTGATCACAGTTACCCGCTCAATGCTTTAGTATGACCACAGTCCATTGGTTATCTACGCAGGAGCATTGAATAGGCGTATCTCGAAAGAGGTCTAGAGATATTCACGGGACTAATTTCGCAATTTAACCAATAATTTGGAACGACTACAAATAACGTAATGGTAATTTTAGTCATAATTGAAGTAAGGATTAAAGTAAATGTAATAATTTGGAACGACTACAAATAACGTAATGGTAATTTTAGTCATAATTAAAGTAATGATTAAAGTAATTATTGTAAATGGTAATTTAGGTAGTTCGTTTCCTACCTGCTTCGCATGACGGTGCTCTACACCATTCATCACCTTGAAGTGGGGCATAGGGGTGATGAGAAAACGTCGTTTCAGGTGCCTTAGGTTGTTGTGTTATTTGTGATCACCGTCCTCCGTTCAAGGCTCTAGTATTGACCCCAGCTATTGGCTCTGTACGCAGCAGCATTGAATAGGCGTATCTCTAAGGGGTCTAGGGATATTCACGGGGACAACTTTTGCAATTTAACCAATAATTTGGAACAACTACAAATAACGTAATGGTAATGTTAGTCATAATTGAAGTAATAATTAAAGTAATTGTAAATGGTAATTTAGGTAGTTCGTTTTCTACCTGTTTCGCATGACGGTGTTCCATCACCATTCATCACCTTGAAGTGGGGCATAGGGGTGATGAGAAACGTCGTTTCAGGTGCCTTAGGTTATTGTGTTATTTGTGATCACCGTCCCCCGTTCAACGCTCTAGTATGACCTCAGCCAACGGGCTACATACGCAGCAGCATTGAATAGGCATATCTCGACGAGATATCCACGGGTAATGCGATTTTTACGAATCAACCAATGATTAGGAGCGACTACACCTAGTGTAAGTAGTTTTATTTGATTTGCCTTATGCGCCCTCTGTCTTCCGTGGCTAAGCATTACCTTTCTTCCATTTGAGCATAGTTGGGATTCAGGACGACGGTTTGAATGGGATGCTGAAGCTTTTCAGGACGATTTACAACTCTATCTTCTAACCTGACAGAGTGGTAAGTAGCCAATCAATTTGTTTCGTTGTATTTTGTCTAGGCCGCTATTATTGATAAAGTTGCAAGTGATTTAGTGGCCCTAACATCTTCATGCTTTACTTGGGTTAGGATATTTGGACGTCGATAAACGCTTTTCAGGTACCTTAGGCTGTTTTTTATCTTCAATCACCTTTCTTTTCAATGTTCAACGCTTAGTTTCGCGAATCATGTCGTTTCGTAGACAATGGTTGAGCGGGAATAGGTTGTAGTTCAGACAATGTTTTGGAACGATCAAAAGTACTCTTACTTATTGTTTGGAGCCAAGAGAGTCGATGCAAAAGTGTTTGAAGGGGCTAGTTATTTATGGCTATTATCTAAACCAGGTACTGATAAGATTTTTGCACATTTTAATATAATTTTGGTATATTTAGCCATGTCTTTATTTAATTTCTTTGACTTGAGATGACTTTCCTTGAATTTTTAAAGAAATACACGTTGTTAAGTCAGAGCATTGGATATTGAAAGGAGAAGCATTATTTTTGAAATCGAATATGTAAAACGAGAGATCCATGCAGTTTTGGGATGAAGGCGAAAGTGTCAACTTTATGCTGTGAAAGCCAGTGTCATTACTAGGGAGCAATGGTTAGTACACACTGATTATGAACACAGAAGGGCGAAACGAAACCTTTTACTCCTTGACCACGTAAAAAGTCTTGCAAATTGAACTTATTGTTAGAAACATTTTCTTCTTTTGATTAAAGCTCGATCATTTTGATTAAAGCTGAATGATTTAAGCACCTCTTTTCTCTTTAGATATAGGTGGCGCATTTGAAAAGAGGGTACCATAAAAGGGGGCTGGTAAATTTGAATAAATAACTAGCAACAAGAACTGAAATAGAAGAGACTGCATTTGTGGCAAAAGGTTGGAAGACCCCTTGGAGAAGAAGACAAAGAGGCTATTTATCTATATCAGGCAAGTCCTGTCTTCACACTTTTTCGCATTGCAGTTTTGACACGGCAAAAAAGACATTCTACAATCCTAGATGAGATGCTACGTACGAGGAGCAGTATACAATGTGAACGGCAAAAGAAACGCATGCAAAGTGCAAAGTCTGCAGATATTGAGCTTGCAAAAGGGGAATCGAGCTTTTGGAAAGTGAAACTTACAGGATTAACCAAGAAGAATTTGATCGCAAAGGGATTGTCTGTTCAGAAATTCATGGAACTAGAATTTTGCTGTAGTCAGCAACTAGTGGTCTTTTCAAATCTTCGAAACTTCGAAACTTGACGATCAATCTCTGATTTGATGACCTTTTCAAGATATTAAGTTCCCACAGAACACTTTCAAAGTCTGGTTTCAAAGTCTGGTATATGTAGTTGATTTGGTATCATTTTTCTTATGCAGGGAAATGTGTAGAATCCAGTCTATCTTTCGGAGGCTTAGTATATCTGTAAATTATTCTTTCCATCGTTATAAAACTCAACTTGTGTTTTTTCGAACCAATTTTTTTTAATTCTAGAAAATGTTTTCACATGGTTGTGGACGGCAAACAGCCTGCAAAAATTAGCCTAGGAAAGACAAGATATGTTTTTCAGGCAAGTTTACTCGAAGATATGTTTTTGTCATTAATGTTGGCACTATTGTCCATTCCACTTTATTTCCATTCTTCACGTCCATTTGTCTTATTGAAGACCATGAAATGACAATCAACACAGACGGACTACGTTTCTTTCGACCTGACATTTTCTCGACATGACATTTTGGCACAAACAAAACAATAAAGATCTTTTCTACATACAACGCTTTCCGACTACGCGTTTTACGAACTGACGTTTCTCGACTGTATGTTTTACGACAGCAAAACAAAATACAATATTAAGCTTTGAAATATTAAGATCCAGAATTGCATTTATTCGAAGATATGTTCTTGTCATTATTGTTGGCACTATTGTCCATTCCACTTTATATCCATTTTTCATGTCCAATTGAATTTATTAAGTCCATGAAATGGCATTCGACAAAGACGGACTACATTTTCTTCGACCTGAAATTTTCTCGACATGACATTTTGGCACCTAAAAAGCAATAAAGATCTTTTCTACATACAACGCTGTCCGACTACGCTTTTTACGAACTGACGTTTCTCGACTGTACGTTTCGCGACAGCAAAACAAAATACAATCTTAAGGTTTAAAATATAGAAATCCAGAATTGCATTTACTCGAAGGTATGTTCTTGTCATTATTGTTGGCACTATTGTCCATTCCACTTTATTTCCATCCTTCAAGTCCATTTTATTTATTCAAGACCATGAAATGACAATCAACATACACGGACTACGTTTCTTTCAACCTAACATTTTCTCGACTTGACATTTTTTCCCAAACATACCAAAAAAATATTTTCCACATACAACGCTGTCCGCCTACGCTTTTCACGAACTGATGTTTCTCGATTGTATGTTTCACCAAAGAAGCAATCGATTGAACATTTGAAATATAAAAATCTAGATTTATCTAAATTCATTGTATAATTTTTTCAATTTTCGACTCTCTGCCGGCTTTGACTTGACATTTAGTTAAGAGGACGAAATTACTAAGAAAAAAATTTTGTTTCTCAGAAATGGGAGATCTGAAAACAGGAATTGCAGAACAAGGGCCCCACGATAAATATCAAGGTGTAATTTTCAGTTTCTTTGCAAATTATGCTAAAATGAGCAAAGGGGCAAAGGGTGTCCCAATTTTGGGAAGAACAAAATTACCCTTTTTCAATAAGAGGCAAGAAAAACGTTCCCAACGTATCACTAAAAATTTCGAAAATTCTTTATATACGTTCCCCTCCCCCCTTTTTACGGATAACTGGAATCCGGATAAACAAGGGTCGGATAATTGAATATGTACCGTAATGCAAAACTGATACTTGAGCTCTTCAGTTCTGTTTCGCGCCTTTTTTATACCTCAGATTCAAAGAGAGGCCATTTCAGTATGTCCGTTAGAGGATACCTTCGTCCACCCATGCATCCCTGCATCATTTGGATGACAATTCTCTAGAATGCAGAACAAGATGAAATTCAAAGAATAACATGGTTGCGAGTAAGTGTCTTTCCCACTTTTTACAGATAATTTTGCTTTCAGTATAGTTATTAGCAGTGAAATCGGATATTAATATAAGGTTAGTACAGCTGTTTTACAGCGAGGAAGTCTTCTGTGGCCTAGACACTCACCACGCTCTGCAAATTTTAAATATTTCAGCAATTGGTTGTAGTAAGAGACACTGTTGAATATTACTGATTTGACCAGTAAGTTCTGTATCAAACGTTTTGAAGGTAACAGTGGAAAACCTTGCTGGGATTTATGAGGGATTATTTAAGTTGCATTCTGAATTTTTCTAACATTCTGATAGCATTCTAAACGAAAACGTCCAAATGACATGGTCTGGAAAAAATTGATATTTTTGCGGCTCCTAACATATTACTTTTCTTCGTGTGACTTCACGTTTTCTATGTGACTTTAGTTTTCTTTTATGAGCTTCTTTCATAAAATTGGCGACTAATTTCCAACTAAGATGAGTTGACATGACTTTTATAATTGAGCATTTGAACAAATTGCAAAGTCAAAATATCTTGATTCGTGATCTAATCTAAGTTTCACGTGCCTGCCCGCCATTCATCAAATACAGACAGTGACACGGCTTCGTGAGGCGTTTCCTGCTACGGTATGCTTGAATTTTCCCGCCAAAATACAATAACAAAGTGCTCGGGCCATTTTATTGGCTGGCCCCAGTTTGTCAAAGGTGAGAAAACAGTGGGACGCTCGATCCAGTCTTTTCTCGAAAGCTTCCCGCCATTTTGTTGAGAAAGGGAATGGAGTAGCGTCACCAGTCGCTAAGTCACCAGAAATCACGTTGACCTTGGATATATCAGTAATGCTGCCCAAATGTACAAAATGTCGAAAAGATAAATACTTGCATTCAATCCTATCGGACATCTTTAAAAGGAAGGCGTTGGCTTTGAAGGCGTTGGCTGACTTAAAGCCCCTATTCGATGGCAAATATATTCTAATTGTTCAATTAAAAGACATCATATTTAAATCAAAAACTACTTCCACTGTCCATATAAATATTGCCTATATCAAATCTGTTCCATGCAGATTTTAAATGAAAGGTTCTCAGTGTTTGCCTTCCTTTCAATTTAGGAGATATACTAGGGTTATGAGGTATAAACAAGTTTGATTTTCAAATATTGT
The DNA here is from genome assembly GCA_003864495.1 of Nemopilema nomurai. Classification (NCBI taxonomy): domain Eukaryota; kingdom Metazoa; phylum Cnidaria; class Scyphozoa; order Rhizostomeae; family Rhizostomatidae; genus Nemopilema; species Nemopilema nomurai. Next base: position 2,870,759 of record ML133426.1, read on the forward strand.
TATGTTTTTGTACATATTTTGCGGAGAATACTGATTCCCGGAAAAAGCATCAGGCAAAGGGGCTCTCCTTTTTTTGAAAGCCACTAATAATTAAAACTGTGCTCACACATCTGCAAATAAAGCTTTTTTGTTTGTTGTTATCATATGTTTCTTTGTAGCATTATTTCTTTACAATGCAGTTATGGTCATTCAGACTATTGATGCGACAAGGCATAATATTTCTTCCTTGGGTGAAAAATATTAGCACTCCTGTAGATCCTCCTTCAAAAAATAAACATTTAGGGATCTTTTGCATGTTTCAACTGCTCCTTGAAGGTTTGCAGTGTTTTTTCTTCCAATTTGGGAGTTTTAAGCATCAGTTCAATGTCTATTGATTTAGATTCAACTGTGAATATTTTTTAACATACCCTGGTTTTTGTTAATGTGGTGCTAGGTTTCATATTAAATTTAGGGAAACACTGAAAATTGATATTTTCGACAGTGCTTACATAGACTGTCACAATGACACATCATATCTTTGACATGTTACAAACACACAAAGATCATTGGTTCCAGTTTGCTGTTTTTTGTTGGTCCATTAATTGGAATGATGCAATAGCATTCAACAAAGTATTATGTCGTTTGAATCCTGAATTTACTGAACTTGGTAGTAGGCTCCTTGAAAAATACTAACCTAAAATCAGTGAGATGATAGACAATCAGTTTAATGGAAAGAATCTGGAGCTTTAAGATTTTTTTTATCTATTGAGCATTGAAAGGGCACTTAATGTAAACATCCTGCACAAATTGGTTTTACATCCCACTTTGCAGTTTGAATTAATTTTTCAAAACATGCAAATTTCAATTAAGTTGGAGATTGACATTAAAACATTGTATGTCTAGAAAAATTGATAATCAGTCATGGCTTAATTCTAGTATAATTTGATTAACTTATGTTGTAGCATGATTGTTCAAATCAAATTTAAATCAAATTAAATCAAGAGTTTGAATCAAATTTGACAAATACAATGGAATTTAATATTTCATCAGTGTTTTTTCTGCTAGTATCTGATATTAAAAGTTATTTAATCTAAGAAATTTTACAATTCTATTTAGGTGTACTTAGCTAAGTGGACATAGGGAAGGAGTCTTGCAGGGTTTAAATGATTTTATACGTTACTGGCACTTGGTTGAAGAATCACACATAGAAGAATATGGTTGAAAAGTGAAGTTTCTGTTACAGGGGCATCCAGTTACAGTAAGGCCAAAATGTACCAACCATCAAAACACATACTAGTTGGTGAATGACAAAGAATATGCACATAGCTGGAATGTTTGGTTTCTATTTCACGTCATTAGATATTTGCAATGTGAGCGACAGGGTGTTGAAAATTTTTAGCCAATGACATAGCCAGATGAAACAATCTTAGGTCTAGGTTAGCAAGGATTGTCATAATTTCTAGCAGATTTTTCAGCATAACCAACTTCCCTTTGGGAAAAGACTAGAAATGAAATACAAATAAGATAATCATTCAATAATTAGATAAAGAGGCACCTCGTAATGAAATTGCATGAATGTATATATGAAAGAATAACAAGTATCACAGTGCATAATTTGTTTTTAATAAGACCTGTACATACTCATACAAATTGGCATCAAAGGTTATTCACTAAAGTGATTCGGATACAGGGGCGGACTGGTCGGTCCCAAAATTCTTGACCCAAGGCGATTTGCTGAATTTAAAACATCGATTTATTACAAGCATGCAGGATGGTAGAAAGTAGCACTAACTGTCTGCAACGAATCAGCAGAGATTTCCATAATCTTCACGACAGAGCGGTCAAATTTGTAAACATGCGAAGAGCAAGACATTATCGTTTCCACCTTACTTCAAGAGAAATGAGTCAGAAGACGAAAAGCACAGACAAGCGAAGAAAGAGATGAAGAAATAGTTGCATCCCCTTTTGAGCGATATAGAGTAGAAGTATTCTGTGCCGTTATGGATAAAGTGGTAGAAAGCCTTCGTCAACGATTTCTACAACAGGGTGTTCTCTACCGAGACTTTGCTTTTCTTGACCCAAGGCGATTTGCTGAATTTAAAAGCAAAGAAATCCCTAAGAACATGCTATCAACGCTTTGCGCCATCTCTGGTTTGAAAGTTGACAGAGAAGTTGTTAAAGAGCAATTAGTGAGTGTTTTGATGCATTCACTTGACTGGCCATAACACTGATGATTATAAAAGAGATTCTCTTTGCGAATATCCTGAAGACAGAGAAGCATCATATGATGAAATAGCCAAGGTGATTTGGTTTCATCTACTGAACCACTCAATTCGATAGCCAGACAAAACACCGATACAGATCTGAATAAACACGTTGCAGAAGAGAGAAGGTCGCTGCTTTGGAATATTCTGCAAATTCTGCTTCTCTTGCGTTTTTAAAGTTACTGCCTATATAAGCATTTGATTACATTGGCAGTTGCGCAGGTTGCGTATGAAAGGAGCTTCTCCCTTTTAAAGATAATAAAGAGTAGGCTAAGAAGCATGTTGGGTCACAAGCAGCTAGAAGCTTTCATGTTTCTAAGCATAGAGCAAAAGCTGGTAGGTATGCTAGCTAAATAGAGTTGAGTGTACAGATTGAAGCAATGTATCTATGGCCGTCTATAAGAAGACGGTGTTACACAATGACTGTTGTTGTCTTTGAACATCTATTGTCCAGCATGCAGACTGATCGTGTCAATTAAAATATAGTAAGATAGAACTTCCGAGTGAAAAGTTGTAACGTAATTTCTAGCTGTTTCTTCAATGATATTCAAATGGGATTAAAACCATTAACAAATGCTGTTTGTTATAACCCACTAAAAACAAATCACAACATTTGAAAGCGTGGGGACATTTTGTTATATGCCAAAGAGAGGAAACATCTCAGAGGATTTCCATAAAACTGATTGAAGTTAATACCTGAAAATTGTCCTTCACCTCTTTGTTTGCCAAGGTAATCACTGCTTAGCTATAAACATGTTCTACGCTGAGAAAGAGGAAAAGTAAGGCTGTGACTACCAACACAAATGTAGACAACAGTTCTCTCCAAAGAACGTGAGTGATACCAACAAAATATAACAAACCAAAAAAAATGATTTCGGCATTCAAGGACAAGAGACAAAGGAATGCAGGTAGATAAATGAACAAGAAAGAAATTTAACGGCCTGTTTTCCGAAGACACTCGGGAAAAGCCCTAAAACGTGGCTGGAAGAGTTAAAAGGCTTCGTAATTTACAAATAACTAGACAGGGCCAGTAGTATCACACGATTTATTGTTCAGAAGGGAAAACAGCGATGATGAGCACAGTTTCAGGCTGCCTAAGTTCTTGTCCTTTTGTAATTATGGTTCACTGTTCAGTGATAAGTACTGACAATTGCCCGTCGTGTCTGATTACAGTTAATAGGCATCTCGACAGGTCTAAGGATATACATTAACAAATAAATCGGAAAAATTGTAACCAGAAAATAGTTCACCTATATACCATCTCTGTTATCGATCTTAATCAACCTGTTCTTTCGGTTTTAGTTCAGTTGGTGGATGGAGAGGATGTACTCCAAGGGACGGAAATTGATGATTTTCGAAAGATTTTCATCTGGAAAAATCAGTGAGTAGTTTTGCTCACTTAGCGCGCTTTCATTTTTTATATAGTTATTTTATTTATTATGAGTTGTAACTTGGGTAGTTTGTTTCCTACCTGTTTCGTATGACGGTGTTCGATCACCATTCATCGCCTTGAAGTGAGGCATAGGGGCGATGAGAAACGTCGTTTCAGGTGCCTTAGGTTGTTGTGTTTTTGTAATCACAATCCCCAGTTCATTGTTTAGTACCGACTATGGCCCCTCGGTCAGTACACAAGAACATTGAATAGGTATCGTAGGACGGTTATGCGATACCAAGTGGGAGAGTTTTTGACAATAAACCAATAATTTGGAGCAACTACATGTATCATAGTGATAAGTAGCAGCTTGGGTAGTTTGTTTCCTACCTGTTTCGCATGACGGTGTTCCATCACCATTCATCGCCTTGAAGTGAGGCATAGGGGCGATGAAACGTCGTTTCAGGTGCCTTAGGTTGTTGTGTTTTTGTAATCACAATCCCCAGTTCATTGTTTAGTACCGACTATGGCCCCTCGGTCAGTACACAAGAACATTGAATAGGTATCGTAGGGCGGTTATGCGATACCAAGTGGGAGAGTTTTTGACAATAAACCAATAATTTGGAGCAACTACATGTATCATAGTGATAAGTAGCAGCTTGGGTAGTTTGTTTCCTACCTGTTTCGCATGACGGTGTTCCATCACCATTCATCGCCTTGAAGTGAGGCATAGGGGCGATGAGAAACGTCGTTTCAGGTGCCTTAGGTTGTTGTGTTTTTGTAATCACAATCCCCAGTTCATTGTTTAGTACCGACTATGGCCCCTCGGTCAGTACACAAGAACATTGAATAGGTATCGTAGGACGGTTATGCGATACCAAGTGGGAGAGTTTTTGACAATAAACCAATAATTTGGAGCAACTACATGTATCATAGTGATAAGTAGCAGCTTGGGTAGTTTGTTTCCTACCTGTTTCGCATGACGGTGTTCCATCACCATTCATCCCTTGAAGTGAGGCATAGGGGCGATGAGAAACGTCGTTTCAGGTGCCTTAGGTTGTTGTGTTTTTGTAATCACAATCCCCAGTTCATTGTTTAGTACCGACTATGGCCCCTCGGTCAGTACACAAGAACATTGAATAGGTATCGTAGGACGGTTATGCGATACCAAGTGGGAGAGTTTTTGACAATAAACCAATAATTTGGAGCAACTACATGTATCATAGTGATAAGTAGCAGCTTGGGTAGTTTGTTTCCTACCTGTTTCGCATGACGGTGTTCCATCACCATTCATCGCCTTGAAGTGAGGCATAGGGGCGATGAGAAACGTCGTTTCAGGTGCCTTAGGTTGTTGTGTTTTTGTAATCACAATCCCCAGTTCATTGTTTAGTACCGACTATGGCCCTCGGTCAGTACACAAGAACATTGAATAGGTATCGTAGGACGGTTATGCGATACTAAGTGGGAGAGTTTTTGACAATAAACCAATAATTTGGAGCAACTACATGTATCATAGTGATAAGTAGCAGCTTGGGTAGTTTGTTTCCTACCTGTTTCGCATGACGGTGTTCCATCACCATTCATCGCCTGAAGTGGCATAGGGGCGATGAGAAACGTCGTTTCAGGTGCCTTAGGTTGTTGTGTTTTTGTAATCACAATCCCAGTTCATTGTTTAGTACCGACTATGGCCCCACGGTCAGTACACAAGAAACATTGAATAGGTATCGTAGGACGTTATGCGATACAAGTGAGAGTTTTTGACAATAAACCAATAATTTGGAGCAACTACATGTATCATAGTGATAAGTAGCAGCTTGGGTAGTTGTTTCCTACCTGTTTCGCATGACGTGTTCCATCACCATTCATCGCCTTGAAGTTAGGCATAGGGCGATGAGAAGTCGTTTCAGTGCCTTAGGTTGTTGTGTTTGTAATCACAATCCCAGTTCATTGTTTAGTACCGACTATGGCCCCACGGTCAGTACACAAGAAATTGAATAGTATAGTAGGACGTTATGCGATACCAAGTGGAGAGTTTTTGACAATAAACCAATAATTTGGAGCAACTACATGTATCATAGTGATGAGTAGTAACTTGGGTAGTTTGTTTCCTACCTGTTTCGCATGACGGTGTTCCATCACCATTCATCGTCCTGAAGTTGGGCATAGGGGCGATGAGAAACGTCGTTTCAGGTGCCTTAGGTTATTGTGTTATTTGTGATCACAGTTACCCGCTCAATGCTTTAGTATGACCACAGTCCATTGGTTATCTACGCAGGAGCATTGAATAGGCGTATCTCGAAAGAGGTCTAGAGATATTCACGGGGACTAATTTTGCAATTTAACCAATAATTTGGAACGACTACAAATAACGTAATGGTAATTTTAGTCATAATTGAAGTAATGATTAAAGTGTTTGTAAGTGGTAATTTAGGTAGTTCGTTTTCTACCTGTTTCGCATGACGGTGTTCCATCACCATT
>ML133426.1:2877285-3114947 GCA_003864495.1 Nemopilema nomurai
TGCGCTTTTTACTAACTGACGTTTCTCGACTGTACGTTTTACGACAGCAATACAAAATACAATCTTAAGATTTGAAGTAAAAAGATCCAGAATTGCATTTACTCGAAGATATGTTCTTGTCATTATTGTTGGCACTATTGTCCATTCCACTTTATTTCTATTCTTCACTTCCATTTTATTTATTCAAGACCATGAAATGACAATCAACACCGACGGAGTACGTTTTTCTCCACCTGTCATTTTTTTAGACATGACATTTTGGTACCAACAAAACATAAAGATCTTTTCTACAGACAACGCTCTCCGACTGCGCTTTTTACTAACTGACGTTTCTCGACTGTACGTTTTACGACAGCAATACAATATGCAATCTTAAGATTTGAAGTATAAAGATCCAGAATTGCATTTACTCGAAGATATGTTCTTGTCGTTATTGTTGGCACTATTGTCCATTCCACTTTATTTCTATTCTTCATGTCCATTTGACTTATCCAGGATCATGAAATGACAATCAACACAGACGGACTACGTTTTTCCCGACCTGTCATTTTTTTAGACATGACATTTTGGTACCAACAAAACATAAAGATCTTTTCTACAGACAACGCTGTCCGACTGCGCTTTTTACTAACTGACGTTTCTCGACTGTACGTTTTACGACAGCAATACAATATACAATCTTAAGATTTGAAGTATAAAGATCCAGAATTGCATTTAGAGAAAGTATGTTCTTGTCGTTATTGTTGGCACTATTGTCCATTCCACTCTATTTCTATTCTTCACGTCCATTTGACTTATCCAAGATCATGAAATGACAATCAACACCGACGGACTACGTTTTTCTCGACCTGTCATTTTTTTAGACATGACATTTTGATACCAACAAAACATAAAGATCTTTTCTACAGACAACGCTCTCCGACTGCGCTTTTTACTAACTGACGTTTCTCGACTGTACGTTTTACCACAGCAATACAATATACAATCTTAAGATTTGAAGTATAAAGATCCAGAATTGCATTTAAGAGAAAGTATGTTCTTGTCATTATTGTTTGCACTATTGTCCATTCCACTCTATTTCTATTCTTCACGTCCATTTGACTTACCCAAGACCATGAAATGACAATCAACACCGACGGACTACGTTTTTCTCGACCTGTCATTTTTTTAGACATGACATTTTGATACCAACAAAACATAAAGATCTTTTCTATAGACAACGCTGTCCGACTGCGCTTTTTACTAACTGACGTTTCTCGACTGTACGTTTTACCACAGCAATACAATATACAATCTTAAGATTTGAAGTATAAAGATCCAGAATTGCATTTAAGAGAAAGTATGTTCTTGTCGTTATTGTTTGCACTATTGTCCATTCCACTCTATTTCCATTCTTCACGTCCATTTGACTTATCCAAGACCATGAAATGACAATCAAAACCGACGGACTACGTTTTTCTCGACCTGTCATTTTTTAGAGATGACATTTTGATACCAACAAAACATAAAGATCTTTTCTATAGACAACGCTGTCCGACTGCGCTTTTTACTAACTGACGTTTCTCGACTGTACGTTTTACCACAGCAATACAATATACAATCTTAAGATTTGAAGTATAAAGATCCAGAATTGCATTTAAGAGAAAGTATGTTCTTGTCGTTATTGTTTGCACTATTGTCCATTCCACTCTATTTCTATTCTTCACGTCCATTTTATTTATTCAAGACCATGAAATGACAATCAACATACACGGACTACGTTTCTTTTAACCTCACATTTTCTCGACTTGACATTTTTTCCCAAACATACCAAAAAAAATATTTTCCACATACAACGCTGTCCTCCTACGCTTTTCACGAACTGACGTTTCTCGATTGTATGTTTCACCAAAGAAAAACAAGAAGCAATCGATTGAACATTTGAAATATAAAAATCTAGATTTATCTAAATTCATTGTATAATTTTTTCAATTTTCGACTCTCTGCCGGCTTTGACTTGACATTTAGTTAAGAGAACGAAATTACTAAGAAATAATTTTGTTTCTCAGAAATGGGAGATCTGAAACAACGGTGAAATTCACAATTGTAAACAAGCGTTTGCTTGTCCATTGAAGCTACTTTTGGCACTCAAATTTATTTCTAAGAACCAAAATTGTGTTTATTAAAACTTGACCTCTTGGCTACAGTTTGACCAGTACTGCTTTTATCATGCTCTTTTCTACGGTCTTCCTATTCCAAGTTATGATGTTGTGGTCCAGTTTTTCATTTGCGAGTTTTGAGGACCGCCATCTTTTAGGATATTCATTATAACTGTCCACCCTTCTTCTTTTTTGTAATCCTACTTTGAAGATGACATTGTCATTTGTGTCCTTTCTCACAGCATTTTGATTGGCCATCGTTAGTCTCTCCTCCTTCCCTCGTGAACTCTACAACTTCTTGCAGTTTGAAGAGCTCGTTGTTAGTCGGTTCTGTGGTATCGCACCTTAATGTCTAGTGCAACACTTTTCCTGCTGAGCCTCATTTTGTCTGTATGTTGATTTAGCTGAATCTTGTTTATTTGTTATGTGAATCAAATAGACTTGGATGACTGCGTTTGTTCTTCTTGCTGTTTTTAAAGGTTGCAAAAGATTTTAACTCTCTCTGTGAAGTATGGTGTATGAAGGGTAGGTTCTTTGGTAGAATCATTCGTATGATGCAGAAGGTTTTGTAGTTGTCGTTAGTCTTTGGTATCTTTGGTCTTTGGTAATATATCAAAGCCATATCCTCAACTTTATCTTTAATTTCCTTGATTTAACGAATTTTAGTGAGAGTTTGTTTTTGTTGAAATTTGTTTTTGGAATCATTTGGTTTAGGTTTATCTGCAAACGACACACTTCAGTTTGAAAGGTTGACTAATAGAGAATTGCCTTGCCTTCTACAGGTACAAGTTTTAATGAATGAAGGCTGGCTATGAGTCAGTCCGTAAGAGGATACTAATAGTAGAAAGCTTTAATAAACGCTCACATCAAGGTTTGCTACTTGGCTGCCTGATTAATACTACCCGGTCCCCTGGCCTAACCTGCTATTTGCCGTGTGACTGAAGCACTTCAATCCTTCCCGCTCCAAAAAGGGTTCACTAGATCAAGCTATTCGTGTGTGCCCCCTCTTTTGACTCTTTCTATGAGGCAAGTTCTTCCATGCTGTTAACATTGTATTTTGCAAAAGCGCTTTGTACAATCACATGCAATTGATCTTAACTATTTCATAAAGTCTCATTTGACTTTTGTGTTAAATTGGCTCTGTTTACAAATTATATATTAGCTAATTTTTAGTTATTGAGTGGATTGTACAGTATTGTGGAATAATTTCCCACATAATGATGGAATGTCAATTCTTAGAGCTTATAGAACTGTATTTAGAAGTTACTTGTATAGTCAATTTTATATTGATGAAAATTTTTTATGAAATAGTCTGTAGAAATATTTCTTTGTGAACAGGGCAGTGTAGTATTGGGCTGAAATTCGAAATTATTTGTGCACTAAATTGTTTGTGAAAACCAAGAGCTGTTTCAATCACGAATTTATGAGCAGATTTGTGTGTTGGCTTGCCTTCCTTAAAACCAGAATCTGATCACGAGTATGCAAACTGATATGGTAGCAACCCTGTGATATTTGTGTCAAAAACCATGTCAACCTAATGATAATGTGTGTGTTGGCTTGCCTTCCTTTAAACCGGAATATTTTCTACCATGCAAAAGGCGGAATCTTGAAGTGGAATAATATCATTTGACATGATAATTTTAGTGTTTGCTAGAGAAGATTCAAGAGATATTTGTGGACGCAAACATGCTTGTGTTCGTGTAGGATGCAGAAGCCGTAGCCAGAGGTAGGCCTGACAAGCAGAGGTTATTGGCAGGGTACCTATTAATGATTGACTAGCCATTCAAAAGGTAATCGCTAGTTTGAAGCATGTAACAAATTGTTACGAGTCTATACAACTACATAAGATTGTAGCCAATTTCGTATCATTCATTGATGATTTTGAAATTCAGAACTTCAGCTAGATAATAAGATAAACATAGTTGGTTTGGGTCATGTCATTATGAAGACTCGCTAAAGGTGTAGCTTCTTGCGAAATTTGAATTTACCAAAGGAAGAAGGTTTTCAGGGACAAGGAGCCCCAAGGGGGGACCACAGAAAATGTTCAACACTACGGAGGATAACCTAGTTTCACCTTTCACCCCTTGCACAGGGAAACTAGCTTGACGACCATCTTTCTGGCTCATCTCCAGATTAGGCACGGTTTTACAGGTGAACAATGGCGAGGTATTCGAGTAGGTCTCGAATTACAGTTTTGTGGCAGAAGGACTCGTGTTGAAAGGGAGGCCGTGACTAATAATGAACAACTCACAATACAAGGCCCTGTTTACACGTCATCCGATTCATTTCGTACCGGATTCACTTCTTATCATATCTATCTATCTATCCATCCAACATCGAAAAATGAATCCATGAGTGTTAGGCCCTGTTCAAACGAAAACAGAGCAAAACGTATCCGTCTTTGCCTTACGTTCACATTGCTCCGTTGTGAAAACGGAGGTTTTTGAAAACGCTAACAAAAACGAAGAAATCTGAAAACGGTGCGTTTCGAAAACGATGCGTTTTGAAAACGTTCCGTTTTCATCGTAAACACCAAAAACGTAGACATTTGAAAAAGCAAGATTAAGAAATGAAGGCGCCAAGAATCACATTATAGTGTATTACAAAATAGCTGGAACTGGAACGAAAACGACTGTTGTTCAAATCTTGTTGCTTTGGCTTCTGTTGGGAGTTGCATAGCAATCATTCCGTTTTGTTTAGGTGGCATATCTAATCTTGAAAGCAATTTCTTGATGCAATTTCTTCTTGACTCCATGATGCAAAATCAAGAATGGCGTGGCTTAGTGTGTGGGTTTCGGTTTGGCGCCAGTTTTGTGACAGAAGGACTCGTGTTGAAAGGGGGGCCGTGACTGCGTTTTCGCTGGAACAACAAGAACGCTTATCGTTTTCATAGCGTTTTCAGCATAGGTTCCAAACATAGGCGCCGACTATGTGGGGCTCGGGGGCTCAAGGCCCCCCTGGGAATCGATAGGGGGGAGGGGCTCAGCCCCCTCTGGGAGTTTCGTTTGAAATCCACCACTGGGCTGAAAATTCAGCGAAGAACGACTACTGAAGGAAGGTAAAGAATTTATCTATTGTTAAAGAATAATTTGAATCAAATAAATCCCTTGTTAAAAATTTAGTCTAAACTTTTTGTCTCCTACGTCATCTGTTGATATTTAACTTGTCTATTGCGGAAATCGAACGGTGTCTTGATGGTCAAACTGATAAAAGGCAGTAAACCATAATCAATAATTTATAATGAACAAGAAAATGAAAGAGATTAGATATTGGTGCGTGGAATAAGAAATTGGACGCAAAAAATGCCCAAGAAAGGCATGAAATGTTGTCAAACGATGACAGGGGAGAGCCAGATCGCACGCTACGGAAGAGTATCACAAATGACGTGTCAACGAAAAATAATTCCGCAAAGCGTCGAGCTGCAAGTGGTTTTCAGAAAAGAAAAAAGGCAAAGTTGAAGCGACTTGCTAAAGAAATACAGGGGACAAGACCAATGACTGGTTTCATGGTAAGCTAAAGAAAAATAATTTTATTAACTCCGCCAATTGTTTACTTTATGCAAACAGGTCCGCACTCGCTCGTCCTCAAGCTGGGTTTTAAAGGTTTGGTTCACTTCTTTGCAATTGAAGTCAATTTGGTGAACGTTGACCCAAAATTGCTCTTTACACTTTTTAATTGCATGATGAGCAAGTGTACAATTATTTGCTTTTTTACTGTCTGTGAAATGTATTTTTTACGCCTTTCTGGGAGATACAACTTTAATTCTTCTAGACTTACTGCAGTACTATCCACGAGCAATGTAGCAATGCTACATAACTCATTGCTTTCATGATAATTCGATTTTTGTCAAACACAATGTTAGTATCCTTGATGCTTACTAAATAGCATATAGCAGCCTAAGAAGAGACAGTGTTGCTACACTGTACTTCCATTGTAAGCTTGGTTGTAAGGTCGATTTGTTACTCTCACTGGAAGGTCGAGAGTAAGAATGGGCAACTGTTTGGAGTTCTTGACTTCAAGGGCACCCAGAGTTCTTGAATGATCTTTTTTCGCTTTCAGCCTAATCGACAGAGGGATTCGTTTTTTGCTGCTCTCTTCGCGAACACCTCCAACGGCAGATGTTAAATTTATTGATACCAAGTTAGACATGTTACTCTTAATTGACTTTGAAATACTTTTCACTTCCTCCAAATACTCATTCAATTAAGTTATACTCACGTTTGTACTGCAATAGGTCAATGTTATTATCAAACATATTTTTAAAAATGCTCCATGATTTCCCATTTTTTTAACGTTTCCTTTTTTTAAAAACAGAGTATTGTATTAATTTCGTCAAATTTTACCATGCATGGAGATGCATTTTTAGCTACTCTAGAAGGCTATATTAAAAAAATAGGCGTTGGACCCTTCTATGTCACTATACCTGAATCTTAGCCCTTCCACATTCAACTTCATGGCGCCGTCTCCAAAAATTGATACCCCAAGTTATGTTAAGGAATGCCTTTAGGCAATTGATCTGACGTAATGTGCATAGAACGTGAATAGAGGACTTGTTTATGAAGAGTTAAAGTCAGAAATTGTTATATAAATCGTGCACTAATTACAAATTTCGTAAAGGGCTAGAATCGCACCTGGTTGCTTATTGCATGTTACATCGCGGTTCCTGTTGTCAAATTGTACGACGGCTTTTACTTTTGTTTCCAGATGTTTCTGTTGCAATTCTAGAGATTTTGATAAGCAATCCCATGTACAGTATTTATTCAATTATTCAGCCTTCTCGTGTAAGATGTGTGCTGATGATCCGAAATTCCGTATAATTGAAAAAAAGCTAAAAAAAGGCTGAAACCAGCATAAATAAACAAAATTGGTTTCATGAAAGTTTATTTCAAAAGCACACATTACAAACTACTGTAAGACACTAAATACTCTTAGAATATAATTGAATCTTTGGCTGAATGCGCGGTGCCTCACGCTTCAAACATCTAGCTTATTTTCAATGGAGAGATTCACACTCTTTCATTTTTGCTCAGACTTTCTTGCCATGATGAGAAAAGCTTTTAATCTGACAAGAAAACATGGCGATAGAAAAAATGTTGTCACTCGGAAAATACCCGGGTAAATTTTCCCCAGCTGTGTTCATTTTTCTTTTCAAATATCTTTTGGCTTAAATTTTTGACTACTTGTTTCTACTTACCTTTACTTCAATTCATTGTTACAAAATAAATAATGAAATTCAGACTAAAACAGGAATTGCAGAACAAGGGCCCCACGATAAATATCAAGGTGTAATTTTTAGTTTCTTTGCAAATTATGCTAAAATGAGCAAAGGGGTAAAGGGTGTCCCAATTTTGGGAAGAACAAAATTATCCTTTTTTAATAAGAGGCAAGAAAAACGTTCCCAACGTATCACTAAAAATTTCGAAAATTCTTTATAAACGTTCCCCCCTCCCCCTTTTTACGGATAACTGGAATCCGGATAAACAAGGGTCGGATAATTGAATATGTACCGTAATGCAAAACTGATACTTGAGCTCTTCAGTTCTGTTTCGCGCCTTTTTTATACCTCAGATTCAAAGAGAGGCCATTTCAGTATGTCCGTTAGAGGATACCTTCGTCCACCCATGCATCCCTGCATCATTTGGATGACAATTCTCTAGAATGCAGAACAAGATGAAATTCAAAGAATAACATGGTTGCGAGTAAGTGTCTTTCCCACTTTTTACAGATAATTTTCTTTCAGTATAGTTGTTAGCAGTGAAATCGGATATCAATATAAGGTTAGTACAGCTGTTTTACAGCGAGGAAGTCTTCTGTGGCCTAGACACTCACCACGCTCTGCAAATTTTAAATATTTCAGCAACTGGTTGTGGTAAGAGACACTGTTGAATATTACTGATTTGACCAGTAAGTTCTGTATCAAACGTTTTGAAGGTAACAGTGGAAAACCTTGCTGGGATTTATGAGGGATTATTTAAGTTGCATTCTGAATTTTTCTAACATTCTGATAGCATTCTAAACGAAAACGTCCAAATGACATGGTCTGGAAAAAATTGATATTTTTGCGGCTCCTAACATATTACTTTTCTTCGTGTGACTTCACGTTTTCTATGTGACTTTAGTTTTCTTTTATGAGCTTCTTTCATAAAATTGGCGACTAATTTCCAACTAAGATGAGTTGACATGACTTTTATAATTGAGCATTTGAACAAATAGCAAAGTCAAAATATCTTGATTCGTGATCTAATCTAAGTTTCACGTGCCTGCCCGCCATTCCTCAAATACAGACAGTGACACGGCTTCGTGAGTCGTTTCTGCTACGGTATGCTTGAATTTTCCCGCCAAAATACAATAACAAAGTGCTCGGGCCATTTTATTGGCTGGCCCCAGTTTGTCAAAGGTGAGAAAACAGTGGGACGCTCGATCCAGTCTTTTTCGAAAGCTTCCCGCCATTTTGTTGAGAAAGGGAATGGAGTAGCCTCACCAGTCGCTAAGTCACCAGAAATCACGTTGACCTTGGATATATCAGTAATGCTGCCCAAATGTCAAAAAATGTTGAAGAGATAAATACTTGCATTCAATCCTATCGGACATCTTTAAAAGAAAGGCGTTGGCCTTTGAAGGCGTTGGCTGACTTAAAGCCCCTATTCGATGGCAAATATATTCTAATTGTTCAATTAAAAGACATCATATTTAAATCAAAAACTACTTCCCCTGGCAAATATAAATATTGCCTATATCAAATCTGATCCATGCAGATTTTAAATAAAAGCTCTCTGTGTTTGCTTTCCTTCCAATTTAGGAGATATACTAGGGTTATGAGGTATAAACTAGTTTAATTTTCAAATATTGTTATGTTTTTATACATATTTTGCGGAGAATACTGATTCCCGGAAAAAACATCAGGCAAAGTGGTGCTCTCCTTTTTTTGAAAGCCACTAATAATTAAAACTGTGCTCACACATCTGCAAATAAAGCTTTGTTGTTTGTTGTTATCATATGTTTCTTTGTAGCATTATTTCTTTACAATGCAGTTATGGTCATTCAGACTATTGATGCAACAAGGCATAATATTTCTTCCTTGGGTGAAAAATATTAGCACTCCTGTAGATCCTCCTTCAAAAAATAAACATTTAGGGATCTTTTGCATGTTTCAACTGCTCCTTGAAGGTTTGCAGTGTTTTTTCTTCCAATTTGGGAGTTTTAAGCATCAGTTCAATGTCTATTGATTTAGATTCAACTGTGAATTTTTTTAACATACCCTGGTTTTTGTTAAGGTGGTGCTAGGTTTCATATTACATTTAGGGAAACACTGAAAATTGTTATTTTCGACAGTGCTTACATAGACTGTCACAATGACACAGCATATCTTTGCCATGTTACAAACACACAAGATCATTGGTTCCAGTTTGCTGTTTTTTGTTGGTCCATTATTTTTTAACAAAGTATTATGTCGTTTGAATCCTGAATTTACTGAACTTGGTAGTAGGCTCCTTGAAAAATACTAACCTAAAATCAGTGAGATGATAGACAATCAGTTTAATGGAAAGAATCTGGAGCTTTAAGATTTTTTTTATCTATTGAGCATTGAAAGGGCACTTAATGTAAACATCCTGCACAAATTGGTTTTACATCCCACCTTGCAGTTTGAATTAATTTTTTCAAAACATGCAAATTTCAATTAAGTTGGAGATTGACATTAAAACATTGTATGTCTAGAAAAATTGATAATCAGTCATGGCTTAATTCTAGTATAATTTGATTAACTTATGTTGTAGCATGATTGTTCAAATCAAATTTAAATCAAATTAAATCAAGAGTTTGAATCAAATTTGACAAATACAATGGAATTTAATATTTCATCAGTGTTTTTTCTGCTAGTATCTGATATTAAAAGTTATTTAATCTAAGAAAGTTTACAATTCTATTTAGGTGTACTTAGCTAAGTGGACATTAGGAAGGAGTCTTGAAGGGTTTAAATGATTTTATACGTTACTGGCACTTGGTTGAAGAATCACACAGAAGAATATGGTTATAAAGTGAAGTTTCTGTTACAGGGGCATCTAGTTACAGTAAGGCCAAAATGTACCAACCAACAAAACACATACTAGTTGGTGAATAACATAGAATATACACAAGGTTGGAATGTTACAAATAAAACCAGTACATATACAAATTGGCATCGAAGGTTCTTCACTAATGTGATTAGGATACAGGGGCTGACTGGTCAGTCCCAATATTTTCTCAATTTTTTATAATTTTGCCATGAAATTGTAATATTTCTTATTTTGTAGGTGCCCTCTTAATTTGCGCTTACACTGAGACTCTTTCGGGATTAGTGGGTACAACAAAAATTGAATAGAAACATCACTTCGAGATTTCTTCAGTTATAAAAAATCATGTGCCAAGATTTAGGGCCACTATGTACATGAAGTATTTTCGCTCAAGGCCCCTGTACTGGTACAAATTTAATAAAACCACAACCGGAAGAAATTTTCTCTTCGGGGCCCTCAGTTTAATTTTTTTTGCATTCAATCATAAGTTAGGTTGGCAAAAACAGAAAATAATGTAACTCAGTTTCTAGGGAGGTCATTAACAGAAGAGTTATTAAAGTAAATTTGACGAGCTTATTCAAGTATCCGGGCTATTTTGCCTATGGTAGCTACATGATCCATAAATTATAGCAGTTTTATCAACACACTTGTCATCAGATTACCTTAAATTTCCTGCTATGCTTAAATGTTAATGTCAACATATTCAAGTTTATCAGCCAACTAATTCAACAAATCAGCGTACAGTGCCAGAAATATTGTTGTTTGAACTATCGATTGTAAGTCAGGGAGATGACTCTACCTATAAGATGAAGCAAAATGCAAACGAAGACAACAAAAAGAAAAGAAAATATAAGAGTGGTCATCATAAGCGTCAAGAGAAACTTCATGCTGATCTGAGGAAAGGTGCTGCAGGAAGCAAAAGAGCTCTCCAGCAAAAACACATTCCAAAGGCAAAGTAGGCCGAGGATCGGTCAACACATTCCTGAGCAAATCAACAGCCACTTTTTTAGTGCGGGTTATGCGAAACCTTATCCAAGAAAGAATACCCAATGATGTAAGAGCAGCTGGTATCTATTCTATTGAGATGAACTCAATTCAAGACATTTCAAACCAAAATCAATGTTCCAACGTCATACGCTATGCTAGTAAAAGAGAGGTACATGAAGGGCTCTTGAGCGTTGTGAAGGCGAATGGTTCCTCGGGGGAAGCCCTCTTCAACCTCAACAAGTCAACGTTAGATCGTTTGCAGCTTGACATCTCAAACTGCGTGGGAGACAGTCTTGATGGAGCTGCAAATATGTCTGGTGAATATAAAAGTGTTCAGGCAAGAATAATTGAGGTTGCTTCGAATCACATACATGTTTGGTGCTATGCACACACGTTAAATTTGGTTCTTGGTGATTTCACTTCATTGAATGTATCATCTATCAGTCTTTTTGGGCTATTGAACAAAGCTGCAATCTTCTTTCGAGAATATCACAAATGTATGAATGCATGGGAAAACACAGTTCAATCAAAGATTGGAACTTCAAGGATGAAGAGGCTATGTACGATTGGAGCAACAACATGGTGGGCAAAGTCAAACGCCATTCGGAAGATTTTTGGTTCTTTTGATGATAATGAAGCAGCAAGCAATTTTTTGTATTTTGATTTAGTGGTTCCGCTGTCTGTTATACGTGACAGTGCAAGCTCAACCAGACCCCACGAGACCAAGCAAATGACCTATTTGGCAAACTTTTGCAATGTGAAACAGTGCTAACAGCATTTCTGTACAACAGAATCTTTAGCATCACGTCTCCACTATCTGAGTATCTCCACACGAGTGGCATCAATTTATTACAAGCATGGAGGATAGTAGAAAGTAGCACTAACTGTCTGCAACGAATCAGCAGAGATTTCCATAATCTTCACGACAGAGCGGTCAAATTTGTAAACATGCGAAGAGCAAGACATTATCGTTTCCACCTTACTTCAAGAGAAACGAGTCAGAAGACAAAACGCACATGCAAACGAAGAAAGAGATGAAGAAATAGTTGCATCCTCTCTTGAGCGATATAGAGTAGAAGTATTCTGTGCCGTTATGGATAAAGTTGTAGGAAGCCTTCGTCAACGATTTCTACAACAGGGTGTTCTCTACCGAGACTTTGCTTTTCCTGACCCAAGGCGATTTGCTGAATTTAAAAGCAAAGAAATCCCTAAGAACATGCTATCAACGCTTTGTGCCATCTCTGGTTTGAAAGTTGACAGAGAAGTTGTTAAAGAGCAATTAGTGGGTGTTTTGATGCATTCACTTGACTGGCCATAACACTGATGAAAGAGATTCTCTTTGCGAATATCCTGAAGACAGAGAAGCATCATATGATGAAATAGCCAAGGTGATTTGGTTTCATCTACTGAACCACTCAATTCGATAGCCAGACAAAACACCGATACAGATTTGAATAAACACGTTGCAGAAGAGAGAAGGTCGCTGCTTTGGAATATTCTGCAAATTCTGCTTCTCGTGCGTTTTTAAAGTTACTGCCTATATAAGCATTTGATTACATTGGCAGTTGCTCAGGTTGGGTATGAAAGGAGCTCCTCCCTTTTTGAAGATAATAAGGAGTAGGCTAAGAAGCATGTTGGGTCACAAGCAGCTAGAAGCTTTCATGTTTCTAAGCATAGAGCAAAAGCTGGTAGGTATGCTAGCTAAATAGAGTTGAGTGTACAGATTGAAGCAATGTATCTATAGCCGTCTATAAGAAGACGGTGTTACACAATGACTGTTGTTGTCTTTGAACATCTATTGTCCAGCATGCAGACTGATCGTGTCAATTAAAATATAGTAAGATAGAACTTCCGAGTGAAAAGTTGTAACGTAATTTCTAGCTGTTTCTTCAATGATATTCAAATGGGATTAAAACCATTAACAAATGCTGTTTGTTATAACCCACTAAAAACAAATCACAACATTTGAAAGCGTGGGGACATTTTGTTATATGCCAAAGAGAGGGAACATCTCAGAGGATTTCCATAAAACTGATTGAAGTTAATACCTGAAAATTGTCCTTCACCTCTTTGTTTGCCAAGGTAATCACTGCTTAGCTATAAACATGTTCTACGCTGAGAAAGAGGAAAAGTAAGGCTGTGACTACCAACACAAATGTAGACAACAGTTCTCTCCAAAGAACGTGAGTGATACCAACAAAATAAACAAACCAAAATAAATGATTTCGGCATCCAAGGGCAAGAGACAAAGGAATGCAAGTAGATAAATGAACAAGAAAGAAATTTAACGCCCTGTTTTCCGAAGACACTCGGGAAAAGCCCTAAAACGTGGCTGGAAGAGTTGAAAGGCTTCGTAATTTACAAATAACTAGACAGGGCCAGTAGTATCACACGATTTATTGTTCAGAAGGGAAAACAGCGATGATGAGCACAGTTTCAGGCTGCCTAAGTTCTTGTCCTTTTGTAATTATGGTTCACTGTTCAGTGATAAGTACTGACAATTGCCGGTCGTGTCTGATTACAGTTAATAGGTATCTCGACAGGTCTAAGGATATACATTAACAAATAAATCGGAGAAAAAGTAAGCAGAAAATAGTTCACCTAAACATCATCTCTCTTATCGATCTTAATCAACCTGTTCTTTCGGTTTTAGTTCAGTTGGTGGATGGAGAGGATGTACTCCAAGGGACGGAAATTGATGATTTTCGAAAGATTTTCATCTGGAAAAATCAGTGAGTAGTTTTGCTCACTTAGCGCGCTTTCATTTTTTATATAGTTATTTTATTTATTATGAGTTGTAACTTGGGTAGTTTGTTTCCTACCTGTTTCGTATGACGGTGTTCGATCACCATTCATCGCCTTGAAGTGAGGCATAGGGGCGATGAGAAACGTCGTTTCAGGTGCCTTAGGTTGTTGTGTTTTTGTAATCACAATCCCCAGTTCATTGTTTAGTACCGACTATGGCCCCTCGGTCGTACACAAGAACATTGAATAGGTATCGTAGGACGGTTATGCGATACCAAGTGGGAGAGTTTTTGACAATAAACCAATAATTTGGAGCAACTACATGTATCATAGTGATAAGTAGCAGCTTGGGTAGTTTGTTTCCTACCTGTTTCGCATGACGGTGTTCCATCACCATTCATCGCCTTGAAGTTAGGCATAGGGGCGATGAGAAACGTCGTTTCAGGTGCCTTAGGTTGTTGTGTTTTTGTAATCACAATCCTCAGTTCATTGTTTAGTACCGACTATGGCCCCACGGTCAGTACACAAGAACATTGAATAGGTATCGTAGGGCGGTTATGCGATACCAAGTGGGAGAGTTTTTGACAATAAACCAATAATTTGGAGCAACTACATGTATCATAGTGATAAGTAGCAGCTTGGGTAGTTTGTTTCCTACCTGTTTCGCATGACGGTGTTCCATCACCATTCATCGCCTTGAAGTTAGGCATAGGGGCGATGAGAAACGTCGTTTCAGGTGCCTTAGGTTGTTGTGTTTTTGTAATCACAATCCCCGTTCATTGTTTAGTACCGACTATGGCCCGGTCAGTACACAAGAACATTGAATAGGTATCGTAGGGCGGTTATGCGATACCAAGTGGGAGAGTTTTTGACAATAAACCAATAATTTGGAGCAACTACATGTATCATAGTGATAAGTAGCAGCTTGGGTAGTTTGTTTCCTACCTGTTTCGCATGACGGTGTTCCATCACCATTCATCGTCCTGAAGTTGGGCATAGGGGCGATGAGAAACGTCGTTTCAGGTGCCTTAGGTTATTGTGTTATTTGTGATCACAGTTACCCGCTCAATGCTTTAGTATGACCACAGTCCATTGGTTATCTACGCAGGAGCATTGAATAGGCGTATCTCGAAAGAGGTCTAGAGATATTCACGGGGACTAATTTTGCAATTTAACCAATAATTTGGAACGACTACAAATAACGTAATGGTAATTTTAGTCATAATTGAAGTAAGGATTAAAGTAAATGTAATATTTGGAACGACTACAAATAACGTAATGGTAATTTTAGTCATAATTAAAGTAATGATTAAAGTAATTATTGTAAATGGTAATTTAGGTAGTTCGTTTCCTACCTGTTTCGCATG
This sequence comes from Nemopilema nomurai, assembly GCA_003864495.1. Classification (NCBI taxonomy): domain Eukaryota; kingdom Metazoa; phylum Cnidaria; class Scyphozoa; order Rhizostomeae; family Rhizostomatidae; genus Nemopilema; species Nemopilema nomurai. The sequence goes on from ML133426.1 coordinate 2,892,574, forward strand.
ACGGTGCTCTACACCATTCATCACCTTGAAGTGGGGCATAGGGGTGATGAGAAACGTCGTTTCAGGTTCCTTAGGTTGTTGTGTTATTTGTGATCACCGTCCTCCGTTCAAGGCTCTAGTATTGACCCCAGCCTATTGGCTCTGTACGCAGCAGCATTGAATAGGCGTATCTCTAAGGGGTCTAGGGATATTCACGGGGACAACTTTTGCAATTTAACCAATAATTTGGAACAACTACAAATACCGTAATGGTAATGTTAGTCATAATTGAAGTAATAATTAAAGTAATTGTAAATGATAATTTAGGTAGTTCGTTTTCTACCTGTTTCGCATGACGGTGTTCCATCACCATTCATCACCTTGAAGTGGGGCATAGGGGTGATGAGAAACGTCGTTTCAGGTGCCTTAGGTTATTTGTGTTATTTGTGATCACAGTCCTCCGTTCAACGCTCTAGTACGACCTCAGCCAACGGGCTACATACGCAGCAGCATTGAATAGGCATATCTCGACGAGATATCCACGGGTAATGCGATTTTTACGAATCAACCAATGATTAGGAGCGACTACATCTAGTGTAAGTAGTTTTATTTGATTTGCCTTATGCGCCCTCTGTCTTCCGTGGCTAAGCATTACCTTTCTTCCATTTGAGCATAGTTGGGGATTCAGGACGACGGTTTGAATGGGATGCTGAGGCTTTTCAGGACGATTTACAGCATCTTCTAACCTGACAGAGGTGGTAAGTAGCCAATCAATTTGTTTCGTTGTATTTTGTCTAGGCTGCTATCATTGATAAAGTTGCAAGTGATTTAGTGGCCCTAACGTCTTAATTCTTTACTTGGGTTAGGATAATGGACGTTGATAAACGCTTTTCAGGTACCTTAGGCTGTTTTTTATCTTTAATCACCTTTCTCTTTCAATGTTTAACGCTTAGTTTCGCGAATCATGTCGTTTCGTAGACAATGGGTTGAGCGGGAAGAGGTTCAGATAATGTTTTGGAACGATCAAAAGTACTCTTACTTATTGTTTGGAGCCAAGAGAGTCGATGCAAAAATGTTTGAAGGGGCCAGTTGTTCCTGGCTATTATCTAATTCAGGTACTGATAAAATTTTTGCACATTTTAATATAATTTTGGTATATTTAGCCGTGTCTTTATTTAATTTATTTGATTTGAGATCAACTTCCTTGAATTTTTAAAGTCAGAGCATTGGATATTGAATGGAAAAGTATTATTAAATAAAAGAATACATGCTGTCAAGTCAGAGCATTGGATATTGAAAGGAGAAGCATTATTTTTGAAATCGAATATGTAAAACGAGAGATCCATGCAGTTTTGGGATGAAGGCGAAAGTGTCAACTTTATGCTGTGAAAGCCAGTGTCATTACTAGGGAGCAATGGTTAGTACACACTGATTATGAACACAGAAGGGCGAAACGAAACCTTTTACTCCTTGACCACGTAAAAAGTCTTGCAAATTGAACTTATTGTTAGAAACATTTTCTTCTTTTGATTAAAGCTCGATCATTTTGATTAAAGCTGAATGATTTAAGCACCTCTTTTCTCTTTAGATATAGGTGGCGCATTTGAAAAGAGGGTACCATAAAAGGGGGCTGGTAAATTTGAATAAATAACTAGCAACAAGAACTGAAATAGAAAGACTGCATTTGTGGCAAAAGGTTGGAAGACCCCCTTGGAGAAGAAGACAAAGAGGCTATTTATCTATATCAGGCAAGTCCTGTCTTCACACTTTTTCGCATTGCAGTTTTGACACGGCAAAAAAGACATTCTACAATCCTAGATGAGATGCTACGTACGAGGAGCAGTATACAATGTGAACGGCAAAAGAAACGCATGCAAAGTGCAAAGTCTGCAGATATTGAGCTTGCAAAAGGGGAATCGAGCTTTTGGAAAGTGAAACTTACAGGATTAACCAAGAAGAATTTGATCGCAAAGGGATTGTCTGTTCAGAAATTCATGGAACTAGAATTTTGCTGTAGTCAGCAACTGTAGTGGTCTTTTCAAATCTTCGAAACTTCGAAACTTGACGATCAATCTCTGATTTGATGACCTTTTCAAGATATTAAGTTCCCACAGAACACTTTCAAAGTCTGGTTTCAAAGTCTGGTATATGTAGTTGATTTGGTATCATTTTTTCTTATGCAGGGAAATGTGTAGAATCCAGTCTNGATGAGAAACGTCGTTCAGGTGCCTTAGGTTATTGTGTTATTTGTGATCACAGTCCTCCGTTCAACGCTCTAGTACGACCTCAGCCAACGGGCTACATACGCAGCAGCATTGAATAGGCATATCTCGACGAGATATCCACGGGTAATGCGATTTTACGAATCAACCAATGATTAGGAGCGACTACACCTAGTGTAAGTAGTTTTATTTGATTTGCCTTATGCGCCCTCTGTCTTCCGTGGCTAAGCATTACCTTTCTTCATTTGAGCATAGTTGGGGATTCGGGACGACGGTTTGAATGGGATGCTGAAGCTTTTCAGGACGATTTACAAACATCTTCTAACCTGACAGAGGTGGTAAGTAGCCAATCAATTTGTTTCGTTGTATTTTGTCTAGGCCGCTATATTGATAAAGTTGCAAGTGATTTAGTGGCCCTAAACGTCTTCATTCTTTACTTGGGTTAGGATATTTGGACGTCGATAAACGCTTTTCAGGTACCTTAGGCTGTTTTTTATCTTCAATCACCTTTCTCTTTCAATGTTCAACGCTTAGTTTCGCGAATCATGTCGTTTTGTAGACAATGGGTTGGGCGGGAATAGGTTGTAGTTCAGACAATGTTTTGGAACGATCAAAAGTACTCTTACTTATTGTTTGGAGCCAAGAGAGTCGATGCAAAAGTGCTTGAAGGGGCTATTTATTTATGGCTATTATCTAAACCAGGTACTGATAAGATTTTTGCACATTTTAATATAATTTTGGTATATTTAGCCGTGTCTTTATTTAATTTCTTTGACTTGAGATGACTTTCCTTGAATTTTTGAAGAAATACATGCTGTCAAGTCAGAGCATTGGATATTGAAAGGAGAAGCATTATTTTTGAAATCGAATATGTAAAACGAGAGATCCATGCAGTTTTGGGATGAAGGCGAAAGTGTCAACTTTATGCGGTGAAAGCCAGTCTCATTACTAGGGAGCAATGGTTAGTACACACTGATTATGAACACAGAAGGGCGAAACGAAACCTTTTACTCCTTGACCACGTAAAAAGTCTTGCAAGTTGAACTTATTGTTAGAAACATTTTCTTTTGATTAAAGCTCGATCATTTTGATTAAAGCTGAATGATTTAAGCACCTCTTTTCTCTTTAGATATAGGTGGCGCATTTGAAAAGAGGGTACCATAAAAGGGGGCTGGTAAATTTGAATAAATAACTAGCAACAAGAACTGAAATAGAAAGACTGCATTTGTGGCAAAAGGTTGGAAGACCCCCTTGGAGAAGAAGACAAAGAGGCTATTTATCTATATCAGGCAAGTCCTGTCTTCACACTTTTTCGCATTGCAGTTTTGACACGGCAAAAAAGACATTCTACAATCCTAGATGAGATGCTACATACGAGGAGCAGTATACAATGTGAACGGCAAAAGAAACGCATGCAAAGTGCAAAGCTTGCAGATATTGAGCTTGCAAAAGGGGAATCGAGCTTTTGGAAATTGAAACTTACAGGATTAACCAAGAAGAATTTGATCGCAAAGGGATTGTCTGTTCAGAAATTCATGGAACTAGAATTTTGCTGTAGTCAGCAACTAGTGGTCTTTTCAAATCTTCGAAACTTCGAAACTTGACGATCAATCTCTGATTTGATGACCTTTTCAAGATATTAAGTTCCCATAGAACACTTTCTAGTTTCAAAGTCTGGTATTTGTAGTTGATTTGGTATCATTTTTTCTTATGAGGGAAATGTGTAGAATCCAGTCTATCTTTCGGAGACTTAGTATATCTGTAAATTTTTCTTTCCATCATGATAAAACTCAAGTTGTGTTTTTTTTCTAACCAATTTTTTTTAATTCTAGAAAATGTTTTCACATGGTTGTGGACGGCAAACAGCCTGCAAAAATTAGCCTAGGAAAGACAAGATATGTTTTTCAGACAAGTTTACTCGAAGATATGTTTTTGTCATTATTGTTGGCACTATTGTCCATTCCACTTTATTTCAATTTTCATGTCAATTGAATTTATTAAGTCCATGAAATGGCATTCGACAAAGACGGACTACATTTTTTCCGACCTGAAATTTTCTCGACATGACATTTTGGCACCTAAAAAGCAATAAAGATCTTTTCTACATACAACGCTGTCCGATTACGCTTTTTACGAACTGACGTTTCTCGACTGTACGTTTCACGACAGCAAAACAAAATACAATCTTAAGGTTTAAAATATAGAAATCCAGAATTGCATTTACTCGAAGATATGTTCTTGTCATTATTGTTGGCAGTATTTCCATTCCACTTTATTTCCATCCTTCAAGTCCATTTTATTTATTTAAGACCATGAAATGAAATCAACATACACGGACTGCGGTTCTTTCAACCTAACATTTTCTCGACTTGACATTTTTCCCAAACATACCAAAAAAAATATTTTTCACATACAACGCTGTCCTCCTACGCTTTTCACGAACTGACGTTTCTCGATTGTATGTTTCACCAAAGAAGCAATCGATTGAACATTTGAAATATAAAGATCTAGATTTATCTAAATTCTTGTATAATTGTTTCAATTTTCACTCTCTGCCGGCTTTGAATTGACATTTAGTTAAGAGAAACGAAATTACTAAGAAATAAATTTTGTTTCTCAGAAATGGGAGATCTGAAACAACGGTGAAATTCACAATTGTAAACAAGTGTTTGCTTGTCCATTGAAGCTACTTTTGGCACTCAAATTTATTTCTAAGAACCAAAATTGTGTTTATTAAAACTTGACCTCTTGGCTACAGTTTGACCAGTACTGCTTTTATCATGCTCTTTTCTACGGTCTTCCTATTCCAAGTTATGATGTTGTGGTCCAGTTTTTCATTTGCGAGTTTTGAGGACCGCCATCTTTTAGGATATTCATGATAACTGTCCACCCTTCTTCTTTTTTGTAATCCTACTTTGAAGATGACATTGTCATTTGTGTCCTTTCTCACAGCATTTTGATTGGCCATCGTTAGTCTCTCCTCCTTCCCCGTGAACTCTACAACTTCTTGCAGTTTGAAGAGCGCGTTGTTTGTCGGTTCTGTGGTAACGCACCTTAATGTCTAGTGCAACACTTTTCCTGCTGAGCCTCATTTTGTCTGTATGTTGATTTAGCTGAATCTTGTTTATTTGTTATTTGAATCAAATAGACTTGGATGACTGCGTTTGTTCTTCTTGCTGTTTTTAAAGGTTGCAAAAGATTTTAACTCTCTCTGTGAAGTATGGTGTATGAAGGGTAGGTTCTTTGGTAGAATCATTCGTATGATGCAGAAGGTTTTGTAGTTGTCGATAGTCCTTGGTATAAATCATATTATTCATCCGTAATATATCAAAGCCATATCCTCAACTTTATCTTTAATTTCCTTGATTTAACGAATTTTAGTGAGAGTTTTTTTTGTTGAAATTCGTTTTTGGAATCATTTGGTTTAGGTTTACCTGCAAACGACACACTTCAGTTTGAAAGGTTGACTAATAGAGAATTGCCTTACCTCCTACAGGTACAAGATTGAATGAATGAAGGCTGGCTATGAGTCAGTCCGTAAGAGGATACTAATAGTAGAAAGCTTTAATAAACGCTCACATCAAGGTTTGCTACTTGGCTGCCTGATTAATACTACCCGGTCCCCTGGCCTAACCTGCTATTTGCCGTGTGACTGAAGCACTTCAATCCTTCCCGCTCCAAAAAGGGTTCAGTAGATCAAGCTATTCGTGTGTGCCCCCTCTTTTGACTCTTTCTATGAGGCAAGTTCTTCCATGCTGTTAACATTGTATTTTACAGAAGCGCTTTGTACAATAACATGCAATTGATCTTAACTGTTTCATAAAGTCTCATTTTACTTTTGTGTTAAATTGGCTCTGTTTACAAATTATATATTAGCTAATTTTTATTTATTGAGTGGATTGTACAGTATTGTGGAATAATTTCCCACATAATGATGGAATGTCAATTCTTAGAGCTGATAGAACTGTATTTACAGTGTAGTATTGGGCTGAAATTCGAAATTATTTGTGCACTAAATTGTTTGTGAAAACCAAGAGCTGTTTCAATCGCGAATTTATGGGCAGATTTGTGTGTTGGCTTGCCTTCCTTAAAACCTGAATCTGATCACGAGTATGCAAACTGATATGGTAGCAACCCTGTGATATTTGTGTCAAAAACCATGTCAACCTAATGATAATGTGTGTGTTGGCTTGCCTTCCTTTAAACCGGAATATTTTCTACCATGCAAAAGGCAGAATCTGGAAGTGGGATAATATCATTTGACATGATCATTTTAGTGCTTTCTGGAGAAGGTTCAAGAGATATTTGACTTTTTTCAGAACAGCGAATTTGAGGAATGACTTTGAACAAGAAGTACAATTGTTTTTTTAATAGAACCTCATCTCCATTTTTTTAATAGAAGCATGTAACAAATTGTTACGAGTCTATACAACTACATAAGATTGTAGCCAATTTCGTGTCATTCATTGATGATTTTGAAATTCAGAACTTCAGCTAGATAATAAGATAAACATAGTTGGTGTAGCTGTAGCTTCTTGCGAAATTTGAATTTTTCATTCCCTTTTACTAACTGTATGAGATACCAGGGAGCAAATTCAAGCAATCTTTATACGTTCACTCTATTTTAGAGTACGATTAGCCTCTTGTCAAGACTTTGTTACTTGAATTGCTCATTTCTTAAAATATTAAATAACAAATCACCATTTTTGTTGGACACTGTGGCTCAAGCAGAACCGCTAGTGACCCTTTTAGAAGCGCTTTTTACAGCATTCAAGGTTATGATGTAACTGGGATACAATTGCAGCCGTGGTGTACAGACTAACAGCAGAACAATACCAAAGGAAGAATCTACCAAAGGAAGAAGGTTTTCAGGGACAAGGAGCCCCAAGGGGGGACCACAGAAAATGTTCAACACTACGGAGGATAACCTAGTTTCACCTTCCACCCCTTGCACAGGGAAACAAGCTTGACGGCCATCTTTCTGGCTCTTCTCCAGATTAGGCACGGTTTTACAGGTGAACAATGGCGAGCAAACGGGCTTCGGTTATTCTTGCTAAGGGTACTGAGGAAATGGAAGCTGTAATATCAATCGATATTCTTAGAAGAGCCAAGGTTAGTTTTGCCTGTCACCTTGTTTCGACTGCAAGACGTTGAATGGAACAAGAACGCGTCTTTTTAAAGTCTTCAGTGTTAATGTTTATGCTAGAGAATTAAGCCACAAACTTCATTCTTACATAATAAAGCAGGTATAATGCTTTGCCCTAAATGTAAAGAGTTTACTTAAACAGTTGTCTTTTTATTATTGGGCAGGTAGATACAGTTGTGGCTGGGCCAACATATTTCCAATGTGGTAAGTTGCAGCAGAGGGGTTTTCGTTTCAGAAATCGGATTCTGTAGAAAACTTGAATTGTGAAAGAGACAATATTCTGTAGAAACTAGCTGTTATTTAATTCCATACCGCTTCGCCAGACATGTTCAGACCCATTGCTGGAACCCCATTTGTTTGGATGAAGGGCAGACAACTGGGCCATAACTTTGCATGCATCTGATGAAAATCTTTTCTGCAGCTCATTCAGCATCAGATCATGGAATGCAAAGAAAAAGCTTCGACGAAATTTCGAAGCAACTGATTCGCTTCCCATGTCTGTGTTTGACGAGGTATTCGATGACTCAGACAGGCCTCCTACAACATCTGGCCGTCTCCAAGATGACCGGTTAAGGTACGGCGACGCTTGCTTCCTTCTGTACTGAAATCATCTTGAGCACCGCACTTGCGTGCAATTGCTTTAGCATCCTGGAAAAATTTGTCAAATGTCGTATCATTCCGTAATGATTGGAGCTGCTTAATTAAGGCATGGATTGCATCTACTGCTGTTACCATATCCATCTCTTCCTTTTCAAATACTCGGAAGCCAATCGCGGCATCTGAAAGCAATTTTGAAAGATGTAGACTTTTAACAAGAACTCAAAGGAACCAATTTTTAGCAGCAATCCAGCACAGGTGCTATCATTGTTTTCAAGCTCTTTCAATGTTGCTGCTAGGACTGGTGGGACATTCAAAGGGACCGACAGATTGTCAGCTCTGGCGGTCCATTGCGTATCTGGCAAAGATCTAAGAGCAGTGCTTCCTTGCTTGATGCCGAAAGCGTCAGGTTTTCCTTCATAAACAGCATTGCAATGCGGTGATCCTCCCATGACTCGATAGTTTGAACCTATTGTTTCAAAAACGTCTGTGACGAGAGGCAATGTCTCCGCACATTTTACAAGCACCAAACTTAGCAGGTGTGCAAAGAAGTGAAAGTAAATTGAGGACGTTGCTCCTGCGTTTACCAGCTCTTGCTGCATTCCCTGGTCTTTCCTGGACATGTTGCTTGCCCATTGAACCTTTTCCAACCATGTCAATGAGTGGCAAATTCATCTCCCCAAACCCATCAATCAACACACCGGCCAGTGATTTCCCCTTCAAACTTGTTACATACTTTTTTCTTATGAATCTAGCCACTAGAAAATATATTTGTAAGAACATAATTTTATTATTTTACCCAAGTTGGATAAAAGATGTATTCTTTATGACCGATTTTCAGTCAGTAGAATTTTCTGAGTGGCCAAGTGAAATTTGGCCTTAAAGGTTAAGTATTTCTCTTCTCTTCAACGAGCTTTACGAGAAATTTTGTAGTAGAAAATCCGGTAAAGTCTGGCCGGATTCTACGAAAAACTCCGATAAATCCGGTTCCGGTCGGACCCTTAAAACGTTGTACACTCCTAGTTCTAATTATGAATAGCTATGGGGTTAGAATTACTCATTGGTGCATGGGAAACATTTAAAAAAAAGATGATTTCAAAGTCATCCAGTTATGAACAGCAGCCTACTAGAAGTACTTGGGATTAGAATATTTTGAAGCTGGGATATAAGGTTATCAGTAATTGAGCTTGGGTGTTCAAAACGACATGAAATTTTAAATCGATGATCGATGAGAAGACCGATTAGAAGCTCATCTCCACTGGTTTCACTGCTACGGTCGAGTAAAAGCTGACGCAATTCTTCAAGGATGAAAGTGGCGGGAAAATGAAATATGCCTGTAGTGCTGATAAGTATGTTTCCAGTAAAGCTATGCCATGAATTCCCATCTCAGTTAATTGCCTTTGCTTGAATGATTAACACGAACATGAAAGAGATTAGATATTGGCGCGTGGAATAAGAAATTGGACGCAGAAAATGCCCAAGAAAGGCATGAATTGTTGTCAAACGATGACAGGGGAGAGCCAGATCGCTAAAGAAATACAGGGGACAAGACCAACGACTGGTTTCATGGTAAGCTAAAGAAAAATAATTTTATTACTCCGCCAATTGTTAACTTTATGCAAACAGATCAGCACTCGCTCGTCCTCAAGCTGGGTTTTAAAGGTTTGGTTCACTTCTTTGCAATTGAAGTCAATTTGGTGAACGTTGACCCAAAATTGCTCTTTACTCTTTTTAATTGCATGATGAGGAAGTGTACAATTATTTGCTTTTTTACTGTCTATGAAATGTATTTTTTACGCCTTTATGGGAGATATAACTTTAATTATTCTAGACCTATTGCAGTACTATCCATGAGCAATGTAGCAATGCTACATAACTCATTGCTTTCATGATAATTTGATTTTTGTCAAACACAATGTTAGTATCCTTGATGCTTACTAAATAGCATATAGCAGCCTAAGAAGAGACAGTGTTGCTACACTGTACTTCCATTGTAAGCTTGGTTGTAAGGTCGATTTGTTACTCTCACTGGAAGGTCGAGAGTAAGAATGGGCAACTGTTTGGAGTTCTTGACTTCAAGGGCACCCAGAGTTCTTGAATGATCTTTTTTCGCTTTCAGCCTAATCGACAGAGGGATTCGTTTTTTGCCGCTCTCTTCGCGAACACCTCCAACGGCAGATGTTACATTTATTGATACCAAGTTAGACACGTTACTCTTAATTGACTTTGAAATACTTTTCACTTCCTCCAAATACTCATTCAATTAAGTTATACTCACGTTTGTACTGCAATAGGTCAATGTTATTATCAAACAGATTTTTAAAAATGCTCCATGATTTCGCATTTTTTTAACGTTCCCTTTTTTTAAAAACAGAGTATTGTATTAATTTCGTCAAATTTTACCATGCATGGAGATGCATTTTTAGCTACTCTAGAAGGCTATATTAAAAAAATAGGCGTTGGACCCTTCTATGTCACTATACCTGAATCTTAGCCCTTCCACATTCAACTTCATGGCGCCGTCTCCAAAAATTGATACCCCAAGTTATGTTAAGGAATGCTTTTAGGCAATTGATTTGACATAATGTTCATAGAACGTGAATAGAGGACTTGTTTATGAAGAGTTAAAGTCAGAAATTGTTATATAAATCGTGCATTAATTACAAATTTCGTAAAGGGCTAGAATCGCAACTGGTTGCTTATTGCATGTTACATCGCGGTTCCTGTTGTAAAATTGTACGACGGCTTTTACTTTTGTTTCCAGATGTTTCTGTTGCAATTCTAGAGATTTTGATAAGCAATCCCATGTACAGTACTTACTCAATTATCCAGCCTTCTCGGGTAAGATGCGTGCGGAGGATCCGAAATTCCGGATAATTGAGAAAAAGCTAAAAACGGCTGAAACCAGCATAAATAAACAAAATTGGTTTCATGAAAGTTTATTTCAAAAGCACACATTACAAACTACTGTAAGACACTAAATACTCTTAGAATATAATTGAATCTTTGGCTGAATGCGCGGTGCCTCACGCTTCAAACATCTAGCTTATTTTCAATTGAGAGATTCGCACTCTTTCATTTTTGCTCAGACTTTCTTGCCATGATGAGAAAAGCTTTTAATCTGACAAGAAAACATGGCGATAGAAAAAATGTTGTCACTCGGAAAATACCCGGGTAAATTTTCCCCAGCTGTGTTCATTTTTCTTTTCAAATATCTTTTCGCTTAAATTTTTGACTACTTGTTTCTACTTACCATTACTTCGATTTATTGCCACAAAATAAATAATGAATTCAGACTAAAACAGGAATTGCAGAACCAGGGCCCCACAATAAATATCAAGGTGTAATTTTCAGTTTCTTTGCAAATTATGCTAAAATGAGCAAAGGGGCAAAGGGTGTCCCAATTTTGGGAAGAACAAAATTACCCTTTTTCAATAAGAGGCAAGAAAAACGTTCCCAACGTATCACTAAAAATTTCGAAAATTCTTCATATACGTTCCCTTCCCCCCTTTTTACGGATAACTGGAATCCGGATAAACATTGGTCGGATAATTGAATATGTACCGTAATGCAAAACTGATACTTGAGCTCTTCAGTTCTGTTTCGCGCCTTTTTTATACCTCAGATTCAAAGAGAGGCCATTTCAGTATGTCCGTTAGAGGATACCTTCGTCCACCCATGCATCCCTGAATCATTTGGATGACAATTCTCTAGAATGCAGAACAAGATGAAATTCAAAGAATAACATGGTTGCGAGTAAGTGTCTTTCCCACTTTTTACAGATAATTTTGCTTTCAGTATAGTTATTAGCAGTGAAATCGGATATTAATATAAGGTTAGTACAGCTGTTTTACAGCGAGGAAGTCTTCTGTGGCCTAGACACTCACCACGCTCTGCAAATTTTAAATATTTCAGCAATTGGTTGTAGTAAGAGACACTGTTGAATATTACTGATTTGACCAGTAAGTTCTGTATCAAACGTTTTGAAGGTAACAGTGGAAAACCTTGCTGGGATTTATGAGGGATTATTTAAGTTGCATTCTGAATTTTTCTAACATTCTGATAGCATTCTAAACGAAAACGTCCAAATGACATGGTCTGGAAAAAATTGATATTTTTGCGGCTCCTAACATATTACTTTTCTTCGTGTGACTTCACGTTTTCTATGTGACTTTAGTTTTCTTTTATGAGCTTCTTTCATAAAATTGGCGACTAATTTCCAACTAAGATGAGTTGACATGACTTTTATAATTGAGCATTTGAACAAATTGCAAAGTCAAATATCTTGATTCGTGATCTAATCTAAGTTTCACGTGCCTGCCCGCCATTCATCAAATACAGACAGTGACACGGCTTCGTGAGGCGTTTCCTGCTACGGTATGCTTGAATTTTCCCGCCAAAATACAATAACAAAGTGCTCGGGCCATTTTATTGGCTGGCCCCAGTTTGTCAAAGGTGAGAAAACAGTGGGACGCTCGATCCAGTCTTTTCTCGAAAGCTTCCCGCCATTTTGTTGAGAAAGGGAATGGAGTAGCGTCACCAGTCGCTAAGTCACCAGAGATCACGTTGACCTTGGATATATCAGTAATGCTGCCCAAATGTACAAAATGTCGAAAAGATAAATACTTGCATTCAATCCTATCGGACATCTTTAAAAGAAGGCGTTGGCCTTTGAAGGCGTTGGCTGACTTAAAGCCCCTATTCGATGGCAAATATATTCTAATTGTTCAATTAAAAGACATCATATTTAAATCAAAAACTACTTCCACTGTCCATATAAATATTGCCTATATCAAATCTGTTCCATGCAGATTTTAAATGAAAGGTTCTCAGTGTTTGCCTTCCTTCCAATTTAGGAGATATACTAGGGTTATGAGGTATAAACAAGTTTGATTTTCAAATATTGTTATGTTTTTGTACATATTTTGCGGAGAATACTGATTCCCGGAAAAAGCATCAGGCAAAGGGGTGCTCTCCTTTTTTTGAAAGCCACTAATAATTAAAACTGTGCTCACACATCTGCTTATAAAGCTTTTTTGTTTGTTGTTATCATATGTTTCTTTGTAGCATTATTTCTTTACAATGCAGTTATGGTCATTCAGACTATTGATGCAACAAGGCATAATATTTCTTCCTTGGGTGAAAAATATTAGCACTCCTGTAGATCCTCCTTCAAAAAATAAACATTTAGGGATCTTTTGCATGTTTCAACTGCTCCTTGAAGGTTTGCAGTGTTTTTTCTTCCAATTTGGGAGTTTTAAGCATCAGTTCAATGTCTATTGATTTAGATTCAACTGTGAATATTTTTTAACATACCCTGGTTTTTGTTAATGTGGTGCTAGGTTTCATATTAAATTTAGGGAAACACTGAAAATTGATATTTTCGACAGTGCTTACATAGACTGTCACAATGACACAGCATATCTTTGCCATGTTACAAACACAAAAGATCATTGGTTCCAGTTTGCTGTTTTTTGTTGGTCCATTAATTGGAATGATGCAATAGCATTCAACAAAGTATTATGTCGTTTGAATCCTGAATTTACTGAACTTGGTAGTAGGCTCCTTGAAAAATACTAACCTAAAATCAGTGAGATGATAGACAATCAGTTTAATGGAAAGAATCTGGAGCTTTAAGATTTTTTTTATCTATTGAGCATTGAAAGGGCACTTAATGTAAACATCCTGCACAAATTGGTTTTACATCCCACTTTGCAGTTTGAATTAATTTTTTCAAAACATGCAAATTTCAATTAAGTTGGAGATTGACATTAAAACATTGTATGTCTAGAAAAATTGATAATCAGTCATGGCTTAATTCTAGTATAATTTGATTAACTTATGTTGTAGCATGATTGTTCAAATCAAATTTAAATCAAATTAAATCAAGAGTTTGAATCAAATTTGACAAATACAATGGAATTTAATATTTCATCAGTGTTTTTTCTGCTAGTATCTGATATTAAAAGTTATTTAATCTAAGAAATTTTACAATTCTATTTAGGTGTACTTAGCTAAGTGGACATAGGGAAGGAGTCTTGCAGGGTTTAAATGATTTTATACGTTACTGGCACTTGGTTGAAGAATCACACATAGAAGAATATGGTTGAAAAGTGAAGTTTCTGTTACAGGGGCATCCAGTTACAGTAAGGCCAAAATGTACCAACCATCAAAACACATACTAGTTGGTGAATGACAAAGAATATGCACATAGCTGGAATGTTTGGTTTCTATTTCACGTCATTAGATATTTGCAATGTGAGCGACAGGGTGTTGAAAATTTTTTAGCCAATGACATAGCCAGATGAAACAATCTTAGGTCTAGGTTAGCAAGGATTGTCATAATTTCTAGCAGATTTTTCAGCATAACCAACTTCCCTTTGGGAAAAGACTAGAAATGAAATACAAATAAGATAATCATTCAATAATTAGATAAAGAGGCACCTCGTAATGAAATTGCATGAATGTATATATGAAAGAATAACATGTATCACAGTGCATAATTTGTTTTTAATAACACATGTACATACTCATACAAATTGGCATCAAAGGTTATTCACTAAAGTGATTCGGATACAGGGGCGGACTGGTCGGTCCCAAAATTCTTGACCCAAGGCGATTTGCTGAATTTAAAACATCGATTTATTACAAGCATGCAGGATGGTAGAAAGTAGCACTAACTGTCTGCAACGAATCAGCAGAGATTTCCATAATCTTCACGACAGAGCGGTCAAATTTGTAAACATGCGAAGAGCAAGACATTATCGTTTCCACCTTACTTCAAGAGAAATGAGTCAGAAGACGAAAAGCACAGACAAGCGAAGAAAGAGATGAAGAAATAGTTGCATCCCCTTTTGAGCGATATAGAGTAGAAGTATTCTGTGCCGTTATGGATAAAGTGGTAGAAAGCCTTCGTCAACGATTTCTACAACAGGGTGTTCTCTACCGAGACTTTGCTTTTCTTGACCCAAGGCGATTTGCTGAATTTAAAAGCAAAGAAATCCCTAAGAACATGCTATCAACGCTTTGCGCCATCTCTGGTTTGAAAGTTGACAGAGAAGTTGTTAAAGAGCAATTAGTGAGTGTTTTGATGCATTCACTTGACTGGCCATAACACTGATGATTATGAAAGAGATTCTCTTTGCGAATATCCTGAAGACAGAGAAGCATCATATGATGAAATAGCCAAGGTGATTTGGTTTCATCTACTGAACCACTCAATTCGATAGCCAGGCAAAACACCGATACAGATTTGAATAAACACGTTGCAGAAGAGAGAAGGTCGCTGCTTTGGAATATTCTGCAAATTCTGCTTCTCGTGCGTTTTTAAAGTTACTGCCTATATAAGCATTTGATTACATTGGCCGTTGCGCAGGTTGCGTATGAAAGGAGCTTCTCCCTTTTAAAGATAATAAAGAGTAGGCTAAGAAGCATGTTGGGTCACAAGCAGCTAGAAGCTTTCATGTTTCTAAGCATAGAGCAAAAGCTGGTAGGTATGCTAGCTAAATAGAGTTGAGTGTACAGATTGAAGCAATGTATCTATGGCCATCTATAAGAAGACGGTGTTACACAATGACTGTTGTTGTCTTTGAACATCTATTGTCCAGCATGCAGACTGATCGTGTCAATTAAAATATAGTAAGATAGAACTTCCGAGTGAAAAGTTGTAACGTAATTTCTAGCTGTTTCTTCAATGATATTCAAATGGGATTAAAACCATTAACAAATGCTGTTTGTTATAACCCACTAAAAACAAATCACAACATTTGAAAGCGTGGGGACATTTTGTTATATGCCAAAGAGAGGAAACATCTCAGAGGATTTCCATAA
Organism: Nemopilema nomurai; assembly: GCA_003864495.1. NCBI lineage: Eukaryota > Metazoa > Cnidaria > Scyphozoa > Rhizostomeae > Rhizostomatidae > Nemopilema > Nemopilema nomurai. The sequence continues at coordinate 2,908,348 of ML133426.1, forward strand.
AACTGATTGAAGTTAATACCTGAAAATTGTCCTTCACCTCTTTGTTTGCCAAGGTAATCACTGCTTAGCTATAAACATGTTCTACGCTGAGAAAGAGGAAAAGTAAGGCTGTGACTACCAACACAAATGTAGACAACAGTTCTCTCCAAAGAACGTGAGTGATACCAACAAAATATAACAAACCAAAAAAATGATTTCGGCATTCAAGGACAAGAGACAAAGGAATGCAGGTAGGTAAATGAACAAGAAAGAAATTTAACGGCCTGTTTTCCGAAGACACTCGGGAAAAGCCCTAAAACGTGGCTGGAAGAGTTAAAAGGCTTCGTAATTTACAAATAACTAGACAGGGCCAGTAGTATCACACGATTTATTGTTCAGAAGGGAAAACAGCGATGATGAGCACAGTTTCAGGCTGCCTAAGTTCTTGTCCTTTTGTAATTATGGTTCACTGTTCAGTGATAAGTACTGACAATTGCCCGTCGTGTCTGATTACAGTTAATAGGCATCTCGACAGGTCTAAGGATATACATTAACAAATAAATCGGAAAAATTGTAACCAGAAAATAGTTCACCTATATACCATCTCTGTTATCGATCTTAATCAACCTGTTCTTTCGGTTTTAGTTCAGTTGGTGGATGGAGAGGATGTACTCCAAGGGACGGAAATTGATGATTTTCGAAAGATTTTCATCTGGAAAAATCAGTGAGTAGTTTTGCTCACTTAGCGCGCTTTCATTTTTTTATATAGTTATTTTATTTATTATGAGTTGTAACTTGGGTAGTTTGTTTCCTACCTGTTTCGTATGACGGTGTTCGATCACCATTCATCGCCTTGAAGTGGGCATAGGGGCGATGAGAAACGTCGTTTCAGGTGCCTTAGGTTGTTGTGTTTTTGTAATCACAATCCCCAGTTCATTGTTTAGTACCGACTATGGCCCCTCGGTCAGTACACAAGAACATTGAATAGGTATCGTAGGACGGTTATGCGATACCAAGTGGGAGAGTTTTTGACAATAAACCAATAATTTGGAGCAACTACATGTATCATAGTGATAAGTAGCAGCTTGGGTAGTTTGTTTCCTACCTGTTTCGCATGACGGTGTTCCATCACCATTCATCGCCTTGAAGTTAGGCATAGGGGCGATGAGAAACGTCGTTTCAGGTGCCTTAGGTTGTTGTGTTTTTGTAATCACAATCCTCAGTTCATTGTTTAGTACCGACTATGGCCCCACGGTCAGTACACAAGAACATTGAATAGGTATCGTAGGGCGGTTATGCGATACCAAGTGGGAGAGTTTTTGACAATAAACCAATAATTTGGAGCAACTACATGTATCATAGTGATAAGTAGCAGCTTGGGTAGTTTGTTTCCTACCTGTTTCGCATGACGGTGTTCCATCACCATTCATCGCCTTGAAGTTAGGCATAGGGGCGATGAGAAACGTCGTTTCAGGTGCCTTAGGTTGTTGTGTTTTTGTAATCACAATCCCAGTTCATTGTTTAGTACCGACTATGGCCCCACGGTCAGTACACAAGAACATTGAATAGGTATCGTAGGGCGGTTATGCGATACCAAGTGGGAGAGTTTTTGACAATAAACCAATAATTTGGAGCAACTACATGTATCATAGTGATAAGTAGCAGCTTGGGTAGTTTGTTTCCTACCTGTTTCGCATGACGGTGTTCCATCACCATTCATCGCCTTGAAGTTAGGCATAGGGGCGATGAGAAACGTCGTTTCAGGTGCCTTAGGTTGTTGTGTTTTTGTAATCACAATCCCCGTTCATTGTTTAGTACCGACTATGGCCCCACGGTCAGTACACAAGAACATTGAATAGGTATCGTAGGACGGTTATGCGATACTAAGTGGGAGAGTTTTTGACAATAAACCAATAATTTGGAGCAACTACATGTATCATAGTGATAGTAGTAACTTGGGTAGTTTGTTTCCTACCTGTTTCGCATGACGGTGTTCCATCACCATTCATCGTCCTGAAGTTGGGCATAGGGGCGATGAGAAACGTCGTTTCAGGTGCCTTAGGTTATTGTGTTATTTGTGATCACAGTTACCCGCTCAATGCTTTAGTATGACCACAGTCCATTGGTTATCTACGCAGGAGCATTGAATAGGCGTATCTCGAAAGAGGTCTAGAGATATTCACGGGGACTAATTTTGCAATTTAACCAATAATTTGGAACGACTACAAATAACGTAATGGTAATTTTAGTCATAATTAAAGTAATGATTAAAGTAATTATTGTAAATGGTAATTTAGGTAGTTCGTTTCCTACCTGTTTCGCATGACGGTGCTCTACACCATTCATCACCTTGAAGTGGGGCATAGGGGTGATGAGAAACGTCGTTTCAGGTGCCTTAGGTTGTTGTGTTATTTGTGATCACCGTCCTCCGTTTAAGGCTCTAGTATTGACCCCAGCCTATTGGCTCTGTACGCAGCAGCATTGAATAGGCGTATCTCTAAGGGGTCTAGGGATATTCACGGGGACAACTTTTGCAATTTAACCAATAATTTGGAACAACTACAAATAACGTAATGGTAATGTTAGTCATAATTGAAGTAATAATTAAAGTAATTGTAAATGGTAATTTAGGTAGTTCGTTTTCTACCTGTTTCGCATGACGGTGTTCCATCACCATTCATCACCTTGAAGTGGGGCATAGGGGTGATGAGAAACGTCGTTTCAGGTGCCTTAGGTTATTGTGTTATTTGTGATCACCGTCCCCCGTTCAACGCTCTAGTATGACCTCAGCCAACGGGCTACATACGCAGCAGTATTGAATAGGCATATCTCGACGAGATATCCACGGGTAATGCGATTTTTACGAATCAACCAATGATTAGGAGCGACTACATCTAGTGTAAGTAGTTTTATTTGATTTGCCTTATGCGCCCTCTGTCTTTCGTGGCTAAGCATTACCTTTCTTCCATTTGAGCATAGTTGGGGATTCAGGACGACGGTTTGAATGGGATGCTGAGGTTTTTCAGGACGATTTACAGCATCTTCTAACCTGACAGAGGTGGTAAGTAGCCAATCAATTTGTTTCGTTGTATTTTGTCTAGGCTGCTATCATTGATAAAGTTGCAAGTGATTTAGTGGCCCTAACGTCTTAATTCTTTACTTGGGTTAGGATAATTGGACGTTGATAAACGCTTTTCAGGTACCTTAGGCTGTTTTTTATCTTTAATCACCTTTCTCTTTCAATGTTTAACGCTTAGTTTCGCGAATCATGTCGTTTCGTAGACAATGGGCTGAGCGGGAAGAGGTTCAGATAATGTTTTGGAACGATCAAAAGTACTCTTACTTATTGTTTGGAGCCAAGAGAGTCGATGCAAAAATGTTTGAAGGGGCCAGTTGTTCCTGGCTATTATCTAATTCAGGTACTGATAAAATTTTTGCACATTTTAATATAATTTTGGTATATTTAGCCGTGTCTTTATTTAATTTATTTGATTTGAGATCAACTTCCTTGAATTTTTAAAGTCAGAGCATTGGATATTGAATGGAAAAGTATTATTAAATAAAAGAATACATGCTGTCAAGTCAGAGCATTGGATATTGAAAGGAGAAGCATTATTTTTGAAATCGAATATGTAAAACGAGAGATCCATGCAGTTTTGGGATGAAGGCGAAAGTGTCAACTTTATGCTGTGAAAGCCAGTGTCATTACTAGGGAGCAATGGTTAGTACACACTGATTATGAACACAGAAGGGCGAAACGAAACCTTTTACTCCTTGACCACGTAAAAAGTCTTGCAAATTGAACTTATTGTTAGAAACATTTTCTTCTTTTGATTAAAGCTCGATCATTTTGATTAAAGCTGAATGATTTAAGCACCTCTTTTCTCTTTAGATATAGGTGGCGCATTTGAAAAGAGGGTACCATAAAAGGGGGCTGGTAAATTTGAATAAATAACTAGCAACAAGAACTGAAATAGAAAGACTGCATTTGTGGCAAAAGGTTGGAAGACCCCCTTGGAGAGAAGACAAAGAGGCTATTTATATATATCAGGCAAGTCCTGTCTTCACACTTTTTCGCATTGCAGTTTTGACACGGCAAAAAAGACATTCTACAATCCTAGATGAGATGCTACGTACGAGGAGCAGTATACAATGTGAACGGCAAAAGAAACGCATGCAAAGTGCAAAGTCTGCAGATATTGAGCTTGCAAAAGGGGAATCGAGCTTTTGGAAAGTGAAACTTACAGGATTAACCAAGAAGAATTTGATCGCAAAGGGATTGTCTGTTCAGAAATTCATGGAACTAGAATTTTGCTGTAGTCAGCAACTGTAGTGGTCTTTTCAAATCTTCGAAACTTCGAAACTTGACGATCAATCTCTGATTTGATGACCTTTTCAAGATATTAAGTTCCCACAGAACACTTTCAAAGTCTGGTTTCAAAGTCTGGTATATGTAGTTGATTTGGTATCATTTTTTCTTATGCAGGGAAATGTGTAGAATCCAGTCTATCTTTCGGAGGCTTAGTATATCTGTAAATTATTCTTTCCATCGTTATAAAACTCAACTTGTGTTTTTTCGAACCAATTTTTTTTAATTCTAGAAAATGTTTTCACATGGTTGTGGACGGCAAACAGCCTGCAAAAATTAGCCTAGGAAAGACAAGATATGTTTTTCAGGCAAGTTTACTCGAAGATATGTTTTTGTCATTATTGTTGGCACTATTGTCCATTCCACTTTATTTCCATTCTTCACGTCCATTTGTCTTATTGAAGACCATGAAATGACAATCAACACAGACGGACTACGTTTCTTTCGACCTGACATTTTCTCGACATGACATTTTGGCACAAACAAAACAATAAAGATCTTTTCTACATACAACGCTTTCCGACTACGCGTTTTACGAACTGACGTTTCTCGACTGTATGTTTTACGACAGCAAAACAAAATACAATATTAAGCTTTTGAAATATAGAAGATCCAGAATTGCATTTACTCGAAGATATGTTCTTGTGATTATTGTTGGCACTATTGTCCATTTCACTTTATATCCATTTTTCATGTTCAATTGAATTTATCAAGTCCATGAAATGGCATTCGCAAAGACGGACTACTTTTCGACCTGAAATTTTCTCGACATGACATTTTGGCACCTAAAAGCAATAAAGATCTTTTCTACATACAACGCTGTCCGACTACGCTTTTTACGAACTGACGTTTCTCGACTGTACGTTTCAAGACAGCAAAACAAAATACAATCTTAAGGTTTAAAATAGAAATCCAGAATTGCATTTACTCGAAGATATGTTCTTGTCATTATTGTTGGCAGTATTCCCATTCCACTTTATTTCCATCCTTCAAGTCCATTTTATTATTTAAGACCATGAAATGACAATCAACATACACGGACTGCGGTTCTTTCAACCTAACATTTTCTCGACTTGACATTTTTCCCAAACATACCAAAAAAATATTTTTCACATACAACGCTGTCCTCCTACGCTTTTCACGAACTGACGTTTCTCGATTGTATGTTTCACCAAAGAAAAACAAGAAGCAATCGATTGAACATTTGAAATATAAAGATCTAGATTTATCTAAATTAATTGTATAATTGTTTCAATTTTCACTCTCTGCCGGCTTTGAATTGACATTTAGTTAAGAGGGCGAAATTATTACTTGTTTTATTACTAAGAAATAAATTTTGTTTCTCAGAAATGGGAGATCTGAAACAACGGTGAAATTCACAATTGTAAACAAGTGTTTGCTTGTCCATTGAAGCTACTTTTGGCACTCAAATTTATTTCTAAGAACCAAAATTGTGTTTATTAAAACTTGACCTCTTGGCTACAGTTTGACCAGTACTGCTTTTATCATGCTCTTTTCTACGGTCTTCCTATTCCAAGTTATGATGTTGTGGTCCAGTTTTTCATTTGCGAGTTTTGAGGACCGCCATCTTTTAGGATATTCATGATAACTGTCCACCCTTCTTCTTTTTTGTAATCCTACTTTGAAGATGACATTGTCATTTGTGTCCTTTCTCACAGCATTTTGATTGGCCATCGTTAGTCTCTCCTCCTTCCCCCGTGAACTCTACAACTTCTTGCAGTTTGAAGAGCGCGTTGTTTGTCGGTTCTGTGGTAACGCACCTTAATGTCTAGTGCAACACTTTTCCTGCTGAGCCTCATTTTGTCTGTATGTTGATTTAGCTGAATCTTGTTTATTTGTTATTTGAATCAAATAGACTTGGATGACTGCGTTTGTTCTTCTTGCTGTTTTTAAAGGTTGCAAAAGATTTTAACTCTCTCTGTGAAGTATGGTGTATGAAGGGTAGGTTCTTTGGTAGAATCATTCGTATGATGCAGAAGGTTTTGTAGTTGTCGATAGTCCTTGGTATAAATCATATTATTCATCCGTAATATATCAAAGCCATATCCTCAACTTTATCTTTAATTTCCTTGATTTAACGAATTTTAGTGAGAGTTTTTTTTGTTGAAATTCGTTTTTGGAATCATTTGGTTTAGGTTTACCTGCAAACGACACACTTCAGTTTGAAAGGTTGACTAATAGAGAATTGCCTTACCTCCTACAGGTACAAGATTGAATGAATGAAGGCTGGCTATGAGTCAGTCCGTAAGAGGATACTAATAGTAGAAAGCTTTAATAAACGCTCACATCAAGGTTTGCTACTTGGCTGCCTGATTAATACTACCCGGTCCCCTGGCCTAACCTGCTATTTGCCGTGTGACTGAAGCACTTCAATCCTTCCCGCTCCAAAAAGGGTTCAGTAGATCAAGCTATTCGTGTGTGCCCCCTCTTTTGACTCTTTCTATGAGGCAAGTTCTTCCATGCTGTTAACATTGTATTTTACAGAAGCGCTTTGTACAATAACATGCAATTGATCTTAACTGTTTCATAAAGTCTCATTTTACTTTTGTGTTAAATTGGCTCTGTTTACAAATTATATATTAGCTAATTTTTATTTATTGAGTGGATTGTACAGTATTGTGGAATAATTTCCCACATAATGATGGAATGTCAATTCTTAGAGCTGATAGAACTGTATTTACAGTGTAGTATTGGGCTGAAATTCGAAATTATTTGTGCACTAAATTGTTTGTGAAAACCAAGAGCTGTTTCAATCGCGAATTTATGGGCAGATTTGTGTGTTGGCTTGCCTTCCTTAAAACCTGAATCTGATCACGAGTATGCAAACTGATATGGTAGCAACCCTGTGATATTTGTGTCAAAAACCATGTCAACCTAATGATAATGTGTGTGTTGGCTTGCCTTCCTTTAAACCGGAATATTTTCTACCATGCAAAAGGCAGAATCTGGAAGTGGGATAATATCATTTGACATGATCATTTTAGTGCTTTCTGGAGAAGGTTCAAGAGATATTTGACTTTTTTCAGAACAGCGAATTTGAGGAATGACTTTGAACAAGAAGTACAATTGTTTTTTTAATAGAACCTCATCTCCATTTTTTTAATAGAAGCATGTAACAAATTGTTACGAGTCTATACAACTACATAAGATTGTAGCCAATTTCGTGTCATTCATTGATGATTTTGAAATTCAGAACTTCAGCTAGATAATAAGATAAACATAGTTGGTGTAGCTGTAGCTTCTTGCGAAATTTGAATTTTTCATTCCCTTTTACTAACTGTATGAGATACCAGGGAGCAAATTCAAGCAATCTTTATACGTTCACTCTATTTTAGAGTACGATTAGCCTCTTGTCAAGACTTTGTTACTTGAATTGCTCATTTCTTAAAATATTAAATAACAAATCACCATTTTTGTTGACACTGTGGCTCAAGCAGAACCGCTAGTGACCCTTTTAGAAGCGCTTTTTACAGCATTCAAGGTTATGATGTAACTGGGATACAATTGCAGCCGTGGTGTACAGACTAACAGCAGAACAATACCAAAGGAAGAATCTACCAAAGGAAGAAGGTTTTCAGGGACAAGGAGCCCCAAGGGGGGACCACAGAAAATGTTCAACACTACGGAGGATAACCTAGTTTCACCTTCCACCCCTTGCACAGGGAAACAAGCTTGACGGCCATCTTTCTGGCTCTTCTCCAGATTAGGCACGGTTTTACAGGTGAACAATGGCGAGCAAACGGGCTTCGGTTATTCTTGCTAAGGGTACTGAGGAAATGGAAGCTGTAATATCAATCGATATTCTTAGAAGAGCCAAGGTTAGTTTTGCCTGTCACCTTGTTTCGACTGCAAGACGTTGAATGGAACAAGAACGCGTCTTTTTAAAGTCTTCAGTGTTAATGTTTATGCTAGAGTATTAAGCCACAAACTTCATTCTTACATAATAAAGCAGGTATAATGCTTTGCCCTAAATGTAAAGAGTTTACTTAAACAGTTGTCTTTTTATTATTGGGCAGGTAGATACAGTTGTGGCTGGGCCAACATATTTCCAATGTGGTAAGTTGCAGCAGAGGGGTTTTCGTTTCAGAAATCGGATTCTGTAGAAAACTTGAATTGTTAAAGAGACAATATTCTGTAGAAACTAGCTGTTATTTAATTCCATACCGCTTCGCCAGACATGTTCAGACCCATTGCTGGAACCCCATTTGTTTGGATGAAGGGCAGACAACTGGGCCATAACTTTGCATGCATCTGATGAAAATCTTTTCTGCAGCTCATTCAGCATCAGATCATGGAATGCAAAGAAAAAGCTTCGACGAAATTTCGAAGCAACTGATTCGCTTCCCATGTCTGTGTTTGACGAGGTATTCGATGACTCAGACAGGCCTCCTACAACATCTGGCCGTCTCCAAGATGACCGGTTAAGGTACGGCGACGCTTGCTTCCTTCTGTACTGAAATCATCTTGAGCACCGCACTTGCGTGCAATTGCTTTAGCATCCTGGAAAAATTTGTCAAATGTCGTATCATTCCGTAATGATTGGAGCTGCTTAATTAAGGCATGGATTGCATCTACTGCTGTTACCATATCCATCTCTTCCTTTTCAAATACTCGGAAGCCAATCGCGGCATCTGAAAGCAATTTTGAAAGATGTAGACTTTTAACAAGAACTCAAAGGAACCAATTTTTAGCAGCAATCCAGCACAGGTGCTATCATTGTTTTCAAGCTCTTTCAATGTTGCTGCTAGGACTGGTGGGACATTCAAAGGGACCGACAGATTGTCAGCTCTGGCGGTCCATTGCGTATCTGGCAAAGATCTAAGAGCAGTGCTTCCTTGCTTGATGCCGAAAGCGTCAGGTTTTGCTTCATAAACAGCATTGCAATGCGGTGATCCTCCCATGACTCGATAGTTTGAACCTATTGTTTCAAAAACGTCTGTGACGAGAGGCAATGTCTCCGCACATTTTACAAGCACCAAACTTAGCAGGTGTGCAAAGAAGTGAAAGTAAATTGAGGACGTTGCTCCTGCGTTTACCAGCTCTTGCTGCATTCCCTGGTCTTTCCTGGACATGTTGCTTGCCCCATTGAAACCTTTTCCAACCATGTCAATGAGTGGCAAATTCATCTCCCCAAACCCATCAATCAACACACCGGCCAGTGATTTCCCCTTCAAACTTGTTACATACTTTTTTCTTATGAATCTAGCCACTAGAAAATATATTTGTAAGAACATAATTTTATTATTTTACCCAAGTTGGATAAAAGATGTATTCTTTATGACCGATTTTCAGTCAGTAGAATTTTTGAGTGGCCAAGTGAAATTTGGCCTTAAAGGTTAAGTATTTCTCTTCTCTTCAACGAGCTTTACGTAGAAATTTTGTAGTAGAAAAATCCGGTAAAGTCTGGCCGGATTCTACGAAAAACTCTGATAAATCCGGTTCCGGTCGACCCTTAAAACGTTGTACACTCCTAGTTCTAATTATGAATAGCTATGGGGTTAGAATTACTCATTGGTGCATGGGAAACATTTAAAAAAAAGATGATTTCAAAGTCATCCAGTTATGAACAGCAGCCTACTAGAAGTACTTGGGATTAGAATATTTTGAAGCTGGGATATAAGGTTATCAGTAATTGAGCTTGGGTGTTCAAAACGACATGAAATTTTAAATCGATGATCGATGAGAAGACCGATTAGAAGCTCATCTCCACTGGTTTCACTGCTACGGTCGAGTAAAAGCTGACGCAATTCTTCAAGGATGAAAGTGGCGGGAAAATGAAATATGCCTGTAGTGCTGATAAGTATGTTTCCAGTAAAGCTATGCCATGAATTCCCATCTCAGTTAATTGCCTTTGCTTGAATGATTAACACGAACATGAAAGAGATTAGATATTGGCGCGTGGAATAAGAAATTGGACGCAGAAAATGCCCAAGAAAGGCATGAATTGTTGTCAAACGATGACAGGGGAGAGCCAGATCGCTAAAGAAATACAGGGGACAAGACCAACGACTGGTTTCATGGTAAGCTAAAGAAAAATAATTTTATTAACTCCGCCAATTGTTAACTTTATGCAAACAGATCAGCACTCGCTCGTCCTCAAGCTGGGTTTTAAAGGTTTGGTTCACTTCTTTGCAATTGAAGTCAATTTGGTGAACGTTGACCCAAAATTGCTCTTTACTCTTTTTAATTGCATGATGAGCAAGTGTACAATTATTTGCTTTTTTACTGTCTATGAAATGTATTTTTTACGCCTTTATGGGAGATACAACTTTAATTCTTCTAGACCTATTGCAGTACTATCCACGAGCAATGTAGCAATGCTACATAACTCATTGCTTTCATGATAATTCGATTTTTGTCAAACACAATGTTAGTATCCTTGATGCTTACTAAATAGCATATAGCAGCCTAAGAAGAGACAGTGTTGCTACACTGTACTTCCATTGTAAGCTTGGTTGTAAGGTCGATTTGTTACTCTCACTGGAAGGTCGAGAGTAAGAATGGGCAACTGTTTGGAGTTCTTGACTTCAAGGGCACCCAGAGTTCTTGAATGATCTTTTTTCGCTTTCAGCCTAATCGACAGAGGGATTCGTTTTTTGCCGCTCTCTTCGCGAACACCTCCAACGGCAGATGTTAAATTTATTGATACCAAGTTAGACACGTTACTCTTAATTGACTTAGAAATACTTTTCACTTCCTCCAAATACTCATTCAATTAAGTTATACTCACGTTTGTACTGCAAAAGGTCAATGTTATTATGAAACAGATTTTTAAAAATGCTCCATGATTTCGCATTTTTTTAACGTTTCCTTTTTTTTAAAACAGAGTATTGTATTAATTTCGTCAAATTTTACCATGCATGGAGATGCATTTTTAGCTACTCTAGAAGGCTATATTAAAAAAATAGGCGTTGGACCCTTCTATGTCACTATACCTGAATCTTAGCCCTTCCACATTCAACTTCATGGCGCCGTCTCCAAAAATTGATACCCCAAGTTATGTTAAGGAATGCTTTTAGGCAATTGATTTGACATAGTGTTCATAGAACGTGAATAGAGGACTTGTTTATGAAGAGTTAAAGTCAGAAATTGTTATATAAATCGTGCACTAATTACAAATTTCGTAAAGGGCTAGAATCGCAACTGGTTGCTTATTGCATGTTACATCGCGGTTCCTGTTGTCAAATTGTACGACGGCTTTTACTTTTGTTTCCAGATGTTTCTGTTGCAATTCTAGAGATTTTGATAAGCAATCCCATGTACAGTACTTACTCAATTATCCAGCCTTCTCGGGTAAGATGCGTGCGGAGGATCCGAAATTCCGGATAATTGAGAAAAAGCTAAAAACGGCTGAAACCAGCATAAATAAACAAAATTGGTTTCATGAAAGTTTATTTCAAAAGCACACATTACAAACTACTGTAAGACACTAAATACTCTTAGAATATAATTGAATCTTTGGCTGAATGCGCGGTGCCTCACACTTCAAACATCTAGCTTATTTTCAATGGAGAGATTCACACTCTTTCATTTTTGCTCAGACTTTCTTGCCATGATGAGAAAAGCTTTTAATCTGACAAGAAAACATGGCGATATGTAACGTTTTAACATTAGTAAACTTCAGTAATTATTATTATTATGTTTAGCTAGATCTTTGATTATGTTGCGTGTTAATGTCACATGTTTGTTTGTCGCGCTGTTGTGTTAGTAACTCCCTTTCCGGGAAATGTGCGTCACTGTCATCGTGTTGTGTGATGTTTCACAGTGTTCCTTTGTTTGTGTTTTAATATAATGTGATCCAACTTAGAATATTTTAGTCTTACTGTTTTAACGATAAACATAACATCAAAGAACGAGTATCTCTTGTGTGCTATCTACTTGGGGCATCGCTCATCGCTCAGCCAACGAACTGATACTTCACCGTCATGACAAGAACCTAAACGTTACAGATAGAAAAAATGTTGTCACTCGGAAAATACCCGGGTAAATTTTCCCCAGCTGTGTTCATTTTTCTTTTCAAATATCTATTCGCTTAAATTTTTGACTACTTGTTTCTACTTACCATTACTTCAATTCATTGTTACAAAATAAATAATGAAATTCAGACTAAAACAGGAATTGCAGAACAAGGGCCCCACGATAAATATCAAGGTGTAATTTTCAGTTTCTTTGCAAATTATGCTAAAATGAGCAAAGGGGCAAAGGGTGTCCCAATTTTGGGAAGAACAAAATTACCCTTTTTCATTAAGAGGCAAGAAAAACGTTCCCAACGTATCACTAAAAATTTCGAAAATTCTTTATATACGTTCCCCTCCCCCTTTTTACGGATAACTGGAATCCGGATAAACAAGGGTCGGATAATTGAATATGTACCGTAATGCAAAACTGATACTTGAGCTCTTCAGTTCTGTTTCGCGCCTTTTTTATACCTCAGATTCAAAGAGAGGCCATTTCAGTATGTCCGTTAGAGGATACCTTCGTCCACCCATGCATCTCTTCATCATTTGGATGACAATTCTCTAGAATGCAGAACAAGATGAAATTCAAAGAATAACATGGTTGCGAGTAAGTGTCTTTCCCACTTTTTACAGATAATTTTGCTTTCAGTATAGTTATTAGCAGTGAAATCGGATATTAATATAAGGTTAGTACAGCTGTTTTACAGCGAGGAAGTCTTCTGTGGCCTAGACACTCACCACGCTCTGCAAATTTTAAATATTTCAGCAATTGGTTGTAGTAAGAGACACTGTTGAATATTACTGATTTGACCAGTAAGTTCTGTATCAAACGTTTTGAAGGTAACAGTGGAAAACCTTGCTGGGATTTATGAGGGATTATTTAAGTTGCATTCTGAATTTTTCTAACATTCTGATAGCATTCTAAACGAAAACGTCCAAATGACATGGTCTGGAAAAAATTGATATTTTTGCGGCTCCTAACATATTACTTTTCTTCGTGTGACTTCACGTTTTCTATGTGACTTTAGTTTTCTTTTATGAGCTTCTTTCATAAAATTGGCGACTAATTTCCAACTAAATGAGTTGACATGACTTTTATAATTGAGCATTTGAACAAATTGCAAAGTCAAAATATCTTGATTCGTGATCTAATCTAAGTTTCACGTGCCTGCCCGCCATTCATCAAATACAGACAGTGACACGGCTTCGTGAGGCGTTTCCTGCTACGGTATGCTTGAATTTTCCCGCCAAAATACAATAACAAAGTGCTCGGGCCATTTTATTGGCTGGCCCCAGTTTGTCAAAGGTGAGAAAACAGTGGGACGCTCGATCCAGTCTTTTCTCGAAAGCTTCCCGCCATTTTGTTGAGAAGGGAATGGAGTAGCGTCACCAGTCGCTAAGTCACCAGAAATCACGTTGACCTTGGATATATCAGTAATGCTGCCCAAATGTACAAAATGTCGAAAAGATAAATACTTGCATTCAATCCTATCGGACATCTTTAAAAGGAAGGCGTTGGCTTTGAAGGCGTTGGCTGACTTAAAGCCCCTATTCGATGGCAAATATATTCTAATTGTTCAATTAAAAGACATCATATTTAAATCAAAAACTACTTCCCTGTCATATAAATATTGCCTATATCAAATCTGTTCCATGCAGATTTTAAATGAAAGGTTCTCAGTGTTTGCCTTCCTTTCAATTTAGGAGATATACTAGGGTTATGAGGTATAAACAAGTTTGATTTTCAAATATTGTTATGTTTTTGTACATATTTTGCGGAGAATACTGATTCCCGGAAAAAGCATCAGGCAAAGTGGTGCTCTCCTTCTTTTTGAAAGCCACTAATAATTAAAACTGTGCTCACACATCTGCAAATAAAGCTTTGTTGTTTGTTGTTATCATATGTTTCTTTGTAGCATTATTTCTTTACAATGCAGTTATGGTCATTCAGACTATTGATGCGACAAGGCATAATATTTCTTCCTTGGGTGAAAAATATTAGCACTCCTGTAGATCCTCCTTCAAAAAATAAACATTTAGGGATCTTTTGCATGTTTCAACTGCTCCTTGAAGGTTTGCAGTGTTTTTTCTTCCAATTTGGGAGTTTTAAGCATCAGTTCAATGTCTATTGATTTAGATTCAACTGTGAATATTTTTTAACATACCCTGGTTTTTGTTAATGTGGTGCTAGGTTTCATATTAAATTTAGGGAAACACTGAAAATTGATATTTTCGACAGTGCTTACATAGACTGTCACAATGACACAGCATATCTTTGACATGTTACAAACACACAAAGATCATTGGTTCCAGTTTGCTGTTTTTTGTTGGTCCATTAATTAATATTTCAACAAAGTATTATGTCGTTTGAATCCTGAATTTACTGAACTTGGTAGTAGGCTCCTTGAAAAATACTAACCTAAAATCAGTGAGATGATAGACAATCAGTTTAATGGAAAGAATCTGGAGCTTTAAGATTTTTTTTATCTATTGAGCATTGAAAGGGCACTTAATGTAAACATCCTGCACAAATTGGTTTTACATCCCACTTTGCAGTTTGAATTAATTTTTTCAAAACATGCAAATTTCAATTAAGTTGGAGATTGACATTAAAACATTGTATGTCTAGAAAAATTGATAATCAGTCATGGCTTAATTCTAGTATAATTTGATTAACTTATGTTGTAGCATGATTGTTCAAATCAAATTTAAATCAAATTAAATCAAGAGTTTGAATCAAATTTGACAAATACAATGGAATTTAATATTTCATCAGTGTTTTTTCTGCTAGTATCTGATATTAAAAGTTATTTAATCTAAGAAATTTTACAATTCTATTTAGGTGTACTTAGCTAAGTGGACATAGGGAAGGAGTCTTGCAGGGTTTAAATGATTTTATACGTTACTGGCACTTGGTTGAAGAATCACACATAGAAGAATATGGTTGAAAAGTGAAGTTTCTGTTACAGGGGCATCCAGTTACAGTAAGGCCAAAATGTACCAACCATCAAAACACATACTAGTTGGTGAATGACAAAGAATATGCACATAGCTGGAATGTTTGGTTTCTATTTCACGTCATTAGATATTTGCAATGTGAGCGACAGGGTGTTGAAAATTTTTAGCCAATGACATAGCCAGATGAAACAATCTTAGGTCTAGGTTAGCAAGGATTGTCATAATTTCTAGCAGATTTTTCAGCATAACCAACTTCCCTTTGGGAAAAGACTAGAAATGAAATACAAATAAGATAATCATTCAATAATTAGATAAAGAGGCACCTCGTAATGAAATTGCATGAATGTATATATGAAAGAATAACAAGTATCACAGTGCATAATTTGTTTTTAATAAGACCTGTACATACTCATACAAATTGGCATCAAAGGTTATTCACTAAAGTGATTCGGATACAGGGGCGGACTGGTCGGTCCCAAAATTCTTGACCCAAGGCGATTTGCTGAATTTAAAACATCGATTTATTACAAGCATGCAGGATGGTAGAAAGTAGCACTAACTGTCTGCAACGAATCAGCAGAGATTTCCATAATCTTCACGACAGAGCGGTCAAATTTGTAAACATGCGAAGAGCAAGACATTATCGTTTCCACCTTACTTCAAGAGAAATGAGTCAGAAGACGAAAAGCACAGACAAGCGAAGAAAGAGATGAAGAAATAGTTGCATCCCCTTTTGAGCGATATAGAGTAGAAGTATTCTGTGCCGTTATGGATAAAGTGGTAGAAAGCCTTCGTTAACGATTTCTACAACAGGGTGTTCTCTACCGAGACTTTGCTTTTCTTGACCCAAGGCGATTTGCTGAATTTAAAAGCAAAGAAATCCCTAAGAACATGCTATCAACGCTTTGCGCCATCTCTGGTTTGAAAGTTGACAGAGAAGTTGTTAAAGAGCAATTAGTGAGTGTTTTGATGCATTCACTTGACTGGCCATAACACTGATGATTATAAAGAGATTCTCTTTGCGAATATCCTGAAGACAGAGAAGCATCATATGATGAAATAGCCAAGGTGATTTGGTTTCATCTACTGAACCACTCAATTCGATAGCCAGACAAAACACCGATACAGATCTGAATAAACACGTTGCAGAAGAGAGAAGGTCGCTGCTTTGGAATATTCTGCAAATTCTGCTTCTCGTGCGTTTTTAAAGTTACTGCCTATATAAGCATTTGATTACATTGGCAGTTGCTCAGGTTGGGTATGAAAGGAGCTCCTCCCTTTTTGAAGATAATAAGGAGTAGGCTAAGAAGCATGTTGGGTCACAAGCAGCTAGAAGCTTTCATGTTTCTAAGCATAGAGCAAAAGCTGGTAGGTATGCTAGCTAAATAGAGTTGAGTGTACAGATTGAAGCAATGTATCTATGGCCGTCTATAAGAAGACGGTGTTACACAATGACTGTTGTTGTCTTTGAACATCTATTGTCCAGCATGCAGACTGATCGTGTCAATTAAAATATAGTAAGATAGAACTTCCGAGTGAAAAGTTGTAACGTAATTTCTAGCTGTTTCTTCAATGATATTCAAATGGGATTAAAACCATTAACAAATGCTGTTTGTTATAACCCACTAAAAACATATCACAACATTTGAAAGCGTGGGGACATTTTGTTATATGCCAAAGAGAGGAAACATCTCAGAGGATTTCCATAAAACTGACTGAAGTTAATACCTGAAAATTGTCCTTCACCTCTTTGTTTGCCAAGGTAATCACTGCTTAGCTATAAACATGTTCTACGCTGAGAAAGAGGAAAAGTAAGGCTGTGACTACCAACACAATGTAGACAACAGTTCTCTCCAAAGAACGTGAGTGATACCAACAAAATATAACAAACCAAAAAAAATGATTTCGGCATCCAAGGGCAAGAGACAAAGGAATGCAAGTAGATAAATGAACAAGAAAGAAATTTAACGCCCTGTTTTCCGAAGACACTCGGGAAAAGCCCTAAAACGTGGCTGGAAGAGTTGAAAGGCTTCGTAATTTACAAATAACTAGACAGGGCCAGTAGTATCACACGATTTATTGTTCAGAAGGGAAAACAGCAATGATGAGCACAGTTTCAGGCTGCCTAAGTTCTTGTCCTTTTGTAATTATGGTTCACTGTTCAGTGATAAGTACTGACAACTGCCCGTCGTGTCTGATTACAGTTAATAGGCATCTCGACAGGTCTAAGGATATACATTAACAAATAAATCGGAGAAAAAGTAAGCAGAAAATAGTTCACCTAAACATCATCTCTCTTATCGATCTTAATCAACCTGTTCTTTCGGTTTTAGTTCAGTTGGTGGATGGAGAGGATGTACTCCAAGGGACGGAAATTGATGATTTTCGAAAGATTTTCATCTGGAAAAATCAGTGAGTAGTTTTGCTCACTTAGCGCGCTTTCATTTTTTATATAGTTATTTTATTTATTATGAGTTGTAACTTGGGTAGTTTGTTTCCTACCTGTTTCGAATGACGGTGTTCGATCACCATTCATCGCCTTGAAGTGGGGCATAGGGGCGATGAGAAACGTCGTTTCAGGTGCCTTAGGTTATTGTGTTATTTTCTACCACAGTTACCCGTTCAATGTTTTAGTATGACCGCAGTCCATTGGTTATCTACTCAGGAGCATTGAATAGGCGTATCTCCAAAGAGGTCTATAGATATCCACGGGGACTAATTTTGCAATTGAACCAATAATTTGGAACGACTACAAATAACGTAATGGTAATTTCAGTCATAATTGAAGTAATGATTAAAGTAATTATAATAATTTGGAACGACTACAAATAACGTTATGGTAATTTTAGTCATAATTTCAGTAATGATTGAAGTAATTGTAAATGGTAATTTAGGTAGTTCGTTTTCTACCTGTTTCGCATGACGGTGTTCCATCACCATTTATCACCTTGAAGTGGGGCATAGGGGTGATGAGAAACGTCGTTTCAGGTGCCTTAGGTTATTGTGTTATTTGTGATCACCGTCCTCCGTTCAACGCTCAAGTACTGACCTCAGTCCATTGGCTCCGTACGCAGCAGCATTGAATAGGCGTATCTCGATGGATCTAGGGATATTCACGGGGACAACTTTTGCAATTTAAGCAATAATTTGGAACGACTACAAATAACGTAATGGTAATTATAGTCAGAAGTAAAGTAATGATTAAAGTGTTTGTAAGTGGTAATTTAGGTAGTTCGTTTTCTACCTGTTTCGCATGACGGTGTTCCATCACCATTTATCACCTTGAAGTGGGGCATAGGGGTGATGAGAAACGTCGTTTCAGGTGCCTTAGGTTATTGTGTTATTTGTGATCACCGTCCTCCGTTCAACGCTCATGTACTGACCTCAGTCCATTGGCTCCGTACGCAGCAGCATTGAATAGGCGTATCTCGATGGATCTAGGGATATTCACGGGGACAACTTTTGCAATTTAACCAATAATTTGGAACGACTACAAATAACGTAATGGTAATTTTAGTCATAATTAAAGTAATGATTAAAGTGTTTGTAAGTGGTAATTTAGGTAGTTCGTTTTCTACCTGTTTCGCATGACGGTGTTCCATCACCATTCATCACCTTGAAGTGGGGCATAGGGGTGATGAGAAACGTCGTTTCAGGTGCCTTAGGTTATTGTGTTATTTGTGATCACCGTCCTCCGTTCAACGCTCAAGTACTGACCTCAGTCCATTGGCTCCGTACGCAGCAGTATTGAATAGGCGTATCTCGATGGATCTAGGGATATTCACGGGGACAACTTTTGCAATTTGACCAATAATTTGGAACGACTACAAATAACGTAATGGTAATTTTAGTCATAATTAAAGTAATGATTAAAGTGTTTGTAAGTGGTAATTTAGGTAGTTCGTTTTCTACCTGTTTCGCATGACGGTGTTCCATCACCATTTATCACCTTGAAGTGGGGCATAGGGGTGATGAGAAACGTCGTTTCAGGTGCCTTAGGTTATTGTGTTATTTGTGATCACCGTCCTCCGTTCAACGCTCAAGTACTGACCTCAGTCCATTGGCTCCGTACGCAGCAGCATTGAATAGGCGTATCTCGATGGATCTAGGGATATTCACGGGGACAACTTTTGCAATTTAACCAATAATTTAGAACGACTACAAATAACGTAATGGTAATCTTAGTCATAATTAAAGTGATGATTAAAGTGTTTGTAAGTGGTAATTTAGGTAGTTCGTTTTCTACCTGTTTCGCATGACGGTGTTCCATCACCATTCATCGCCTTGAAGTGGGGCATAGGGGTGATGAGAAACGTCGTTTCAGGTGCCTTAGGTTATTGTGTTATTTGTGATCACCGTCCTCCGTTCAACGCTCAAGTACTGACCTCAGTCCATTGGCTCCGTACGCAGCAGCATTGAATAGGCGTATCTCGATGGATCTAGGGATATTCACGGGGACAACTTTTGCAATTTAACCAATAATTTGGAACGACTACAAATAACGTAATGGTAATTTTAGTCGTAATTAAAGTAATGATTAAAGTGTTTGTAAGTGGTAATTTAGGTAGTTCGTTTTCTACCTGTTTCGCATGACGGTGTTCCATCACCATTCATCACCTTGAAGTGGGGCATAGGGGTGATGAGAAACGTCGTTTCAGGTGCCTTAGGTTATTGTGTTATTTGTGATCACCGTCCTCCGTTCAACGCTCAAGTACTGACCTCAGTCCATTGGCTCCGTACGCAGCAGCATTGAATAGGCGTATCTCGATGGATCTAGGGATATTCACGGGGACAACTTTTGCAATTTAACCAATAATTTGGAACGACTACAAATAACGTAATGGTAATTTTAGTCATAATTAAAGTAATGATTAAAGTGTTTGTAAGTGGTAATTTAGGTAGTTCGTTTTCTACCTGTTTCGCATGACGGTGTTCCATCACCATTTATCACCTTGAAGTGGGGCATAGGGGTGATGAGAAACGTCGTTTCAGGTGCCTTAGGTTATTGTGTTATTTGTGATCACCGTCCTCCGTTCAACGCTCATGTACTGACCTCAGTCCATTGGCTCCGTACGCAGCAGCATTGAATAGGCGTATCTCGATGAGGTCTAGGGATATTCACGGGGACAACTTTTGCAATTTATACAATAATTTGGAACGACTACAAATAACGTAATGGTAATTTTAGTCATAATTAAAGTAATGATTAAAGTGTTTGTAAGTGGTAATTTAGGTAGTTCGTTTTCTACCTGTTTCGCATGACGGTGTTCCATCACCATTCATCACCTTGAAGTGGGGCATAGGGGTGATGAGAAACGTCGTTTCAGGTGCCTTAGGTTATTGTGTTATTTGTGATCACCGTCCTCCGTTCAACGCTCATGTACTGACCTCAGTCCATTGGCTCCGTACGCAGCAGCATTGAATAGGCGTATCTCGATGAGGTCTAGGGATATTCACGGGGACAACTTTTGCAATTTAACCAATAATTTGGAACGACTACAAATAACGTAATGGTAATTTTAGTCATAATTAAAGTAATGATTAAAGTGTTTGTAAGTGGTAATTTAGGTAGTTCGTTTTCTACCTGTTTCGCATGACGGTGTTCCATCACCATTCATCACCTTGAAGTGGGGCATAGGGTGATGAGAAACGTCGTTTCAGGTGCCTTAGGTTATTGTGTTATTTGTGATCACCGTCCTCCGTTCAACGCTCATGTACTGACCTCAGTCCATTGGCTCCGTACGCAGCAGCATTGAATAGGCGTATCTCGATGGGATCTAGGGATATTCACGGGGACAACTTTTGCAATTTGACCAATAATTTGGAACGACTACAAATAACGTAATGGTAATTTTAGTCATAATTAAAGTAATGATTAAAGTGTTTGTAAGTGGTAATTTAGGTAGTTCGTTTTCTACCTTTCGCATGACGGTGTTCCATCACCATTCATCACCTTGAAGTGGGGCATAGGGGTGATGAGAAACGTCGTTTCAGGTGCCTTAGGTTATTGTGTTTTTGTGATCACCGTCCTCCGTTCAACGCTCATGTACTGACCTCAGTCCATTGGCTCCGTACGCAGCAGCATTGAATAGGCGTATCTCGATGAGGTCTAGGATATTCACGGGGACAACTTTTGCAATTTAACCAATAATTTGGAACGACTACAAATAACGTAATGGTAATTTTAGTCATAATTAAAGTAATGATTAAAGTGTTTGTAAGTGGTAATTTAGGTAGTTCGTTTTCTACCTGTTTCGCATGACGGTGTTCCATCACCATTCATCACCTTGAAGTGGGCATAGGGGTGATGAGAAACGTCGTTTCAGGTGCCTTAGGTTATTGTGTTATTTGTGATCACCGTCCTCCGTTCAACGCTCAAGTACTGACCTCAGTCCATTGGCTCCGTACGCAGCAGCATTGAATAGGCGTATCTCGATGGATCTAGGGATATTCACGGGGACAACTTTTGCAATTTAACCAATAATTTGGAACGACTACAAATAACGTAATGGTAATTTTAGTCATAATTAAAGTAATGATTAAAGTGTTTGTAAGTGGTAATTTAGGTAGTTCGTTTTCTACCTGTTTCGCATGACGGTGTTCCATCACCATTCATCACCTTGAAGTGGGGCATAGGGGTGATGAGAAACGTCGTTTCAGGTGCCTTAGGTTATTGTGTTATTTGTGATCACCGTCCTCCGTTCAACGCTCAAGTACTGACCTCAGTCCATTGGCTCCGTACGCAGCAGCATTGAATAGGCGTATCTCGATGGATCTAGGGATATTCACGGGGACAACTTTTGCAATTTAACCAATAATTTGGAACGACTACAAATAACGTAATGGTAATTTTAGTCATAATTAAAGTAATGATTAAAGTGTTTGTAAGTGGTAATTTAGGTAGTTCGTTTTCTACCTGTTTCGCATGACGGTGTTCCATCACCATTCATCACCTTGAAGTGGGGCATAGGGGTGATGAGAAACGTCGTTTCAGGTGCCTTAGGTTATTGTGTTATTTGTGATCACCGTCCTCCGTTCAACGCTCAAGTACTGACCTCAGTCCATTGGCTCCGTACGCAGCAGCATTGAATAGGCGTATCTCGATGGATCTAGGGATATTCACGGGGACAACTTTTGCAATTTAACCAATAATTTGGAACGACTACAAATAACGTAATGGTAATTTTAGTCATAATTAAAGTAATGATTAAAGTGTTTGTAAGTGGTAATTTAGGTAGTTCATTTTCTACCTGTTTCGCATGACGGTGTTCCATCACCATTCATCACCTTGAAGTGGGGCATAGGGGTGATGAAAAACGTCGTTTCAGGTGCCTTAGGTTATTGTGTTATTTGTGATCACCGTCCTCCGTTCAACGCTCAAGTACTGACCTCAGTCCATTGGCTCCGTACGCAGCAGCATTGAATAGGCGTATCTCGATGGATCTAGGGATATTCACGGGGACAACTTTTGCAATTTAACCAATAATTTGGAACGACTACAAATAACGTAATGGTAATTATAGTCAGAAGTAAAGTAATGATTAAAGTGTTTGTAAGTGGTAATTTAGGTAGTTCGTTTTCTACCTGTTTCGCATGACGGTGTTCCATCACCATTTATCACCTTGAAGTGGGGCATAGGGGTGATGAGAAACGTCGTTTCAGGTGCCTTAGGTTATTGTGTTATTTGTGATCACAGTCCCCCGTTCAACGCTCTGGTATGACCTCAGCCAACGGGCTACATACGCAGCAGCATTGAATAGGCATATCTCGACGAGATATCCACGGGTAATGCGATTTTTACGAATCAACCAATGATTAGGAGCGACTACACCTAGTGTAAGTAGTTTTATTTGATTTGCCTTATGCGCCCCCTGTCTTCCGTGGCTAAGCATTACCTTTCTTCCATTTGAGCATAGTTGGGGATTCAGGACGACGGTTTGAATGGGATGCTGAAGCTTTTCAGGACGATTTACAACATCTTCTAACCTGACAGAGGTGGTAAGTAGCCAATCAATTTGTTTCGTTGTATTTTGTCTAGGCCGCTATTATTGATAAAGTTGCAAGTGATTTAGTGGCCCTAACGTCTTCATTCTTTACTTGGGTTAGGATATTTGGACGTCGATAAACGCTTTTCAGGTACCTTAGGCTGTTTTTTATCTTCAATCACCTTTCTCTTTCAATGTTCAACGCTTAGTTTCGCGAATCATGTCGTTTCGTAGACAATGGGTTGAGCGGGAATAGGTTGTAGTTCAGACAATGTTTTGGAACGATCAAAAGTACTCTTACTTATTGTTTGGAGCCAAGAGAGTCGATGCAAAAGTTTTCGAAGGGGCTAGTTATTTATGGCTATTATCTAAACCAGGTACTGATAAGATTTTTGCACATTTTAATATAATTTTGGTATATTTAGCCGTGTCTTTATTTAATTTCTTTGACTTGAGATGACTTTCCTTGAATTTTTAAAGAAATACACGTTGTTAAGTCAGAGCATTGGATATTGAAAGGAGAAGCATTATTTTTGAAATCGAATATGTAAAACGAGAGATCCATGCAGTTTTGGGATGAAGGCGAAAGTGTCAACTTTATGCTGTGAAAGCCAGTGTCATTACTAGGGAGCAATGGTTAGTACACACTGATTATGAACACAGAAGGGCGAAACGAAACCTTTTACTCCTTGACCACGTAAAAAGTCTTGCAAATTGAACTTATTGTTAGAAACATTTTCTTCTTTGATTAAAGCTCGATCATTTTGATTAAAGCTGAATGACTAAAGCACTTCTTTTCTCTTTAGATATAGGTGGCGCATTTGAAAAGAGGGTACCATAAAAGGGGGCTGGTAAATTTGAATAAATAACTAGCAACAAGAACTGAAATAGAAAGACTGCATTTGTGGCAAAAGGTTGGAAGACCCCCTTGGAGAAGAAGACAAAGAGGCTATTTATCTATATCAGGCAAGTCCTGTCTTCACACTTTTTCGCATTGCAGTTTTGACACGGCAAAAAAGACATTCTACAATCCTAGATGAGATGCTACGTACGAGGAGCAGTATACAATGTGAACGGCAAAAGAAACGCATGCAAAGTGCAAAGTCTGCAGATATTGAGCTTGCAAAAGGGGAATCGAGCTTTTGGAAAGTGAAACTTACAGGATTAACCAAGAAGAATTTGATCGCAAAGGGATTGTCTGTTCAGAAATTCATGGAACTAGAATTTTGCTGTAGTCAGCAACTGTAGTGGTCTTTTCAAATCTTCGAAACTTCGAAACTTGACGATCAATCTCTGATTTGATGACCTTTTCAAGATATTAAGTTCCCACAGAACACTTTCAAAGTCTGGTTTCAAAGTCTGGTATATGTAGTTGATTTGGTATCATTTTTTCTTATGCAGGGAAATGTGTAGAATCCAGTCTATCTTTCGGAGGCTTAGTATATCTGTAAATTATTCTTTCCATCGTTATAAAACTCAACTTGTGTTTTTTCGAACCAATTTTTTTTAATTCTAGAAAATGTTTTCACATGGTTGTGGACGGCAAACAGCCTGCAAAAATTAGCCTAGGAAAGACAAGATATGTTTTTCAGGCAAGTTTACTCGAAGATATGTTTTTGTCATTATTGTTGGCACTATTGTCCATTCCACTTTATTTCCATTCTTCACGTCCATTTGTCTTATTGAAGACCATGAAATGACAATCAACACAGACGGACTACGTTTCTTTCGACCTCACATTTTCTCGACATGTCAAATTGGCACAAAAAAAAGATCTGTTCCACATACATCGCTGTCCGACCACTCTTTTTACAAACTGACGTTTCTCGAATGTTCGTTTTGCCTTAGTATAACAAAAACCAATCTTTAGCTTTAAAGCAAAAAGATCTAGAATTGCATTTACTCGAAGATATATTCTTGTCATTAATGTTAGCTCTATTGTCCATTCCTTTTTATTTCCATTCTCCAGGTCCATTTCACTTATCCAAAACCACGAAATGAGAATCAACACAGATAGATTACGTTTCTTTCGACCTGGCATTTTCTCGACATGACATTTTGGCAGAAACTAAACAATAAAGATCTTTTCTACATACGACACTGTCCGACTTCTCTTTTTACGAACTGATGTTTCTCGACTGTTGGTTTTACTACAGAAAAACAAAATACAATATTAAGCTTTGAAATATAGAAATCCAGAATTGCATTTACTCGAAGATATGTTCTTGTGATTATTGTTGGCACTATTGTCCATTCCACTTTATATCCATTTTTCATGTTCAATTGAATTTATCAAGTCCATGAAATGGCATTCGACAAAGACGGACTACTTTTTTTTCGACCTGAAATTTTCTCGACATGACATTTTGGCACCTAAAAAGCAATAAAGATCTTTTCTACATACAACGCTGTCCGACTACGCTTTTTACGAACTGACGTTTCTCGACTGTACGTTTCAAGACAGCAAAACAAAATACAATCTTAAGGTTTAAAATATAGAAATCCAGAATTGCATTTACTCGAAGATATGTTCTTGTCATTATTGTTGGCAGTATTCTCCATTCCACTTTATTTCCATCCTTCAAGTCCATTTTATTTATTTAAGACCATGAAATGACAATCAACATACACGGACTGCGGTTCTTTCAACCTAACATTTTCTCGACTTGACATTTTTCCCAAACATACCAAAAAAAATATTTTTCACATACAACGCTGTCCTCCTACGCTTTTCACGAACTGACGTTTCTCGATTGTATGTTTCACCAAAGAAAAACAAGAAGCAATCGATTGAACATTTGAAATATAAAGATCTAGATTTATCTAAATTACTTGTATAATTGTTTCAATTTTCACTCTCTGCCGGCTTTGAATTGACATTTAGTTAAGAGGGCGAAATTATTACTTGTTTTATTACTAAGAAATAAATTTTGTTTCTCAGAAATGGGAGATCTGAAACAACGGTGAAATTCACAATTGTAAACAAGCGTTTGCTTGTCCATTGAAGCTACTTTTGGCACTCAAATTTATTTCTAAGAACCAAAATTGTGTTTATTAAAACTTGACCTCTTGGCTACAGTTTGACCAGTACTGCTTTTATCATGCTCTTTTCTACGGTCTTCCTATTCCAAGTTATGATGTTGTGGTCCAGTTTTTCATTTGCGAGTTTTGAGGACCGCCATCTTTTAGGATATTCATGATAACTGTCCACCCTTCTTCTTTTTTGTAATCCTACTTTGAAGATGACATTGTCATTTGTGTCCTTTCTCACAGCATTTTGATTGGCCATCGTTAGTCTCTCCTCCTTCCCCCGTGAACTCTACAACTTCTTGCAGTTTGAAGAGCGCGTTGTTTGTCGGTTCTGTGGTAACGCACCTTAATGTCTAGTGCAACACTTTTCCTGCTGAGCCTCATTTTGTCTGTATGTTGATTTAGCTGAATCTTGTTTATTTGTTATTTGAATCAAATAGACTTGGATGACTGCGTTTGTTCTTCTTGCTGTTTTTAAGGGTTGCAAAAGATTTTAACTCTCTCTGTGAAGTATGGTGTATGAAGGGTAGGTTCTTTGGTAGAATCATTCGTATGATGCAGAAGGTTTTGTAGTTGTCGATAGTCCTTGGTATAAATCATATTATTCATCCGTAATATATCAAAGCCATATCCTCAACTTTATCTTTAATTTCCTTGATTTAACGAATTTTAGTGAGAGTTTTTTTTGTTGAAATTCGTTTTTGGAATCATTTGGTTTAGGTTTACCTGCAAACGACACACTTCAGTTTGAAAGGTTGACTAATAGAGAATTGCCTTACCTCCTACAGGTACAAGATTGAATGAATGAAGGCTGGCTATGAGTCAGTCCGTAAGAGGATACTAATAGTAGAAAGCTTTAATAAACGCTCACATCAAGGTTTGCTACTTGGCTGCCTGATTAATACTACCCGGTCCCCTGGCCTAACCTGCTATTTGCCGTGTGACTGAAGCACTTCAATCCTTCCCGCTCCAAAAAGGGTTCAAGTGCTTTGTGGTACAAAACTTCACAATTGCTAGAAAAAGGGTTCAGTAGATCAAGCTATTCGTGTGTGCCCCCTCTTTTGACTCTTTCTATGAGGCAAGTTCTTCCATGCTGTTAACATTGTATTTTACAGAAGCGCTTTGTACAATAACATGCAATTGATCTTAACTGTTTCATAAAGTCTCATTTACTTTTGTGTTAAATTGGCTCTGTTTACAAATTATATATTAGCTAATTTTTTTATTGAGTGGATTGTACAGTATTGTGGAATAATTTCCCACATAATGATGGAATGTCAATTCTTAGAGCTGATAGAACTGTATTTACAGTGTAGTATTGGGCTGAAATTCGAAATTATTGTGCACTAAATTGTTTGTGAAAACCAAGAGCTGTTTCAATCGCGAATTTATGGGCAGATTTGTGTGTTGGCTTGCCTTCCTTAAAACCTGAATCTGATCACGAGTATGCAAACTGATATGGTAGCAACCCTGTGATATTTGTGTCAAAAACCATGTCAACCTAATGATAATGTGTGTGTTGGCTTGCCTTCCTTTAAACCGGAATATTTTCTACCATGCAAAAGGCAGAATCTGGAAGTGGGATAATATCATTTGACATGATCATTTTAGTGCTTTCTGGAGAAGGTTCAAGAGATATTTGACTTTTTTCAGAACAGCGAATTTGAGGAATGACTTTGAACAAGAAGTACAATTGTTTTTTTAATAGAACCTCATCTCCATTTTTTTAATAGAAGCATGTAACAAATTGTTACGAGTCTATACAACTACATAAGATTGTAGCCAATTTCGTGTCATTCATTGATGATTTTGAAATTCAGAACTTCAGCTAGATAATAAGATAAACATAGTTGGTGTAGCTGTAGCTTCTTGCGAAATTTGAATTTTTCATTCCCTTTTACTAACTGTATGAGATACCAGGGAGCAAATTCAAGCAATCTTTATACGTTCACTCTATTTTAGAGTACGATTAGCCTCTTGTCAAGACTTTGTTACTTGAATTGCTCATTTCTTAAAATATTAAATAACAAATCACCATTTTTGTTGACACTGTGGCTCAAGCAGAACCGCTAGTGACCCTTTTAGAAGCGCTTTTTACAGCATTCAAGGTTATGATGTAACTGGGATACAATTGCAGCCGTGGTGTACAGACTAACAGCAGAACAATACCAAAGGAAGAATCTACCAAAGGAAGAAGGTTTTCAGGGACAAGGAGCCCCAAGGGGGACCACAGAAAATGTTCAACACTACGGAGGATAACCTAGTTTCACCTTCCACCCCTTGCACAGGGAAACAAGCTTGACGGCCATCTTTCTGGCTCTTCTCCAGATTAGGCACGGTTTTACAGGTGAACAATGGCGAGCAAACGGGCTTCGGTTATTCTTGCTAAGGGTACTGAGGAAATGGAAGCTGTAATATCAATCGATATTCTTGAAGAGCCAAGGTTAGTTTTGCCTGTCACCTTGTTTCGACTGCAAGACGTTGAATGGAACAAGAACGCGTCTTTTTAAAGTCTTCAGTGTTAATGTTTATGCTAGAGTATTAAGCCACAAACTTCATTCTTACATAATAAAGCAGGTATAATGCTTTGCCCTAAATGTAAAGAGTTTACTTAAACAGTTGTCTTTTTATTATTGGGCAGGTAGATACAGTTGTGGCTGGGCCAACATATTTCCAATGTGGTAAGTTGCAGCAGAGGGGTTTTCGTTTCAGAAATCGGATTCTGTAGAAAACTTGAATTGTGAAAGAGACAATATTCTGTAGAAACTAGCTGTTATTTAATTCCATACCGCTTCGCCAGACATGTTCAGACCCATTGCTGGAACCCCATTTGTTTGGATGAAGGGCAGACAACTGGGCCATAACTTTGCATGCATCTGATGAAAATCTTTTCTGCAGCTCATTCAGCATCAGATCATGGAATGCAAAGAAAAAGCTTCGACGAAATTTCGAAGCAACTGATTCGCTTCCCATGTCTGTGTTTGACGAGGTATTCGATGACTCAGACAGGCCTCCTACAACATCTGGCCGTCTCCAAGATGACCGGTTAAGGTACGGCGACGCTTGCTTCCTTCTGTACTGAAATCATCTTGAGCACCGCACTTGCGTGCAATTGCTTTAGCATCCTGGAAAAATTTGTCAAATGTCGTATCATTCCGTAATGATTGGAGCTGCTTAATTAAGGCATGGATTGCATCTACTGCTGTTACCATATCCATCTCTTCCTTTTCAAATACTCGGAAGCCAATCGCGGCATCTGAAAGCAATTTTGAAAGATGTAGACTTTTAACAAGAACTCAAAGGAACCAATTTTTAGCAGCAATCCAGCACAGGTGCTATCATTGTTTTCAAGCTCTTTCAATGTTGCTGCTAGGACTGGTGGGACATTCAAAGGGACCGACAGATTGTCAGCTCTGGCGGTCCATTGCGTATCTGGCAAAGATCTAAGAGCAGTGCTTCCTTGCTTGATGCCGAAAGCGTCAGGTTTTGCTTCATAAACAGCATTGCAATGCGGTGATCCTCCCATGACTCGATAGTTTGAACCTATTGTTTCAAAAACGTCTGTGACGAGAGGCAATGTCTCCGCACATTTTACAAGCACCAAACTTAGCAGGTGTGCAAAGAAGTGAAAGTAAATTGAGGACGTTGCTCCTGCGTTTACCAGCTCTTGCTGCATTCCCTGGTCTTTCCTGGACATGTTGCTTGCCCCATTGAAACCTTTTCCAACCATGTCAATGAGTGGCAAATTCATCTCCCCAAACCCATCAATCAACACACCGGCCAGTGATTTCCCCTTCAAACTTGTTACATACTTTTTTCTTATGAATCTAGCCACTAGAAAATATATTTGTAAGAACATAATTTTATTATTTTACCCAAGTTGGATAAAAGATGTATTCTTTATGACCGATTTTCAGTCAGTAGAATTTTCTGAGTGGCCAAGTGAAATTTGGCCTTAAAGGTTAAGTATTTCTCTTCTCTTCAACGAGCTTTACGTAGAAATTTTGTAGTAGAAAAATCCGGTAAAGTCTGGCCGGATTCTACGAAAAACTCTGATAAATCCGGTTCCGGTCAGACCCTTAAAACGTTGTACACTCCTAGTTCTAATTATGAATAGCTATGGGGTTAGAATTACTCATTGGTGCATGGGAA
This sequence comes from Nemopilema nomurai, assembly GCA_003864495.1. Classification (NCBI taxonomy): domain Eukaryota; kingdom Metazoa; phylum Cnidaria; class Scyphozoa; order Rhizostomeae; family Rhizostomatidae; genus Nemopilema; species Nemopilema nomurai. Next base: position 2,938,800 of record ML133426.1, read on the forward strand.
ACATTTAAAAAAAAGATGATTTCAAAGTCATCCAGTTATGAACAGCAGCCTACTAGAAGTACTTGGGATTAGAATATTTTGAAGCTGGGATATAAGGTTATCAGTAAATTGAGCTTGGGTGTTCAAAACGACATGAAATTTTAAATCGATGATCGATGAGAAGACCGATTAGAAGCTCATCTCCACTGGTTTCACTGCTACGGTCGAGTAAAAGCTGACGCAATTCTTCAAGGATGAAAGTGGCGGGAAAATGAAATATGCCTGTAGTGCTGATAAGTATGTTTCCAGTAAAGCTATGCCATGAATTCCCATCTCAGTTAATTGCCTTTGCTTGAATGATTAACACGAACATGAAAGAGATTAGATATTGGTGCGTGGAATAAGAAATTGGACGCAGAAAATGCCCAAGAAAGGCATGAATTGTTGTCAAACGATGACAGGGGAGCCAGATCGCTAAAGAAATACAGGGGACAAGACCAACGACTGGTTTCATGGTAAGCTAAGAAAAATAATTTTATTAACTCCGCCAATTGTTAACTTTATGCAACAGATCAGCACTCGCTCGTCCTCAAGCTGGGTTTTAAAGGTTTGGTTCACTTCTTTGCAATTGAAGTCAATTTGGTGAACGTTGACCCAAAATTGCTCTTTACTCTTTTTAATTGCATGATGAGCAAGTGTACAATTATTTGCTTTTTTACTGTCTATGAAATGTATTTTTTACGCCTTTATGGGAGATACAACTTTAATTCTTCTAGACCTATTGCAGTACTATCCACGAGCAATGTAGCAATGCTACATAACTCATTGCTTTCATGATAATTCGATTTTTGTCAAACACAATGTTAGTATCCTTGATGCTTACTAAATAGCATATAGCAGCCTAAGAAGAGACAGTGTTGCTACACTGTACTTCAATTGTAAGCTTGGTTGTAAGGTCGATTTGTTACTCTCACTGGAAGGTCGAGAGTAAGAATGGGCAACTGTTTGGAGCTCTTGACTTCAAGGGCACCCAGAGTTCTTGAATGATCTTTTTCGCTTTCAGCTCTAATCGACAGAGGGATTCGTTTTTTGCCGCTCTCTTCGCGAACACCTCCAACGGCAGATGTTAAATTTATTGATACCAAGTTAGACACGTTACTCTTAATTGACTTAGAAATACTTTTCACTTCCTCCAAATACTCATTCAATTAAGTTATACTCACGTTTGTACTGCAAAAGGTCAATGTTATTATGAAACAGATTTTTAAAAATGCTCCATGATTTCGCATTTTTTTAATGTTTCCTTTTTTTTAAAACAGAGTATTGTATTAATTTCGTCAAATTTTACCATGCATGGAGATGCATTTTTAGCTACTCTAGAAGGCTATATTAAAAAAATAGGCGTTGGACCCTTCTATGTCACTATACCTGAATCTTAGCCCTTCCACATTCAACTTCATGGCGCCGTCTCCAAAAATTGATACCCCAAGTTATGTTAAGGAATGCTTTTAGGCAATTGATTTGACATAGTGTTCATAGAACGTGAATAGAGGACTTGTTTATGAAGAGTTAAAGTCAGAAATTGTTATATAAATCGTGCACTAATTACAAATTTCGTAAAGGGCTAGAATCGCAACTGGTTGCTTATTGCATGTTACATCGCGGTTCCTGTTGTCAAATTGTACGACGGCTTTTACTTTTGTTTCCAGATGTTTCTGTTGCAATTCTAGATATTTTGATAAGCAATCCCATGTACAGTATTTATTCAATTATCCAGCCTTCTCGGGTAAGATGCGTGCTGATGATCCGAAATTCCGTATAATTGAAAAAAGCTAAAAACGGCTGAAACCAGCATAAATAAACAAAATTGGTTTCATGAAAGTTTATTTCAAAAGCACACATTACAAACTACTGTAAGACACTAAATACTCTTAGAATATAATTGAATCTTTGGCTGAATGCGCGGTGCCTCACACTTCAAACATCTAGCTTATTTTCAATGGAGAGATTCACACTCTTTCATTTTTGCTCAGACTTTCTTGCCATGATGAGAAAAGCTTTTAATCTGACAAGAAAACATGGCGATATGTAACGTTTTAACATTAGTAAACTTCAGTAATTATTATTATTATGTTTAGCTAGATCTTTGATTATGTTGCGTGTTAATGTCACATGTTTGTTTGTCGCGCTGTTGTGTTAGTAACTCCCTTTCCGGGAAATGTGCGTCACTGTCATCGTGTTGTGTGATGTTTCACAGTGTTCCTTTGTTTGTGTTTTAATATAATGTGATCCAACTTAGAATATTTTAGTCTTACTGTTTTAACGATAAACATAACATCAAAGAACGAGTATCTCTTGTGTGCTATCTACTTGGGGCATCGCTCATCGCTCAGCCAACGAACTGATACTTCACCGTCATGACAAGAACCTAAACGTTACAGATAGAAAAAATGTTGTCACTCGGAAAATACCCGGGTAAATTTTCCCCAGCTGTGTTCATTTTTCTTTTCAAATATCTATTCGCTTAAATTTTTGACTACTTGTTTCTACTTACCATTACTTCAATTCATTGTTACAAAATAAATAATGAAATTCAGACTAAAACAGGAATTGCAGAACAAGGGCCCCACGATAAATATCAAGGTGTAATTTTCAGTTTCTTTGCAAATTATGCTAAAATGAGCAAAGGGGCAAAGGGTGTCCCAATTTTGGGAAGAACAAAATTACCCTTTTCATTAAGAGGCAAGAAAAACGTTCCCAACGTATCACTAAAAATTTCGAAAATTCTTTATATACGTTCCCCTCCCCCCTTTTTACGGATAACTGGAATCCGGATAAACAAGGGTCGGATAATTGAATATGTACCGTAATGCAAAACTGATACTTGAGCTCTTCAGTTCTGTTTCGCGCCTTTTTTATACCTCAGATTCAAAGAGAGGCCATTTCAGTATGTCCGTTAGAGGATACCTTCGTCCACCCATGCATCTCTTCATCATTTGGATGACAATTCTCTAGAATGCAGAACAAGATGAAATTCAAAGAATAACATGGTTGCGAGTAAGTGTCTTTCCCACTTTTTACAGATAATTTTGCTTTCAGTATAGTTATTAGCAGTGAAATCGGATATTAATATAAGGTTAGTACAGCTGTTTTACAGCGAGGAAGTCTTCTGTGGCCTAGACACTCACCACGCTCTGCAAATTTTAAATATTTCAGCAATTGGTTGTAGTAAGAGACACTGTTGAATATTACTGATTTGACCAGTAAGTTCTGTATCAAACGTTTTGAAGGTAACAGTGGAAAACCTTGCTGGGATTTATGAGGGATTATTTAAGTTGCATTCTGAATTTTTCTAACATTCTGATAGCATTCTAAACGAAAACGTCCAAATGACATGGTCTGGAAAAAATTGATATTTTTGCGGCTCCTAACATATTACTTTTCTTCGTGTGACTTCACGTTTTCTATGTGACTTTAGTTTTCTTTTATGAGCTTCTTTCATAAAATTGGCGACTAATTTCCAACTAAGATGAGTTGACATGACTTTTATAATTGAGCATTTGAACAAATTGCAAAGTCAAAATATCTTGATTCGTGATCTAATCTAAGTTTCACGTGCCTGCCCGCCATTCATCAAATACAGACAGTGACACGGCTTCGTGAGGCGTTTCCTGCTACGGTATGCTTGAATTTTCCCGCCAAAATACAATAACAAAGTGCTCGGGCCATTTTATTGGCTGGCCCCAGTTTGTCAAAGGTGAGAAAACAGTGGGACGCTCGATCCAGTCTTTTCTCGAAAGCTTCCCGCCATTTTGTTGAGAAAGGGAATGGAGTAGCGTCACCAGTCGCTAAGTCACCAGAAATCACGTTGACCTTGGATATATCAGTAATGCTGCCCAAATGTACAAAATGTCGAAAAGATAAATACTTGCATTCAATCCTATCGGACATCTTTAAAAGGAAGGCGTTGGTCTTTGAAGGCGTTGGCTGACTTAAAGCCCCTATTCGATGGCAAATATATTCTAATTGTTCAATTAAAAGACATCATATTTAAATCAAAAACTACTTCCACTGTCCATATAAATATTGCCTATATCAAATCTGTTCCATGCAGATTTTAAATGAAAGGTTCTCAGTGTTTGCCTTCCTTTCAATTTAGGAGATATACTAGGGTTATGAGGTATAAACAAGTTTGATTTTCAAATATTGTTATGTTTTTGTACATATTTTGCGGAGAATACTGATTCCCGGAAAAAGCATCAGGCAAAGTGGTGCTCTCCTTCTTTTGAAAGCCACTAATAATTAAAACTGTGCTCACACATCTGCAAATAAAGCTTTGTTGTTTGTTATCATATGTTTCTTTGTAGCATTATTTCTTTACAATGCAGTTATGGTCATTCAGACTATTGATGCGACAAGGCATAATATTTCTTCCTTGGGTGAAAAATATTAGCACTCCTGTAGATCCTCCTTCAAAAAATAAACATTTAGGGATCTTTTGCATGTTTCAACTGCTCCTTGAAGGTTTGCAGTGTTTTTTCTTCCAATTTGGGAGTTTTAAGCATCAGTTCAATGTCTATTGATTTAGATTCAACTGTGAATATTTTTTAATATACCCTGGTTTTTGTTAATGTGGTGCTAGGCTTCATATTAAATTTAGGGAAACACTGAAAATTGATATTTTCGACAGTGCTTACATAGACTGTCACAATGACACAGCATATCTTTGACATGTTACAAACACACAAAGATCATTGGTTCCAGTTTGCTGTTTTTTGTTGGTCCATTAATATTTAACAAAGTATTATGTCGTTTGAATCCTGATTTTACTGAACTCGGTAGTAGGCTCCTTGAAAAATACTTACCTAAAATCAGTGAGATGATAGACAATCAGTTTAATGGAAAGAATCTGGAGCTTTAAGATTTTTTTTATCTATTGAGCATTGAAAGGGCACTTAATGTAAACATCCTGCACAAATTGGTTTTACATCCCACTTTGCAGTTTGAATTAATTTTTCAAAACATGCAAATTTCAATTAAGTTGGAGATTGACATTAAAACATTGTATGTCTAGAAAAATTGATAATCAGTCATGGCTTAATTCTAGTATAATTTGATTAACTTATGTTGTAGCATGATTGTTCAAATCAAATTTAAATCAAATTAAATCAAGAGTTTGAATCAAATTTGACAAATACAATGGAATTTAATATTTCATCAGTGTTTTTTCTGCTAGTATCTGATATTAAAAGTTATTTAATCTAAGAAATTTTACAATTCTATTTAGGTGTACTTAGCTAAGTGGACATAGGGAAGGAGTCTTGCAGGGTTTAAATGATTTTATACGTTACTGGCACTTGGTTGAAGAATCACACATAGAAGAATATGGTTGAAAAGTGAAGTTTCTGTTACAGGGGCATCCAGTTACAGTAAGGCCAAAATGTACCAACCATCAAAACACATACTAGTTGGTGAATGACAAAGAATATGCACATAGCTGGAATGTTTGGTTTCTATTTCACGTCATTAGATATTTGCAATGTGAGCGACAGGGTGTTGAAAAATTTTTAGCCAATGACATAGCCAGATGAAACAATCTTAGGTCTAGGTTAGCAAGGATTGTCATAATTTCTAGCAGATTTTTCAGCATAACCAACTTCCCTTTGGGAAAAGACTAGAAATGAAATACAAATAAGATAATCATTCAATAATTAGATAAAGAGGCACCTCGTAATGAAATTGCATGAATGTATATATGAAAGAATAACAAGTATCACAGTGCATAATTTGTTTTTAATAAGACCTGTACATACTCATACAAATTGGCATCAAAGGTTATTCACTAAAGTGATTCGGATACAGGGGCGGACTGGTCGGTCCCAAAATTCTTGACCCAAGGCGATTTGCTGAATTTAAAACATCGATTTATTACAAGCATGCAGGATGGTAGAAAGTAGCACTAACTGTCTGCAACGAATCAGCAGAGATTTCCATAATCTTCACGACAGAGCGGTCAAATTTGTAAACATGCGAAGAGCAAGACATTATCGTTTCCACCTTACTTCAAGAGAAATGAGTCAGAAGACGAAAAGCACAGACAAGCGAAGAAAGAGATGAAGAAATAGTTGCATCCCCTTTTGAGCGATATAGAGTAGAAGTATTCTGTGCCGTTATGGATAAAGTGGTAGAAAGCCTTCGTCAACGATTTCTACAACAGGGTGTTCTCTACCGAGACTTTGCTTTTCTTGACCCAAGGCGATTTGCTGAATTTAAAAGCAAAGAAATCCCTAAGAACATGCTATCAACGCTTTGCGCCATCTCTGGTTTGAAAGTTGACAGAGAAGTTGTTAAAGAGCAATTAGTGAGTGTTTTGATGCATTCACTTGACTGGCCATAACACTGATGATTATAAAAGAGATTCTCTTTGCGAATATCCTGAAGACAGAGAAGCATCATATGATGAAATAGCCAAGGTGATTTGGTTTCATCTACTGAACCACTCAATTCGATAGCCAGACAAAACACCGATACAGATCTGAATAAACACGTTGCAGAAGAGAGAAGGTCGCTGCTTTGGAATATTCTGCAAATTCTGCTTCTCTTGCGTTTTTAAAGTTACTGCCTATATAAGCATTTGATTACATTGGCAGTTGCGCAGGTTGCGTATGAAAGGAGCTTCTCCCTTTTAAAGATAATAAAGAGTAGGCTAAGAAGCATGTTGGGTCACAAGCAGCTAGAAGCTTTCATGTTTCTAAGCATAGAGCAAAAGCTGGTAGGTATGCTAGCTAAATAGAGTTGAGTGTACAGATTGAAGCAATGTATCTATGGCCATCTATAAGAAGACGGTGTTACACAATGACTGTTGTTGTCTTTGAACATCTATTGTCCAGCATGCAGACTGATCGTGTCAATTAAAATATAGTAAGATAGAACTTCCGAGTGAAAAGTTGTAACGTAATTTCTAGCTGTTTCTTCAATGATATTCAAATGGGATTAAAACCATTAACAAATGCTGTTTGTTATAACCCACTAAAAACAAATCACAACATTTGAAAGCGTGGGGACATTTTGTTATATGCCAAAGAGAGGAAACATCTCAGAGGATTTCCATAAAACTGATTGAAGTTAATACCTGAAAATTGTCCTTCACCTCTTTGTTTGCCAAGGTAATCACTGCTTAGCTATAAACATGTTCTACGCTGAGAAAGAGGAAAAGTAAGGCTGTGACTACCAACACAAATGTAGACAACAGTTCTCTCCAAAGAACGTGAGTGATACCAACAAAATATAACAAACCAAAAAAAATGATTTCGGCATTCAAGGACAAGAGACAAAGGAATGCAGGTAGGTAAATGAACAAGAAAGAAATTTAACGGCCTGTTTTCCGAAGACACTCGGGAAAAGCCCTAAAACGTGGCTGGAAGAGTTAAAAGGCTTCGTAATTTACAAATAACTAGACAGGGCCAGTAGTATCACACGATTTATTGTTCAGAAGGGAAAACAGCGATGATGAGCACAGTTTCAGGCTGCCTAAGTTCTTGTCCTTTTGTAATTATGGTTCACTGTTCAGTGATAAGTACTGACAATTGCCCGTCGTGTCTGATTACAGTTAATAGGCATCTCGACAGGTCTAAGGATATACATTAACAAATAAATCGGAAAAATTGTAACCAGAAAATAGTTCACCTATATACCATCTCTGTTATCGATCTTAATCAACCTGTTCTTTCGGTTTTAGTTCAGTTGGTGGATGGAGAGGATGTACTCCAAGGGACGGAAATTGATGATTTTCGAAAGATTTTCATCTGGAAAAATCAGTGAGTAGTTTTGCTCACTTAGCGCGCTTTCATTTTTTTATATAGTTATTTTATTTATTATGAGTTGTAACTTGGGTAGTTTGTTTCCTACCTGTTTCGCATGACGGTGTTCCATCACCATTCATCGTCCTGAAGTTGGGCATAGGGGCGATGAGAAACGTCGTTTCAGGTGCCTTAGGTTATTGTGTTATTTGTGATCACAGTTACCCGCTCAATGCTTTAGTATGACCACAGTCCATTGGTTATCTACGCAGGAGCATTGAATAGGCGTATCTCGAAAGAGGTCTAGAGATATTCACGGGGACTAATTTTGCAATTTAACCAATAATTTGGAACGACTACAAATAACGTAATGGTAATTTTAGTCATAATTGAAGTAAGGATTAAAGTAAATGTAATAATTTGGAACGACTACAAATAACGTAATGGTAATTTTAGTCATAATTAAAGTAATGATTAAAGTAATTATTGTAAATGGTAATTTAGGTAGTTCGTTTCCTACCTGTTTCGCATGACGGTGCTCTACATCATTCATCACCTTGAAGTGGGGCATAGGGGTGATGAGAAACGTCGTTTCAGGTGCCTTAGGTTGTTGTGTTATTTGTGATCACCGTCCTCCGTTCAAGGCTCTAGTATTGACCCCAGCCTATTGGCTCTGTACGCAGCAGCATTGAATAGGCGTATCTCTAAGGGGTCTAGGGATATTCACGGGGACAACTTTTGCAATTTAACCAATAATTTGGAACAACTACAAATAACGTAATGGTAATGTTAGTCATAATTGAAGTAATAATTAAAGTAATTGTAAATGGTAATTTAGGTAGTTCGTTTTCTACCTGTTTCGCATGACGGTGTTCCATCACCATTCATCACCTTGAAGTGGGGCATAGGGGTGATGAGAAACGTCGTTTCAGGTGCCTTAGGTTATTGTGTTATTTGTGATCACAGTCCTCCGTTCAACGCTCTAGTACGACCTCAGCCAACGGGCTACATACGCAGCAGCATTGAATAGGCATATCTCGACGAGATATCCACGGGTAATGCGATTTTTACGAATCAACAAATGATTAGGAGCGACTACATCTAGTGTAAGTAGTTTTATTTGATTTGCCTTATGCGCCCTCTGTCTTTCGTGGCTAAGCATTACCTTTCTTCCATTTGAGCATAGTTGGGGATTCAGGACGACGGTTTGAATGGGATGCTGAGGCTTTTCAGGACGATTTACAGCATCTTCTAACCTGACAGAGGTGGTAAGTAGCCAATCAATTTGTTTCGTTGTATTTTGTCTAGGCTGCTATCATTGATAAAGTTGCAAGTGATTTAGTGGCCCTAACGTCTTAATTCTTTACTTGGGTTAGGATAATTGGACGTTGATAAACGCTTTTCAGGTACCTTAGGCTGTTTTTTCTTTAATCACCTTTCTCTTTCAATGTTTAACGCTTAGTTTCGCGAATCATGTCGTTTCGTAGACAATGGGTTGAGCGGGAAGAGGTTCAGATAATGTTTTGGAACGATCAAAAGTACTCTTACTTATTGTTTGGAGCCAAGAGAGTCGATGCAAAAATGTTTGAAGGGGCCAGTTGTTCCTGGCTATTATCTAATTCAGGTACTGATAAAATTTTTGCACATTTTAATATAATTTTGGTATATTTAGCCGTGTCTTTATTTAATTTATTTGATTTGAGATCAACTTCCTTGAATTTTTAAAGTCAGAGCATTGGATATTGAATGGAAAAGTATTATTAAATAAAAGAATACATGCTGTCAAGTCAGAGCATTGGATATTGAAAGGAGAAGCATTATTTTTGAAATCGAATATGTAAAACGAGAGATCCATGCAGTTTTGGGATGAAGGCGAAAGTGTCAACTTTATGCTGTGAAAGCCAGTGTCATTACTAGGGAGCAATGGTTAGTACACACTGATTATGAACACAGAAGGGCGAAACGAAACCTTTTACTCCTTGACCACGTAAAAAGTCTTGCAAATTGAACTTATTGTTAGAAACATTTTCTTCTTTGATTAAAGCTCGATCATTTTGATTAAAGCTGAATGACTAAAGCACCTCTTTTCTCTTTAGATATAGGTGGCGCATTTGAAAAGAGGGTACCATAAAAGGGGGCTGGTAAATTTGAATAAATAACTAGCAACAAGAACTGAAATAGAAAGACTGCATTTGTGGCAATAGGTTGGAAGACCCCCTTGGAGAAGAAGACAAAGAGGCTATTTATCTATATCAGGCAAGTCCTGTCTTCACACTTTTTCGCATTGCAGTTTTGACACGGCAAAAAAGACATTCTACAATCCTAGATGAGATGCTACGTACGAGGAGCAGTATACAATGTGAACGGCAAAAGAAACGCATGCAAAGTGCAAAGTCTGCAGATATTGAGCTTGCAAAAGGGGAATCGAGCTTTTGGAAAGTGAAACTTACAGGATTAACCAAGAAGAATTTGATCGCAAAGGGGTTGTCTGTTCAGAAATTCATGGAACTAGAATTTTGCTGTAGTCAGCAACTGTAGTGGTCTTTTCAAATCTTCGAAACTTCGAAACTTGACGATCAATCTCTGATTTGATGACCTTTTCAAGATATTAAGTTCCCACAGAACACTTTCAAAGTCTGGTTTCAAAGTCTGGTATATGTAGTTGATTTGGTATCATTTTTTCTTATGCAGGGAAATGTGTAGAATCCAGTCTATCTTTCGGAGGCTTAGTATATCTGTAAATTATTCTTTCCATCGTTATAAAACTCAACTTGTGTTTTTTCGAACCAATTTTTTTTAATTCTAGAAAATGTTTTCACATGGTTGTGGACGGCAAACAGCCTGCAAAAATTAGCCTAGGAAAGACAAGATATGTTTTTCAGGCAAGTTTACTCGAAGATATGTTTTTGTCATTATTGTTGGCACTATTGTCCATTCCACTTTATTTCTATTCTTCACGTCCATTTGTCTTATTGAAGACCATGAAATGACAATCAACACAGACGGACTACGTTTCTTTCGACCTGACATTTTCTCGACATGACATTTTGGCACAAACAAAACAATAAAGATCTTTTCTACATACAACGCTGTCCGACTACGCTTTTTATGAACTGACGTTTCTCGACTGTACGTTTCGCGACAGCAAAACAAAATACAATCTTTTTAAAATATAGAAATCCAGAATTGCATTTACTCGAAGGTATGTTCTTGTCATTATTGTTGGCACTATTGTCCATTCCACTTTATTTCCATCCTTCAAGTCCATTTTATTTATTCAAGACCATAAAATGACAATCAACATACACGGACTACGTTTCTTTCAACCTAACATTTTCTCGACTTGACATTTTTTCCCAAACATACCAAAAAATATTTTTCACATACAACGCTGTCCGCCTACGCTTTTCACGAACTGATGTTTCTCGATTGTATGTTTCACCAAAGAAGCAATCGATTGAACATTTGAAATATAAAAATCTAGATTTATCTAAATTCATTGTATAATTTTTTCAATTTTCGACTCTCTGCCGGCTTTGACTTGACATTTAGTTAAGAGGACGAAATTACTAAGAAAAAATTTTGTTTCTCAGAAATGGGAGATCTGAAAACAGGAATTGCAGAACAAGGGCCCCACGATAAATATCAAGGTGTAATTTTCAGTTTCTATGCAAATTATGCTAAAATGAGCAAAGGGGCAAAGGGTGTCCCAATTTTGGGAAGAACAAAATTACCCTTTTTCAATAAGAGGCAAGAAAAACGTTCCCAACGTATCACTAAAAATTTCGAAAATTATTTATATACGTTCCCCTCCCCCCTTTTTACGGATAACTGGAATCCGGATAAACAAGGGTCGGATAATTGAATATGTACCGTAATGCAAAACTGATACTTGAGCTCTTCAGTTCTGTTTCGCGCCTTTTTTATACCTCAGATTCAAAGAGAGGCCATTTCAGTATGTCCGTTAGAGGATACCTTCGTCCACCCATGCATCCCTGCATCATTTGGATGACAATTCTCTAGAATGCAGAACAAGATGAAATTCAAAGAATAACATGGTTGCGAGTAAGTGTCTTTCCCACTTTTTACAGATAATTTTGCTTTCAGTATAGTTATTAGCAGTGAAATCGGATATTAATATAAGGTTAGTACAGCTGTTTTACAGCGAGGAAGTCTTCTGTGGCCTAGACACTCACCACGCTCTGCAAATTTTAAATATTTCAGCAATTGGTTGTAGTAAGAGACACTGTTGAATATTACTGATTTGACCAGTAAGTTCTGTATCAAACGTTTTGAAGGTAACAGTGGAAAACCTTGCTGGGATTTATGAGGGATTATTTAAGTTGCATTCTGAATTTTTCTAACATTCTGATAGCATTCTAAACGAAAACGTCCAAATGACATGGTCTGGAAAAAATTGATATTTTTGCGGCTCCTAACATATTACTTTTCTTCGTGTGACTTCACGTTTTCTATGTGACTTTAGTTTCTTTTATGAGCTTCTTTCATAAAATTGGCGACTAATTTCCAACTAAGATGAGTTGACATGACTTTTATAATTGAGCATTTGAACAAATTGCAAAGTCAAAATATCTTGATTCGTGATCAATCTAAGTTTCACGTGCCTGCCCGCCATTCATCAAATACAGACAGTGACACGGCTTCGTGAGGCGTTTCCTGCTACGGTATGCTTGAATTTTCCCGCCAAAATACAATAACAAAGTGCTCGGGCCATTTTATTGGCTGGCCCCAGTTTGTCAAAGGTGAGAAAACAGTGGGACGCTCGATCCAGTCTTTTCTCGAAAGCTTCCCGCCATTTTGTTGAGAAAGGGAATGGAGTAGCGTCACCAGTCGCTAAGTCACCAGAAATCACGTTGACCTTGGATATATCAGTAATGCTGCCCAAATGTACAAAATGTCGAAAAGATAAATACTTGCATTCAATCCTATCGGACATCTTTAAAAGAAGGTTGGTTTTGAAGGCGTTGGCTGACTTAAAGCCCCTATTCGATGGCAAATATATTCTAATTGTTCAATTAAAAGACATCATATTTAAATCAAAAACTACTTCCACTGTCCATATAAATATTGCCTATATCAAATCTGTTCCATGCAGATTTTAAATGAAAGGTTCTCAGTGTTTGCCTTCCTTTCAATTTAGGAGATATACTAGGGTTATGAGGTATAAACAAGTTTGATTTTCAAATATTGTTATGTTTTTGTACATATTTTGCGGAGAATACTGATTCCCGGAAAAAGCATCAGGCAAAGGGGTGCTCTCCTTTTTTTGAAAGCCACTAATAATTAAAACTGTGCTCACACATCTGCAAATAAAGCTTTTTTGTTTGTTGTTATCATATGTTTCTTTGTAGCATTATTTCTTTACAATGCAGTTATGGTCATTCAGACTATTGATGCGACAAGGCATAATATTTCTTCCTTGGGTGAAAAATATTAGCACTCCTGTAGATCCTCCTTTCAAAAAATAAACATTTAGGGATCTTTTGCATGTTTCAACTGCTCCTTGAAGGTTTGCAGTGTTTTTTCTTCCAATTTGGGAGTTTTAAGCATCAGTTCAATGTCTATTGATTTAGATTCAACTGTGAATATTTTTTAACATACCCTGGTTTTTGTTAATGTGGTGCTAGGTTTCATATTAAATTTAGGGAAACACTGAAAATTGATATTTTCGACAGTGCTTACATAGACTGTCACAATGACACATCATATCTTTGACATGTTACAAACACACAAAGATCATTGGTTCCAGTTTGCTGTTTTTTGTTGGTCCATTAATTGGAATGATGCAATAGCATTCAACAAAGTATTATGTCGTTTGAATCCTGAATTTACTGAACTTGGTAGTAGGCTCCTTGAAAAATACTAACCTAAAATCAGTGAGATGATAGACAATCAGTTTAATGGAAAGAATCTGGAGCTTTAAGATTTTTTTTATCTATTGAGCATTGAAAGGGCACTTAATGTAAACATCCTGCACAAATTGGTTTTACATCCCACTTTGCAGTTTGAATTAATTTTTTCAAAACATGCAAATTTCAATTAAGTTGGAGATTGACATTAAAACATTGTATGTCTAGAAAAATTGATAATCAGTCATGGCTTAATTCTAGTATAATTTGATTAACTTATGTTGTAGCATGATTGTTCAAATCAAATTTAAATCAAATTAAATCAAGAGTTTGAATCAAATTTGACAAATACAATGGAATTTAATATTTCATCAGTGTTTTTTCTGCTAGTATCTGATATTAAAAGTTATTTAATCTAAGAAATTTTACAATTCTATTTAGGTGTACTTAGCTAAGTGGACATAGGGAAGGAGTCTTGCAGGGTTTAAATGATTTTATACGTTACTGGCACTTGGTTGAAGAATCACACATAGAAGAATATGGTTGAAAAGTGAAGTTTCTGTTACAGGGGCATCCAGTTACAGTAAGGCCAAATGTACCAACCATCCAAACACATACTAGTTGGTGAATGACAAAGAATATGCACATAGCTGGAATGTTTGGTTTCTATTTCACGTCATTAGATATTTGCAATGTGAGCGACAGGGTGTTGAAAAATTTTTAGCCAATGACATAGCCAGATGAAACAATCTTAGGTCTAGGTTAGCAAGGATTGTCATAATTTCTAGCAGATTTTTCAGCATAACCAACTTCCCTTTGGGAAAAGACTAGAAATGAAATACAAATAAGATAATCATTCAATAATTAGATAAAGAGGCACCTCGTAATGAAATTGCATGAATGTATATATGAAAGAATAACAAGTATCACAGTGCATAATTTGTTTTTAATAAGACCTGTACATACTCATACAAATTGGCATCAAAGGTTATTCACTAAAGTGATTCGGATACAGGGCGGACTGGTCGGTCCCAAAATTCTTGACCCAAGGCGATTTGCTGAATTTAAAACATCGATTTATTACAAGCATGCAGGATGGTAGAAAGTAGCACTAACTGTCTGCAACGAATCAGCAGAGATTTCCATAATCTTCACGACAGAGCGGTCAAATTTGTAAACATGCGAAGAGCAAGACATTATCGTTTCCACCTTACTTCAAGAGAAATGAGTCAGAAGACGAAAAGCACAGACAAGCGAAGAAAGAGAGAAGAAATAGTTGCATCCCCTTTTGAGCGATATAGAGTAGAAGTATTCTGTGCCGTTATGGATAAAGTGGTAGAAAGCCTTCGTCAACGATTTCTACAACAGGGTGTTCTCTACCGAGACTTTGCTTTTCTTGACCCAAGGCGATTTGCTGAATTTAAAAGCAAAGAAATCCCTAAGAACATGCTATCAACGCTTTGCGCCATCTCTGGTTTGAAAGTTGACAGAGAAGTTGTTAAAGAGCAATTAGTGAGTGTTTTGATGCATTCACTTGACTGGCCATAACACTGATGATTATAAAAGATTCTCTTTGCGAATATCCTGAAGACAGAGAAGCATCATATGATGAAATAGCCAAGGTGATTTGGTTTCATCTACTGAACCACTCAATTCGATAGCCAGACAAAACACCGATACAGATCTGAATAAACACGTTGCAGAAGAGAGAAGGTCGCTGCTTTGGAATATTCTGCAAATTCTGCTTCTCTTGCGTTTTTAAAGTTACTGCCTATATAAGCATTTGATTACATTGGCAGTTGCGCAGGTTGCGTATGAAAGGAGCTTCTCCCTTTTAAAGATAATAAAGAGTAGGCTAAGAAGCATGTTGGGTCACAAGCAGCTAGAAGCTTTCATGTTTCTAAGCATAGAGCAAAAGCTGGTAGGTATGCTAGCTAAATAGAGTTGAGTGTACAGATTGAAGCAATGTATCTATGGCCGTCTATAAGAAGACGGTGTTACACAATGACTGTTGTTGTCTTTGAACATCTATTGTCCAGCATGCAGACTGATCGTGTCAATTAAAATATAGTAAGATAGAACTTCCGAGTGAAAAGTTGTAACGTAATTTCTAGCTGTTTCTTCAATGATATTCAAATGGGATTAAAACCATTAACAAATGCTGTTTGTTATAACCCACTAAAAACAAATCACAACATTTGAAAGCGTGGGGACATTTTGTTATATGCCAAAGAGAGGAAACATCTCAGAGGATTTCCATAAAACTGATTGAAGTTAATACCTGAAAATTGTCCTTCACCTCTTTGTTTGCCAAGGTAATCACTGCTTAGCTATAAACATGTTCTACGCTGAGAAAGAGGAAAAGTAAGGCTGTGACTACCAACACAAATGTAGACAACAGTTCTCTCCAAAGAACGTGAGTGATACCAACAAAATATAACAAACCAAAAAAAATGATTTCGGCATTCAAGGACAAGAGACAAAGGAATGCAGGTAGATAAATGAACAAGAAAGAAAATTTAACGGCCTGTTTTCCGAAGACACTCGGGAAAAGCCCTAAAACGTGGCTGGAAGAGTTAAAAGGCTTCGTAATTTACAAATAACTAGACAGGGCTAGTAGTATCACACGATTTATTGTTCAGAAGGGAAAACAGCGATGATGAGCACAGTTTCAGGCTGCCTAAGTTCTTGTCCTTTTGTAATTATGGTTCACTGTTCAGTGATAAGTACTGACAATTGCCCGTCGTGTCTGATTACAGTTAATAGGCATCTCGACAGGTCTAAGGATATACATTAACAAATAAATCGGAAAAATTGTAACCAGAAAATAGTTCACCTATATACCATCTCTGTTATCGATCTTAATCAACCTGTTCTTTCGGTTTTAGTTCAGTTGGTGGATGGAGAGGATGTACTCCAAGGGACGGAAATTGATGATTTTCGAAAGATTTTCATCTGGAAAAATCAGTGAGTAGTTTTGCTCACTTAGCGCGCTTTCATTTTTTTATATAGTTATTTTATTTATTATGAGTTGTAACTTGGGTAGTTTGTTTCCTACCTGTTTCGCATGACGGTGTTCATCACCATTCATCGCCTTGAAGTGGGCATAGGGGCGATGAGAAACGTCGTTTCAGGTGCCTTAGGTTGTTGTGTTTTTGTAATCACAATCCCCAGTTCATTGTTTAGTACCGACTATGGCCCCTCGGTCAGTACACAAGAACATTGAATAGGTATCGTAGGACGGTTATGCGATACCAAGTGGGAGAGTTTTTGACAATAAACCAATAATTTGGAGCAACTACATGTATCATAGTGATAAGTAGCAGCTTGGGTAGTTTGTTTCCTACCTGTTTCGCATGACGGTGTTCCATCACCATTCATCCCTTGAAGTGAGGCATAGGGGCGATGAGAAACGTCGTTTCAGGTGCCTTAGGTTGTTGTGTTTTTGTAATCACAATCCCCAGTTCATTGTTTAGTACCGACTATGGCCCCTCGGTCAGTACACAAGAACATTGAATAGGTATCGTAGGACGGTTATGCGATACCAAGTGGGAGAGTTTTTGACAATAAACCAATAATTTGGAGCAACTACATGTATCATAGTGATAAGTAGCAGCTTGGGTAGTTTGTTTCCTACCTGTTTCGCATGACGGTGTTCCATCACCATTCATCGCCTTGAAGTGAGGCATAGGGGCGATGAGAAACGTCGTTTCAGGTGCCTTAGGTTGTTGTGTTTTTGTAATCACAATCCCCAGTTCATTGTTTAGTACCGACTATGGCCCCTCGGTCAGTACACAAGAACATTGAATAGGTATCGTAGGACGGTTATGCGATACCAAGTGGGAGAGTTTTTGACAATAAACCAATAATTTGGAGCAACTACATGTATCATAGTGATAAGTAGCAGCTTGGGTAGTTTGTTTCCTACCTGTTTCGCATGACGGTGTTCCATCACCATTCATCGCCTTGAAGTAGGCATAGGGGCGATGAGAAACGTCGTTTCAGGTGCCTTAGGTTGTTGTGTTTTTGTAATCACAATCCCCAGTTCATTGTTTAGTACCGACTATGGCCCCTCGGTCAGTACACAAGAACATTGAATAGGTATCGTAGGACGGTTATGCGATACCAAGTGGGAGAGTTTTTGACAATAAACCAATAATTTGGAGCAACTACATGTATCATAGTGATAAGTAGCAGCTTGGGTAGTTTGTTTCCTACCTGTTTCGCATGACGGTGTTCCATCACCATTCATCGCCTTGAAGTAGGCATAGGGGCGATGAGAAACGTCGTTTCAGGTGCCTTAGGTTGTTGTGTTTTTGTAATCACAATCCCCAGTTCATTGTTTAGTACCGACTATGGCCCCTCGGTCAGTACACAAGAACATTGAATAGGTATCGTAGGACGGTTATGCGATACCAAGTGGGAGAGTTTTTGACAATAAACCAATAATTTGGAGCAACTACATGTATCATAGTGATAAGTAGCAGCTTGGGTAGTTTGTTTCCTACCTGTTTCGCATGACGGTGTTCCATCACCATTCATCGCCTTGAAGTAGGCATAGGGGCGATGAGAAACGTCGTTTCAGGTGCCTTAGGTTGTTGTGTTTTTGTAATCACAATCCCCAGTTCATTGTTTAGTACCGACTATGGCCCCACGGTCAGTACACAAGAACATTGAATAGGTATCGTAGGACGGTTATGCGATACCAAGTGGGAGAGTTTTTGACAATAAACCAATAATTTGGAGCAACTACATGTATCATAGTGATAAGTAGCAGCTTGGGTAGTTTGTTTCCTACCTGTTTCGCATGACGGTGTTCCATCACCATTCATCGCCTTGAAGTGGGGCATAGGGGCGATGAGAAACGTCGTTTCAGGTGCCTTAGGTTGTTGTGTTTTTGTAATCACAATCCCCAGTTCATTGTTTAGTACCGACTATGGCCCCTCGGTCAGTACACAAGAACATTGAATAGGTATCGTAGGACGGTTATGCGATACCAAGTGGGAGAGTTTTTGACAATAAACCAATAATTTGGAGCAACTACATGTATCATAGTGATAAGTAGCAGCTTGGGTAGTTTGTTTCCTACCTGTTTCGCATGACGGTGTTCCATCACCATTCATCGCCTTGAAGTAGGCATAGGGGCGATGAGAAACGTCGTTTCAGGTGCCTTAGGTTGTTGTGTTTTTGTAATCACAATCCCCGGTTCATTGTTTAGTACCGACTATGGCCCCACGGTCAGTACACAAGAACATTGAATAGGTATCGTAGGACGGTTATGCGATACTAAGTGGGAGAGTTTTTGACAATAAACCAATAATTTGGAGCAACTACATGTATCATAGTGATGAGTAGTAACTTGGGTAGTTTGTTTCCTACCTGTTTCGCATGACGGTGTTCCATCACCATTCATCGTCCTGAAGTTGGGCATAGGGGCGATGAGAAACGTCGTTTCAGGTGCCTTAGGTTATTGTGTTATTTGTGATCACAGTTACCCGCTCAATGCTTTAGTATGACCACAGTCCATTGGTTATCTACGCAGGAGCATTGAATAGGCGTATCTCGAAAGAGGTCTAGAGATATTCACGGGGACTAATTTTGCAATTTAACCAATAATTTGGAACGACTACAAATAACGTAATGGTAATTTTAGTCATAATTGAAGTAAGGATTAAAGTAAATGTAATAATTTGGAACGACTACAAATAACGTAATGTTAATTTTAGTCATAATTAAAGTAATGATTAAAGTAATTATTGTAAATGGTAATTTAGGTAGTTCGTTTCCTACCTGTTTCGCATGACGGTGCTCTACACCATTCATCACCTTGAAGTGGGGCATAGGGGTGATGAGAAACGTCGTTTCAGGTGCCTTAGGTTGTTGTGTTATTTGTGATCACCGTCCTCCGTTCAAGGCTCTAGTATTGACCCCAGCCTATTGGCTCTGTACGCAGCAGCATTGAATAGGCGTATCTCTAAGGGGTCTAGGGATATTCACGGGGACAACTTTTGCAATTTAACCAATAATTTGGAACAACTACAAATAACGTAATGGTAATGTTAGTCATAATTGAAGTAATAATTAAAGTAATTGTAAATGGTAATTTAGGTAGTTCGTTTTCTACCTGTTTCGCATGACGGTGTTCCATCACCATTCATCACCTTGAAGTGGGGCATAGGGGTGATGAGAAACGTCGTTTCAGGTGCCTTAGGTTATTGTGTTATTTGTGATCACAGTCCTCCGTTCAACGCTCTAGTACGACCTCAGCCAACGGGCTACATACGCAGCAGCATTGAATAGGCATATCT
Organism: Nemopilema nomurai; assembly: GCA_003864495.1. Lineage (NCBI taxonomy): Eukaryota > Metazoa > Cnidaria > Scyphozoa > Rhizostomeae > Rhizostomatidae > Nemopilema > Nemopilema nomurai. Next base: position 2,958,756 of record ML133426.1, read on the forward strand.
CGACGAGATATCCACGGGTAATGCGATTTTTACGAATCAACCAATGATTAGGAGCGACTACATCTAGTGTAAGTAGTTTTATTTGATTTGCCTTATGCGCCCTCTGTCTTCCGTGGCTAAGCATTACCTTTCTTCCATTTGAGCATAGTTGGGGATTCAGGACGACGGTTTGAATGGGATGCTGAGGCTTTTCAGGACGATTTACAGCATCTTCTAACCTGACAGAGGTGGTAAGTAGCCAATCAATTTGTTTCGTTGTATTTTGTCTAGGCTGCTATCATTGATAAAGTTGCAAGTGATTTAGTGGCCCTAACGTCTTAATTCTTTACTTGGGTTAGGATAATTGGACGTTGATAAACGCTTTTCAGGTACCTTAGGCTGTTTTTTATCTTTAATCACCTTTCTCTTTCAATGTTTAACGCTTAGTTTCGCGAATCATGTCGTTTCGTAGACAAGGGTTGAGCGGGAAGAGGTTCAGATAATGTTTTGGAACGATCAAAAGTACTCTTACTTATTGTTTGGAGCCAAGAGAGTCGATGCAAAAATGTTTGAAGGGGCCAGTTGTTCCTGGCTATTATCTAATTCAGGTACTGATAAAATTTTTGCACATTTTAATATAATTTTGGTATATTTAGCCGTGTCTTTATTTAATTTATTTGATTTGAGATCAACTTCCTTGAATTTTTAAAGTTAGAGCATTGGATATTGAATGGAAAAGTATTATTAAATAAAAGAATACATGCTGTCAAGTCAGAGCATTGGATATTGAAAGGAGAAGCATTATTTTTGAAATCGAATATGTAAAACGAGAGATCCATGCAGTTTTGGGATGAAGGCGAAAGTGTCAACTTTATGCTGTGAAAGCCAGTGTCATTACTAGGGAGCAATGGTTAGTACACACTGATTATGAACACAGAAGGGCGAAACGAAACCTTTTACTCCTTGACCACGTAAAAAGTCTTGCAAATTGAACTTATTGTTAGAAACATTTTCTTCTTTTGATTAAAGCTCGATCATTTTGATTAAAGCTGAATGATTTAAGCACCTCTTTTCTCTTTAGATATAGGTGGCGCATTTGAAAAGAGGGTACCATGGCTGGTATATTTGGGAGACGAAGACAAAGAGGCTATTTATCTATATCAGGCAAGTCCTGTCTTCACACTTTTTCGCATTGCAGTTTTGACACGGCAAAAAAGACATTCTACAATCCTAGATAAGATGCTACGTACGAGGAGCAGTATACAATGTGAACGGCCAAAGAAACGCATGCAAAGTGCAAAGTTTGCAGATATTGGGCTTGCAAAAAGGAAATCGAGCCTATAGAAGTTGAAACTTACAGGATTAGTCAAGAAGAATTTGATTGAAATGGGATTATATGTTAAAGCAATTTATGAAACTAGAATTTTCCTGTAGTCAGCAACTAGTGGTCTTTTCAAATCTTCGAAACTTCGAAACTTGACGATCAATCTCTGATTTGATGACCTTTCCAAGATATTAAGTTCCCACAGAACACTTTCAAGTTTCAAAGTCTGGTATTTTTAGTTGATTTGGTATCATCTTTTCTTATGCAGGGAAATGTGTAGAACCTCGGTCTATCTTTCGATGGCTTAGTATATCTGTAAATTCTGTCTTGATAAAACTCAACTTGTGTTTTTTTCTAACCAATTTTTTCTAATTCTAGAAAATATTTTTCACATGGTTGTGCACGGAAAACTGCCTGTGAACATTAGCCTAGGAAAGACAAGAAGCAGAAATGGGAAAGTCTCTTCAGTAAACGAAGGAAAACACGATCAATGTACAGGAATAAAAATTACGACCCTCTACCAATGTGCATACGTAATCTTGGTTGGAACCAAAAAGTAAGAAGTGCTGATTTTCACTCATTCTATTCTCATGGTTTCATAGTGCATACCACGAAAATTGTGACTAGAATGCATAACATAAATGTACCATCCAAACGTCTTGATAGAAATGTAGCGAAATACGCACTTCTCTTAATGAAACCAAATATCTATGAGGAGAATATGATGGCCTCTGCGACGGGAAGATGATGATCGATGAGTCATTCCAATTAACGTTAAGTGTGGCAGTCACCTTGAAGTCATTGCGAGAACTATCTTTCAAACACTAAGTGTTGTAATGAAATTTTTTTATCACCATCCTAAGATTCATTGTTGATGTAAAAATTCTACCTGGGCTATAACTAGACTTTCTTTCAACTGGCCTTGTATCAATTCTTTTTAATACAAAAAGCTTTAGTCAGATAAATATCCATTGTACTTCATTTATCTTTATGGTCAGAAGACATCTAGTGGATATCTTGTGATGTGCATTGTGATTTTGTCGGAGAAAAGGTCTATGCTTCAAGCACGCCTGCTTTTTTAAAAAGCAAGTGTAGAGATTCAATAGTTTGCTTGAATAACCATCTTGCATTACCTAACAGAAAGACCATATCTGCCTTTCGTATTATGAGACTTTCAGCTAAAAGGATGACTGACGAATGCTTGGTTAGGCACAAATGAATTTCGGTGAAAACAAAATGGCTTGATGCAACAGAAAACGAGATATTTCACTGAACTTTCTATTCTTGAGCTTAATTTGAATTCTGTGCCCAAACGATTATCCAATAAATTCTCTCGCTCTTTCCACTTGATATTGGCTACAGGGGACTTCAGCTAAGTGTGGGCTAAAGTATCGTTTTCCTTTGTGAACAACAACACAAAGGAGATTTGGCCATCTTTTTTTGTGATATTTATTTTGACAATCGCAGAATGGTCTGTAAATTCCTGTGTTGCTTTCACTTTGGGACCAAATTACATGGCTTTTAACTTCACTGCAATTTCACTAGTTTTTAGCTCCGTATCATACGATAATTCTTAACGGAAAAATATGCTACACCAAAGGAGCCGTAAATCTGCCAGTTTTGGTCCAGACAAGAATTAATGTGTAGATGCTGCTTTAATTGTAATGCCAAAATTTGACATGTCCCTCTCGCAAATCACAAAGCTCGGATACGCTAGGAATCGTGTAACCTATTCATTTTGATTCATAAGATGGCAGATAAATATAAATACACAGCATGCAGCTTTTATAGTGAAATTTCGATGGTATTCTAGATTTTCCAACGAGTGACGTGCTTTTTTTCCAAGAAATGAGGAACTGTGGTCTCACGTGATTACAGAAGGTGGTCATATCAAGGTGACCGCTATCATGGCTTCAAAAATGAAGACTAGTTGCTCGATCCAGTTCTTTTTAGGACAGTGATTGAAGTGGTGGTTAGTTTTAGGAAGAATTGGTACTGGAAAGCATTCAATTTAATGCAACAAGAATTGACTGCCTCATGTACAATGTTTGCGAAGATCCGCCCCAGGTTTCCCTACCACCAAAGAGGGTTCACTTTTCCTTCCATTACTAATATACGGCAGCAACCGCAACTTTCTTAAAGCATCTTCTGCTTCTCTTTCTTGAGTGTGCGGAAAGTTTGATTGAATAAAAAGCAAGTATTGAACAAAGGTATAGTTTTGGCCTTTTCACTCCATATTATTGCATAAGATATCTGGTAGATTATGGTTTGCAGAATGCAATCTCTAATATGATCGGCTACATAGTACACGAGAAATATCAAAAGTGACCAGCTTTACTTTTCTGACCAACCTTTTCTCCACAGTAAATTTCGAAATTTCGAGCCCTGGAGAACAAACCCTACTGCTCCAAATTTTTTGGATGCTCGGGTGCAGCTTTGAGGTATGCTGGAAAATGAAGGAGAAGATTCGAACACTTGAATTGACGATAGCCCACACAGTGTAGTGGAATTAGGTGTGAAAACGCTCTAATTCGGAAAAAATAATAAAGCTGTAATTCGGCACAAATGTTTTATTCTATATTAGGAATGACCCATAAAACCTCATTAATTGGGCGTTGGGAACCCCTTATATGGGCGTTGGGAACCCCTTATATGGGCGAACCCTATAATAGCCGACAAATGAGCAAGGCCAAAAACATTTTCGCTAGAAACTTTTTCACTAAAACCATATAACATGTACATCTTCTGAAAGACAAATGCATTATGTACAACTTTTCTTTAACATGTTTACCGTTAAAATGTGCAAATAAACAATTGGAAGGCGAAATAAAGAAAAGGCCAAGTGAATATCAAGAAGGTGCGCAGATAATTATTCAATTTATGAAATGTGTGTGTAACGAAGGGCTCGAGAAAGCGTCAGCAGTGAAGGTAAGGAAGAAAGGACTGAGAAGAAAGGTAAGGAAGAAAGGACTGAGAAGAAAGGTAAGGAAGAAAGGACTGAGAACAAATGCCCGAGAAGGTAAGGAAGAAAGGACTGAGAACAAATGCCCGAGAAGGTAAGGAAGAAAGGACTGAGAACAAATGCCCGAGAAGGTAAGGAAGAAAGGACTGAGAACAAATGCCCGAGAAGGTAAGGAAGAAAGGACTGAGAACAAATGCCCGAGAAGGTAAGGAAGAAAGGACTGAGAACAAATGCCCGAGAAGGTAAGGAAGAAAGGACTGAGAACAAATGCCCGAGAAGGTAAGGAAGAAAGGACTGAGAACAAATGCCCGAGAAGGTAAGGAAGAAAGGACTGAGAACAAATGCCCGAGAAGGTAAGGAAGAAAGGACTGGGAACAAATGCCCGAGTTAGTGAAGAAAGAGGCTTTCCTGACTTACAAAGGTGCATCTTTTAGTGCTGGTGATGCTATTTAATAAATGTAATAAGTTTGGAGCATTTAAAGTCGGATTGTATTTATAAAAGACTTCCATGATAGATGCAGTGGTAATTGCTTCTTCAGTTACTTGAGAAATCTACTTACGATCTACATATCTACATAATTACTGCAAAAGCGAGTTGGTTGACACAAGAAAGGCGTCTAGACCAGATGCCCCAGGAAAGAAGCTAGTGGTTGTCCTTCCTTTTCTGCTTCAATCGTCCTCTCCAATACCAGTGCTTCCAGTTCTATTTTGAAAAGAATTCGCTCATCTCGAATCATGCAGTTTCGTTTTATTGAAGTTAATGGACTGGCATTGCGTGAATCAGGCGGCCAACATATTTTTGAAAACGTAACTTCTTGTATGGACTGCTTAGATTCTGCCTTGTATTGGGGCTCTCGAGAAACCGCCATTTCGACAGCTATCAAACAATCAAACGATTGCATGAACGACAGCTATCAGCATACCAAATCAACTCCCAATTTCCTTATTTCTTCCTTTTTTGTAGAATTTCCTTACCAAAAATCTAAGCTTTCCTAACGATTTTCCTCAAATCTATGTGGAAGTAAAACTAAATGCAAAATGCGTTCCTAGCTCATGCGACATTAAACTGGCCATTTTATAAGAAGCATAACGTTAATCGCTTACTATACGAAGGAAACATATTTGGGCTTATTTCGATGCAGTTAAAGGACAAAAATTTATGCCAGATGAGTTGTTAGAGTTGGGTTAATCATGCCCCTTTCAGAAAGCGGGATCGACTTAGCCTTCGTGTGACTGGGATGTTTGGCAAAGTTTGGAATGGTTTACATTTAGCCAGTCTCATTATCACCTTTTACTTATTAAACTGCTACTGTTATGTTATCTATAATGAATGTGAAATTAAAAAGCCCAGGAAAATGGTGACTGTTTAGACAGTTTTAGGGCTTCTTCGAAACCTCCTATGCATCTTATATCTTCCTACCTTCTCCTAACAACTACCATTTCCCTCTTTCTTCCTTCCAAATGGTCAAATTTACTTGCCATAAGGAAATTTCCTCACAAGCGGAATCACTGGCATGACTTCGTTTAGTAAGGGACAGAATAGAGGAAAATACTTGCCGTGAAGCATGCCGGCGTTATTTCCTTGTGCTGGGGCAAATCTTGCCGACACCCCAGTCGGTATCAAAAGAGTTCCAATGGTTCCAGCCAGTCATACCCGAACGCCACCGCCAGCCCGCAACGAAGGAGCTTTCACTCAAAGGTCGACATGGCAGCCAGGTTATTCGCAAAACGTGGTGGTGGACTGTTTTCCGCTGTGCAATCGACCAGAAAGCCACAGACATTGCTGCTGACTAGAAAAATGGTAACATTTTATTATTAAGCTAAGGCAACTGCTGCCAAAGCTTTAGGCAGCATGTTTCTACCACAAGTAAGGATGTTTGATAATGCTAGAGGTATGAGACAACCCCACTCCAGTCTGCAGAGTATGGCATGTGCACACCGGAGATATTTTTGTACAAAACCTATTGCACACAGGGTTCTTTGGGTGTGGCAACTAAGATAGGTGTGACTGGGTGTGGTCCCACAGAAAATGTCAGCTGATAAAAACAAGTACAGTTGTGTATATGAACAATTCAAGATATCAAAGAATCTTACTTGACAAATATACAAATAAAAACTTGCGCTATCTTCAACAGTTTACTTCAAAAATGTACTTAAAGTATCCCTGAAGAACAGCAGGGCTATGATTTTATATATTCACTCGTTTTATAATGCTAGATCTGGGACTGGTGAGGTTGGCAGCTTCTTAAATCACAAGACTTGCTACCAAAGGTTTTGAGTGACAGTCCGAAAGCCAACGTTGTCAGCACGAATGTGTGAATGTCCTCATTTGTTATTTGAATGAAATATATTTAATGACTACCTACTTAACCAAAAATAGGCTGGAGACAAAATTTTATTTCCAAACAAATTCCCAGACATCAGTCTTTATTGCGTCTCCCACATTGAGTTTCCTTCCCATTTTTATGGTAAAATGCAAATTCACAAATTTTAGCCACAACAGGGGAAAAAAGCTAGTGCACTCCAGAAATTTTTGGTGGTGCACACTGGCACACCAGGCTTTTTGCTTGTGCACACTGGAGATCTCGTCCAAAAGTGCCATACTCTCCAGACCGGACCCCACTCACCATTACCCACAGCAACCATTAAGGGGCATACTCTCCAAAAAATCTTGTATTTCTCACACTCTATTTGCAAGAGTGAAATACATCTGCAAAACTTTCCCTTATATTTTAGAAAGAAGCAGAAATTTGTCAGATGGCTGTTGATAAATGATGCATGACCCTAGGTTTAACCTTTACCCTAAGCAAACCATAACCCCAGACCTTTCAACCTATAATTTTCAAAACTTGAAGATTCAGATTTTTTGTTGAGATAAACTGGGAGATTTGGCCAAAAACAGGGAGATCCTTGGAGTCTTTTAAATTTTAAGCAACATACCTGGCAAAAAAGTCTTGTTGACCAAATAGCCAATGCCAACAATTATCATGAGTAGCATCTTCCTAATTGTTTTTAAAATTTTTGTTAATTTGCAAACACTAAGAAAAATACTCAGGAAGAGTCATTCTTATAAGAAAATCTTTAAAGACAGAAAAAAACTGGGAGAAATCATAAAAAACCAAGAGGCCAGGAAAAACAGACAAAACTTGGAGTCTCCCTGCAAAACTGGGAGTGTTGTCAAGTTTGCCTAACCCAATTCAGTCTATAAACAATTGCCAGGTGTACCACTGGTTATGCATGAAAGGTCAACCCCAATGATTTGTGCCACCTTTTTCAAGTCTTGCAATTTACCATGTGCTTTTAATTTTTTGGATATATAAAGAAAATGAGGCAATTCATGTAAATATCTTAAAAATACAACAACAATATGATGAAAATGTTCAGAATTTTCTAGTCATTACAGCAGGGTGTGATTGACAAGGTCTAGGGTGCCCATTTTATTTTAAGCTCAAGCCAGAGGTATCCAAAAACGAGTATATTGCTTGCCAAAGCCAAATTAGCCTACCCTGTCCAGTTCCAACAATTTGGGACCTTATTTTGAGGAAGGGATGTGAAAGTTTTTACTCAGTTTTAGATAGCTTTGAATCCTTGGCAAAGAACACATAAAAATTCTTTGCGAAGAATCTAACATAGGCACGAAGAAAGTTTTCCTGGCCTTGTCAATTCCTGGCTAAAGTTGGTTGAAAATAATGGAAATATTGACTCAATGAAAGCACCTTATAAGGACATTGCTATGTAGCTGAACCCAATGCAGTGTCTTAAAGTGTGTTGGCAAATTTAAATCAAGCCAAAATGGATTGTTGACATATTATTTTCTGGCTCAGAAATTCATGATCTTATTTTTTGGAGTTTCTTAAAAATATTGATTTGGTTCTAAAAGTTTTTTTAAATTTTTGGGGCTTTAAATACTAGGTTTTTTTTAAAAACCGGTTTCATATAAAAAATGTGTAGCAGTTGAGAGGGAGTTTGTGGTCTGCCAATTGGGCATGTGCACAATCCAAAAATGTTGATTGAATCCTATCAATTTGACCACTTTCATTTAAGTGGAAACTCAGCTGTAGGATAAGCCTTTCATTTAGATGTTAACTTTGAGCCTTCAACTTTGAAATGATAAAAAATATTTATTGCACCTGGTGCCATTCTAAGGATGTTTTTTGGCATTGTCATGCATAATTTGGAAACAACTTATTTTTGGTTCAATAGCAATTGTCTTGCCATAACCCTCTGCTTCCCTGAAAGCCACCACCAGATATGATTATAACTTAGTGTAGCAGCAAAACATTGGAATCATTCTAAAAGCACAAAGTTCTGTATAAACATTTAATGTCCTATTTCAATAAGGCATCATCAAATTGAAAAAGATAGAGCACCTTTCAGGCATGACTGGGAATGGCGTGGGATCCCTCTTTATAACTTGGGGGCCGAGAATTCAGTTTCTAAGAATTTCCCCATTCTTCCCTGACTAGTTAAATTGGTAAAATGTCAATTACTTTTGTTCTAATTCTTTGATTGGGCCCAGAAATAATTGAAGCTCTTTTCAAGGTTTGTCTAAACATCACATGTTTTCTAGCATTTAAAACATAACAAAAACGTATGCCTTGAAAGACTATTTTCATTATAATCTCTTCTCTGTGATTTAGTACCTCTCCCCCTGAAGCAGTTTTTATACTAAAAGCTTCCTTGTTATATAGATTATCACAATGCAATAGGCTTTGGACAACAATAGCTCCATAAAATGTTGATAATGATGTGACCCTGATGAATTTTCCTCTAAATTCACACAAGTGTTGAACCTCATTAGAAAATCTCATGCCCGAAATTTCAGGGATGTAGGTCAACTTGTTTCTGAGTTATGGCAGGTAAAAAGGGCCAACATTCCTCAATGGCAACTTTGATTTTGATAAATTTATGAGACAGTCCTTGTATACTGAGCACTCCCCTAAAGTGAAGCAAGAAGGGTATTATTGGGACTGCCAAGTCAAAACAGTACTTGACAAAAATCTTGTAGGGGATTTCAAATTCATCCACTGATGTACAACTAAGGGTGTACCTTGGTGATATGGAGTGGGGGGTGGGAGGGGTGTAAATTTGTCAATTTACTGACCAAATTGAAACGCTTGCTAGTCAATGTATAACTTCATCTTTATATTTTAAATTTTAGCACCTTTTTCAATATATTTTTGTCAATTTCAAGCAGTTAAGATCCTTCCATCAAACATGACGTTTTTCAAGCTTTCTCTTGCTGCTCTAGATCATAACACACAAGCCACATTTCTTCTTCTTTTTACTCCTACTTGTGAAATTCTCGTCTTTTTGGGCTTTGATTCATTCTTGCTGCTCATCATTTCTTTTATGGACGTTGGGCAGTTTTCACTACACACCAGTGTACTATGAAAAGTCGTGATACGAATCTACCAACAATCTATCGGTAGAATTTATTGTCCAACTTTATAAAAGTTGGAGGGAGTGCAACCCTCTTCCAAACCCCCCGGTAGATACACCCCTGCATCTTTATTGGTTTCCTACCTAAGGAAGTTTTTCTTGGTAAATTTTCTTGTTTTTAACAGATGTTCAACCAGGGACGGTGCGTAGCGCTGCCGGAGTGGTATTACTTTTCCAAATAAAGCAACATATAGTTTTTAGCCGCACCTTTATTTTAGATGAGAAACGCCCTTATAATGGCAACCTCATTGCAAATGCAGAATTCGTTGATGCATATATTCTTATATAGGCCGGGACAGATTTAAAAGGCAAGAGTTGGAGGGGTTTAGATAATTACTGAATTTTTAAAAACACTTTTACTCAGGCAAAGGTTTTGTTCAGACAAACATTTTTGCGAAGAAAAATACATCTTAGTGTGTTTCCTCTGAGAACAGACCAGCATTTAGAGCCTAAACTTGCCTGATCGATAAAAACTTTACGAGGGATACATACGAATAAGAATTGAAATTGCTCTGCCTGAAAGTTTATGTTTTTAAAAAGGTGCACGTTTTAAAATGTAATACTGGAATGAAGAAAAGTTGCACTTCTCTTGTCGTGTTGACCAACAGCTTTGATAGGCATCCAATATGACTGGAATTTAGATCATCGTAAAACCCAATATGACTGGAATATCAAACATTGAAACCCCGAAAACCGCATTTTCTTCTGCAGAAAACCCGAAACCCGACGACGTATATTGGCATAAACCTGCAACCCGTAAGATCCCAAAGGTCCCTTTTTCTGTAGCCGCTAAGATTAAGAAGGTTGAAGACGACGGCTGGAAGCCCTCACTTTTCAGCCCCGTTATTAAAATCGTGCCTCGAGGATTCTTTATTCTATCTGGTATGAAACGAAAACAAGTTTAAAGTTGAGAAGTGAAATATTTTCACTCACAGTAGAAAAATCACCCATGACTAAACAAGGCCAATAGTAAGAAGTCCTTCATTCTTTCTGCCCAAATCCATTTAAATAACTCATATACCGAGTCACTGGATCTGTGTTTTATGGTAACTTTCTTCTTTCAGGGGAGTCGTTGTTTATATGTACATTTTACCTGAGTCGATTCTAAAAGAAAAACTTTTAAAAAGTCCTATCGGTGCTAGCCTGATAACCAGCCCATTAGGCTACATTGGTGTTCGTTTTCTTCATTTCGAAAAAGCGATTCATCTCTACTTTGAAAATGTACACCCAAATAGCGAAAACAATGCGCACCATCGAAAACAATAGACTTGTGCGTCACAAAAGGGCTCCCCTGAAACGTGACATTTGGAATACCGTAACTTGCTGTGATTTCAAACTGATTACACATATGAAATCTCAGTGGGATAACAATGACTATAATTTATAATGGTCTGTCATCAGTTTTCTTTGCGAAGTAGATACACAAAGCAATATTTCATTGAAAAAGTGGAAAAAGTGGTATCAGACTAATGAAGCTAATACCTTCAAACACCGCCCCTAATTTCAACTGCACACACATCTTTGAAATTTTTTCCCAATAAGGCCAGACTTTTGTTAAACTAGGTCTTGCGATTTTCCACCAGCATTCATCATCAAATTTTAAATTTTGTAAAAACATATTTATAAATATTTGTCATCAATTTGCTGTTCTGCAGAGGAGCTGTGTGCAAAAATTGATTTTGCTGTGGGTTATCTAGTGCATTGCTCCTCTCCTGTTTTGTATATTGACTTAGAAATTCAAGTACCAATCTATGATATGTGTTTGGTTGCAAATCAGTATACCTTTTAAGGTTGAGTCATTTTTTCAGGCAAGTATTCGGGTAGAAACAGACACCATGGGTGAAATGAAAGTTCCTGCAGATCGGTATTACGGTGCACAAACTGCAAGGTCTATGGAAAATTTTCCAATTGGAGATGAAAATGAAAAAATGCCAGTAAGTTTTATTTTATATTAATAACATGCTTTCAAAAACATAGACATTAAAAAAAGCATCTTATACCAAATTGTAACAGGCAGAATTACACTTCATCTTCAAACGCAAATTGAATCTCAGTTTTACTTTTCTGCTTCTCAAAAGATGTTTTATGCTGTTTTCTTAGCTGGGGCATCAATAATCTTAAAATGATTTGCATATTTAGCTAGTTGCCTTGGTTTATGAAATGACATCATTTTCTATCCAAACATCTCTCAATAAGATTTGTTTATTACTCTTTGCAATTATTACAATCTTGATTATTATGATGATAAGCCACTGTAGTATCAGGAGAGAGTCGCTCAATATCAGTCCCTATGATGGCAATCCTCTAGGTGCCTTAGAAACCAACCACTTTGTCATGAGTGTGCTTTCTTCCCAATGTTTTGTATGCTCTAAACGTGTAAAAAACTTTCTTTTCAAATTTGGTGTTGTGCAAATTTGATGGTTGATCCTCTTATTGCCTTTTTTAGATGGATGTTATAAAGGCATTTGGTTTTCTGAAAAGGGCCGCGGCAGAAGTGAATATAGAATATGGTTTGGATGTGAAAGTTGCGGAATCAATTTGCAAATCCTGTGACGAGGTTGCTAAAAATTAAATGTTTATTAATATTCACGATAACAGTTTAATGAATGTTTTTTTATTTCTTTTTTGAAAGAATTTACTTCTCTTTACCGAAATATTTTTTATTTCTTTACTGAAAGAATTTACTTTCTTTACCGAAAGATTTTTTATTTCTTTACTGAAAGAATTTAATTTTCTTTTCCAAAAGATTTTTTATTTCATTACTGAAAGAATTTACTTTTCTTTACCGAAAGATTTTAATTTCTTTACTGAAAGAATTTACTTTTCTTTACCGAAATATTTCTTTACTAAAGAAGCTAGGCAATTAGGCAGCAAGTAAGGGCTGCAATCCATGTTTGCTGTGCTCAGCTTTGTGTTTCAATGTCCTTAAAGCCCTTACACAATTACCTCTGTGCATATAATAACCAGTCAATCAATAAAAGGTGGAAAGAATTCTGGGATCGGACAGCTAAGATCTATCATCCTACGATGGATTTTTCCTCCGCAGTGTGCTTTATGTCGATTAAATAATTGTAGCTGTGTAACAAGCCGGAAATGTGTGTGTTTTTCTCAGAGGTCCCTGGCTCTTGCCATATATGGAATCAACATCGATCAATAATTTTATATAGGAATCAATGCTTTTTATCGTGGTCCCTTTACAGATAATCAGTGGCAAAATTGGCAGAGAGCACTTTCCTCTAGTAATTTGGCAAACTGGTTCGGGTACCCAGAGTAACATGAATGTGAATGAAGTTGTTAGTAATCGCGCCATTGAAATGATGGGAGGAGAACTTGGCAGCAAAGCGCCAGTGCACCCTAATGACCATGTCAATAAAAGTCAGGTTTGTTTCTACAACTGCCTACGGGTTTGTTTCAATAGTACGTTGCCTCAATTAATGTAAGCTCTCTACTCTAATAGCAGCTTTATCCCCATGCTTTATCCCTATGCTTTTTCCCTATGCTCCAAGTGACAAAATATCTCCCAGAAGCCTCTGTTTTTTGGTGCTATCATTTTTTATATCCAACCCCCACTTCTATAATCTTCAGTTTCTCTTATCACTTTTCCATTTAAGCAACGTACGTCTCGTTGAGTATCCATTAGGATAGCACTAATTTCTAAGCCAATCTGTGGTGTTTGTCATTTTTGTGAATTTTTCTAGAAAGAATGTTTCTTTTTTCAAATGTTACTTGCAATTGGCTACCTTCTGTTTACCAAGAAAAATACTATCACAGGCACCATATAAGCACAATTAATTACAACGTTCTTTTGAATTCTTTTGAATAGAGCTCCAACGATACCTTCCCCACTGCAATGCATGTTGCCGCGGCTCAAGTGGCCAATAATTTTCTCCTACCGGGACTAAGACATCTGCAGGGTGCTTTGAAGAGCAAAGCAGAGGAGTTTCAAGGCATTATTAAGATTGGAAGAACACATACACAGGTAAACAGGGTTAATAGAAAATGGTTTTGTAAATGGAAGAGTGTTTGACCAAAGTTATGACTACACTATTTTGAGACTATGTTTACACGAGAACGGTTCCAAAAACCGTATTAATTTGAGTTCACTGTTTACAAGTTTTCTGAAGATTCCTGTTTACACGTTTCCTGAAGATTCCTGTTTACACGTTTCCAACATAGTTCACTTACGCGCTGTGTTCACACAAGACCTAAACTCGAGGAGATCGTTGCGGCATATTTACACTTGGTTGTATCAAGCTGCTGGTTGCCGTGCCCTATCAATCACAGAGTAAAAATCACATAATAGTTTGCAGTATTCGCATTGGCCAGTGAACTCAGAACGCCTAAGTGAACTCAGAACGCCCAAGTGAACTCAGAACGCCTAAGTGAACTCAGAGCCCCTAAGTGAACTCAGTACGCCCAAGTGAACTCAGTACGCCCAAGTGAACTCAGAACGCCCAAGTGAACTCAGAACGCCCAAGTGAACTCAGAACGCCTAAGTGAACTCAGAACGCCCAAGTGAACTCAGAACGCCCAAGTGAACTCAGAACGCCCAAGTGAACTCAGAACGCCTAAGCGAACTCAGAACGCCCAAGTGAACTCAGTACGCCTAAGTGAACTCAGAGCGCCTAAGTGAACTCAGAACGCCTAAGTGAACTCAGAACGCCTAAGTGAACTCAGAACGCCTAAGTGAACTCAGAACCCCTAAGTGAACTCAGAGCGCCTAAGTGAACTCAGAACGCGTAAGTGAACTCAGAACGCGTAAGTGAACTCAGAGCGCCTAAGTGAACTCAGAACGCCCAAGTGAACTCAGAACGCCCAAGTGAACTCAGAACGCCTAAGTGAACTCAGAACGTCCAAGTGAACTCAGAACGCCCAAGTGAACTCAGAACGCCTAAGTGAACTCAGAACGCCTAAGTGAACTCAGAACGCCTAAGTGAACTCAGAACGCCTAAGTGAACTCAGAACGCCTAAGTGAACTCAGAACGCCTAAGTGAACTAAGAACGCCCAAGTGAACTCAGAACGCCTAAGTGAACTCAGAACGCCTAAGTGAACTCAGAACGCCTAAGTGAACTCAGAACGCCCAAGTGAACTCAGAACGCCTAAGTGAACTAAGAACGCCCAAGTGAACTCAGAACGCCTAAGTGAACTCAGAACGCCCAAGTGAACTCAGAACGCCCAAGTGAACTCAGAACGCCTAAGTGAACTCAGAACGTCCAAGTGAACTCAGAACGCCCAAGTGAACTCAGAACGCCTAAGTGAACTCAGAACGCCTAAGTGAACTCAGAACGCCTAAGTGAACTAAGAACGCCCAAGTGAACTCAGAACGCCTAAGTGAACTAAGAACGCCCAAGTGAACTCAGAACGCCTAAGTGAACTCAGAACGCCCAAGTGAACTCAGAACGCCCAAGTGAACTCAGAACGCCTAAGTGAACTCAGAACGTCCAAGTGAACTCAGAACGCCCAAGTGAACTCAGAACGCCTAAGTGAACTCAGAATGCCTAAGTGAAGTCAGAACGCCTAAGTGAACTCAGAACGCCTAAGTGAACTCAGAACGCCTAAGTGAACTCAGAACGCCTAAGTGAACTAAGAACGCCCAAGTGAACTCAGAGCGCCCAAGTGAACTCAGAACGCGTAAATGAACGGATCTTTTTGGAACCGGACTCGTGTACACGGGACGGGGTCTAAGTCAAAAACTCTACATTGAAAACCGACTCAGAAAAGATTTCTGATTTTCATAAGTAACGCTTCCGGACCTAATTTAGAAGCGTGCTGGTCGTATTTGTTTGAAAATATATCTCTAATAAAAACTACAGTTTTTTTCTTGCTGTTGTGGGATTCTCGATGAACAGAAATGTATTCTGTGACCATAAAATACTTCATAAGCAGATTACCCTATTAATTGTCCTAAATAAATGTTTTTTAAACAAATTTTGGACTCGAATACTGCAATGAAGTTATTGCAAAATTGTGAATAATCTCTGTTTTGAACGATAAGTTTCTCTATTTGGTTATGTTGGCCTACATAACCCATCCTACACATTGGTTACGCAATTTATCCGTTAGACATTTCACGAAAGATCCACAATACTAGCATACTTAACGTGGTGAACCTAGCAATTAACATACTGAATTCTTGCGTGCTTGCTGTTATTTTATTAAATCGCGTTCTTTCCAAAAGGATGCGACGCCGCTGACCTTAGGCCAAGAGTTTTCCGGGTACGTAACGCAATTGGAATACGGCGTCTCGAGGATTGAAGGAGCATTACCAAGAGTTTACCAGTTGGCAATCGGAGGAACCGCAGTTGGTACTGGCCTCAATACCAGAATTGGTTTTGCAGAGAAAATGTCCTCAAAGATTGCTGATCTTACTGGAATTCCATTTGTTAGGTGCGGCTAGTTGAAGTTTCTTTAAAAACAGTTTGTCCTCGATTTGGTCGGCAGTAGATTTTTTCGCTTTTTGACGCGCCTATCTGTTTCTATAGTTGTAAGTTTGCTGTACGTTTCTATAAGTATTGCTTCTTCTATAAATTTACTAAATTTAATAGGTAAAACACTGTTATTCTAGAACGAGTGATTAAAGGCAAGGAGTGTATCAATTGCATTTGTAAACTCTGAAGAACTTGTGTTTAAATACATACTTTTTATCAAACTTTAAAGCCTTCTTTATATTTTCCCCTGTTTTGTATGTTTCCTGACTGTCAATCATTTGCTTTGCAAACACTTGATATTCGTCATCTCCCTTCACAGTGCTCCAAACAAGTTCGAATCCCTGGCGGCCCATGACGCCCTGGTCGAGCTGAGCGGAGCAATGAACGTCGTCGCGTGCAGCATAATGAAAATAGCCAATGATCTGAGGTTTCTCGGATCCGGTCCTAGGTGCGGACTGGGAGAGTTATTGCTCCCCGAAAATGAGCCCGGAAGCAGCATAATGCCCGGTAAAATTTTGTGATTATCTATGAAAGGCATACGTTAAACACACAGCACTAAAATATAAGACGTTACATTGGTGCAACTACTGTAATGAGGTAGAACAGGGGTGGATTCAGGGAGAAATCTGACTACAGCAAAGGAAGGGAAATATTTTAGAGCCACGCCCTTCAGGCTGTCTAAAATGAAGGCCACATCCATTTTATATGAATACTATTGTTCTGTTGTTGGTCATATGATCAAAATTTTTGTTACTGGTCAGCTCTAAAATCATATAATAAAATTTAACAAAGGCTTTGATCCCTGTAGGAATGCGTGATTCACAGAACGGAAACAAAGAAAATCGCAAGGGCTATTGTTGACATTTTCATAGGGAAATTGAACGCGACAGAATTTTTGAATAGGCTATTAACGTAAGCGGTCGCGAATACAATTGCATAGGTCAGTCTATCTGTTTATTGGACAGTTAAACAATAATTGCATAGGCCAACTTGTATTTTGATTGGCTATTTGAGTCTGCACTGAATTTTATTAGACACTTTCTACAACAATTGCATAGGTCAACTCGGTTTCTTGTTCGACAGTTCAAATTTCACCTATGCTCGCGCCAAATTTAGCATAGCTCAACTTGCCTGTGATTGGCTTGACGAACGAAGCAACAGCAATAGCGGCAATAGTATGGATGTTATTCCAGAGAACAGGAAGAATTTTTGTGGCATTGGAGACGTTAATTGATGCAAAAGGAAATTGTTTGAGGAAATCTGACTTATGCTCGTGCAAAGGTTGCTAACGTCTGGATCCGCCCCTGTAGAATTGCAGTTCATTTGATGCGATTTGTGGTCTTTATTACTTCGGGTCCTATAACGAACCATACAAAACCTTCAGAGGTAAAGGAAGGCAAAGTTATTTGCGTATTGGATAGCCAGTCTTAGGATCAACTTCGGTATTGGCACAAAACAGAAGTTGTCCTCCTACGCATCAACATTAGCATTGGAGCATTATAGTTTAATCGTTAAAGATAATACGTGTGCTATGAGTTATGAAAGTTTCTTTCTGGGTGGCTGTCTTTGTCCATCTCCAAGGTATTGATTTGTCCTTTTTCCAGGAAAAGTGAACCCTACTCAGTGCGAAGCAATAACCATGGTTGCAGCACAGGTGATGGGGAACAACGTCGCTGTGACGGTTGGGGGGAGCAATGGTCACTTCGAGTTGAACTGCTTCAAACCGTTGATCATCAAGAACGTGCTGCAGTCGGCACGCCTACTCGGCGACGCATGCGCCGCATTTGCAGATCATTGTGTGTCAGGTATAGTTGCGAACGAAGAGCGAATAGGGAAGTTGCTGAACGAGTCACTGATGCTGGTAACTGCCTTGAATCCACACATTGGGTATGACAAGGCTGCCAAATTGGCAAAGACAGCCCACAAAGATAAATCGACGCTGCTCGAAGCTGCGCTCAAATTGGAGTACCTAACTGAAGAACAGTTCAAACAGTGGGTTAAGCCAGAAGATATGTTGGGACCAAAATGAGACGCTTAGCTGCCTGATTGCTTTGACTGAAGTGCTGATAGTTGACTACTGCTTAACTAACCTGACCATTAACCTGTTGCATTACCCTGCTGCCAATTTTTACATTTTTGACACCATAACAATGTTTATTTCTGGCTTCATCTCTTGCTCGGCAACAAACCAATTTTAATTTCGGCACGCCAGCAGAACAAGAAAACAAACATCTTCAAAAACGTGACTGGTGCAGGTTTAAAATAAATAAGTAAGGTACAAAATTTATAAACTGTATGAACAAGGTAAGAACTAAACAAGCTTTTGTACAAAGCTACTATACTCGAATAGCTCACCAAACTAAACTAAAGCCCCTTCCTTGGATGATAGCAGTGCTAATCGGCTACATTTAGTCGAAACCTGGTTTCTAATTGAGTCATCCTATGTGTAAACAATTGGCTTGTTGATGCATCTGAGTGTTATCCCGTGAATGGTTGTGCATTCATAGTTAAGGAAGAAATGAGGTCTTGCGTATTCTCTCTCGTTCCCTAGTGCGGTCGGACGACTAAAGCAAATCGAACGAAAACTAACCTTGACAAACGAATTAGTGTATGACATGCTAATCGTAGCTAGAAACCAACCAAAGGATAATCGGCTTAAAGAGTAAACATCATTAGAAACTGAGTTCAACTTTCTCGCAAGAGACATGCCTGCCCAAGGGTTGCCAATCCTTTCTCGCAACTGGTTTGCCAATCCTTTCAAGTCAGCAATAATATTACTTTTTGCCTTGGAAGTTCTACATTTTAGGGAGCTAAAAAATGCCTGTTCCCTCCTGACTTTGACAGTGAAAAAGTTAAGTTTTGTTCCTAGCAGGATACCAAGTCTGTGAGAAGCCTCTAATATTGATTGCATACATTCACTTCATTTAATACTCGATAAGTGATTCGATAAGAAATGTGCTGAAAATGAAGATGTGCGAGATGCCAGCAGTCTGGGTATATCGAGTGCCTTCACAACGTATAGAAATGACTGGTAATGATGGACCCTAAAACATGTGCACTTAAATTTAACGAACATAAGATTCTAAGAAAGTTAATGGAAAACAGGCCACGATGGGAAAACAAGTTGATTTGGCGATAGCTTGTTGAAATTTCAGATAAATGTGTGACTCTAAAAAAATTCTACCGCTGAAAGTTTCAAAGATAGTGAAAAATAACTCCAATAATAGCAGTTAATCTTATTTTGCTTGACTAGTTGCAGTCTTTTCAGTTAGCGGATGTGCTGTTTACAATAATTGAGATATAAATAAACCCCTTTGTTTACAAGCGTTCATAGTACGCGAGGCTAAAAAGTTGTTGCATGTTACAACTTTGGTACCACGTTTTCCCATATATCGACCATATTGTCGAGGCCTGTGAGGTAGCCATCTTCTCTATTTCCTTCCTTCCACTCATCTCTATGGTTCAAAGTAAAACTGTCAGGAACAGGTGTGGTTTTTCCAAAGTCTATCAACCAAACGCCTGTTTTCCCTGTCGAGTCATGCACAAACAGTAGCGAACTCCCAATTACCTGAAAAGGGCAGAAGAATAAATGTAAGCATGTGTGATGCTTGTCGTGACTTACCACTCGAAACTAGAGAGAAGCGTACTTCTTTGAGGAAGAAACGCCAATTCACACATCGATTCGATTTCCTTGTTGCTAACATGTGGCTACAATGCCTACCAAACGTTCTTGGAGCACATAAGTATCTTTTCTGCTTTTGCGCTTTTCATTTCTTTGAAGGTCAATGAATGAACGTGAGTCGAAAAATGGTCTTTAGTGTTTCAACAATTTTGGCAGGCGGGCATACTGCACCACCAAATGGGCCAGCAACCCTCAGCAACAACTGCAGCTCCTTTTTTCTAATCATTTTTTTTCGGGTGCGCTTCACCTTTGTGTAAAATGAACCTCAAATTATCCAAATCGTAGACTCACAACTTCCTTAAGAATGGCCAAAATCGCGTCTTACCTCGTGAGACGAGAAAAATAATGAACTCTCAAGGGTTGCTCTGATTGCTTTTAAACGCTGCAGGTATCCTTCCTGAAATACATACAGTTAGTTACTGACGAGTTGAACAAATAGCGGGAGGGACAGTTATAGTAAGGCATTCGAAACCAAAATTACAAGCATGTAATAAGCATACTTACCTTCAGATCTGTTCTTTTCTCAATAAACTTGACAAAGACTTTGCCAACATCTTCTTTTGTTTTAGTCCGTTTGAAATCCTTACATGGTTTTTGCTCACGGCTCTAAAACATAATTTACAAAAATTTTTGGAAACCAGCCTGCAGAAGACGTTTAACCAGTGGCTGCAAATCAGTGAGTAGAAAGAAGTGTTAATAACGTGGGACAGAATCCTCATCGAGGGCAAATTTTGAGCAAGTAAAGAGGCTGTTTGCATTGTTGAAAAGTGTTGATGCGGCGTCGAAACAACAGGATATGCGAATTAAATGAGCTACAAGCGACGCATCGAGTGTAAAGAAAGTTGAAACATAAACATGAGGCATTCATTTAACACTTTCGTCATTCTTTAAGCAATGTTAACTCTCATACAACTCTAGAAAGAAAAAGGAGTATGGGTAAAAGTAAAAACCGATTCAGCTACATACATATGAACGAAAGTGCATACTAAAATGTCTAATCATGTTAACTGAAGTAAATCACAAACTTCTTCACAAACAGGGTCGTGCAAACGTGGAATGCATTCAGTATGGGTGTCATTGTTTCAGGTGCATTGGAATGTTGCGTAATGGTTACCTTGATGCCTTCTATTCGAAACCCAAGAGTTGCGGTGGAGCTGAGCTTTTCTCGCCATTGCATATATCTTGGCTTTGTTATTCCTTCCTGACTTTTCTCTTCTTCCGTCGGTTCAGCTGCATCTATGGCAATCATCTTTTCGTACAAATCCTAGAAATTCATACATTAATTTGTAGTTTCGTGAGAATTGTCCCCTTCACGAGCACCAGATCATCTTCTCTGTGCCACAATAGAATCAATGATTAAGCCAGCGGTTTTATAGCAAACTGCAGTGCCTGCCAATATTGTTGGCGCACTAAGGACAATTTTTCGAAGCGCGTTCACGCATCCAAACTACGAACAATGTTGTCCTGTTGCTAAACGGAGTGCCATTTATGCACCAGACTTTTTTCCCCAGATTAACTGGATGCTATAATTTTTTGCTATAACATTGTTTTCTGGAAGGGTGGGGGAGGATAAGGTTTCAAGAGTTCAGGGCTTGTCAAAAAGAGAAAAAAGGACAAAAGCGTTAAAATACCGAGGTATTCCAAAGATTTTTGACAGGCATTGTAGCATAGTACAGCTTTAAGAATCCCTGTTAACTAGAGAATAGTTAGAATGTGTTAGTCCAGGTACTCCACAGAGAATAGGCAACATTTTGCGGTTAACCGATAACACATTTCCTTCTTGCATACCTGTGGTAAGTCAAGCTCTATTTCCTGAGCATGACCTCGCCATAGGGTCCTCGTACATAGTCCATCGAATGTGCATTTTGATTGGCTTAGGTTTACTTCGACTCATGCCTATTGCTCTAGAAGGTTTACTTTCGCTGTACAATGAGTCAAGAGCGCTGCTCGTTTCTTAATAGAAAATAGCCGTTAATGATGGAAGATCTATTCAATTTAATTCAATAGTTGGCAAGTTGAAAACATAACAAAGCGCCTAGTTGACTGAATCTCCTTATTTATTAATGAGGACCAGCTGGAGATGAAAATTGTGCAATTAGAAAAATCAGATTTATCCACCTACAAACATGCCTTTCCAGAGTATCCCTTGATTTCGTGGCAAATCTACCATAGAATATATTAGTTAATGAGAGATGGCTAGAAGAGACCTTTCCAATTTGAGCAGTATCCCCTTATTTTCGATTGCTGAAAGCAGGGCTTAAAAAACCCACCCAACCATGTGACCGTACGGTCGCAGGAAATTTATCAGACATAAAGCTCCGCAGGGACTTTTTTGCAATAATGCTTTGCGAGAAAATTTTTTGTTCCTTTCGTTATTTCAAACGAGAGTATTTATATACAATTTACAGCTTCAAATAATAATAACCTTGGCCTGCTGATCGATCTGTTAGAATAGAAATCAAAGTTTTTTCCCAATCATTTTCTTCAACTTTTCGTTTCCCATTCACTGAGGCCACGCCCTTTTGACTACGCCCTTTTGACTACGCCCTTTTGACCACGCCCCTCCCTGGTCGGGAAATAGCATGATTAGTGATTTATTCCCAGCTTCGCCACTGAACAAACTTATCACTGGCTGTCTCAGCCATTAATCCTTATTGCTCAAGTCTATGCAGTTAATTGGCAAACTTGCTTTAATGGCCTCAAAATGAAAAGTTGGCAAACCTTTCTGACTTTTGGTTGCTTTCCGGATGTGGTTAATTCTGCTTCCAAGTAGGTCCTGAAATTAAATGAGATTCAGGCATTGGTAAGGTTACTCACAGGTATGACTTCATGGCTAAATTCTTAACAGGCTTCCGAACTTTGTTTTCACCATCAGAACTTTGCTCGTTTACTACAACTTTGTTATTCTCCGCCATTTATCTAGATAGCTGGGCATAGAGAAAAACATCAATGTTCTAAAATAGATATACAACTAATCTGGGTCTTAGCTAGGGATGGGAATGTTTTAACCAAGTTCAATAACCCAGTTATCCAAACATTAGTATGAGTAAAACGTTCTTTTTACGCACATGGCAATACAAACTCTTGTCTTGGCTTTAAACTCTAATCTTAAACTAAGATGACAACATTTCAAGCTGAGAAGTCAACATTTGTTGATCAAAAAAGTATAGCTCAAAGCATTCCTTGGTTAAGACAAAATTCTATATTTCAACATGTGTACGCGTCTACATAAATAAAAACTTCTGAAAACGAACTAAAGTCCAGTATAATCTTAAAAAATTCAGGATCTCAGGATTAGAAAGAGGAGGAAGTAAACGCAGCCCTCCAGAGTTTACATTTCGTATTCATGGCGTTATATAAGGTTTTGAAAGACATCAAATTTAGTGTCAAGCGAACTCACGAAAAGTTGAAAAACTCATCATGAGTATGAAGCCACCAAAACTCTCAGAAATCTCAAATCGAAGAGAACGCAATAGGGAACTCTACAATGATTGGCCAATAACAAAGTGCACACAGTAAAGCATCCATGCTTTCCAGGGCCACCATGAGCTAGGACAGGCGCAGCTATTGGAAACGAGCCCCCTTTTTTACAAGATATTTACGGTCATTTCAAGTAGAGTATCCAAAATGGAAGCCTTTGCTATTGATGAAGCTGAGAAGTTCTCAAATGTCTTACTCGCTAAATCAATTTGCTTTCCGAGCCTTTTTTCATGCAAAGGCATTAATCACGTAACTGAAGTTAACTTTGCGCATAAAGGCGCCCTCAGTACTAAAAAATGCCAAGTCGTTTAACCGGTTCGGCATCATTTTGCTCCGTAAAAACTTTTTGATTAGCTTTAGCTTACTGAAAGATCTCTACGCTAAAGCAACTGGTAGTGTGTAAAATATTCTCAGAGCAATGTAGACATTTGGGAATATCTCAGCAATCTTGAATTTGGTGGTTTCTCCTTAGAGGCTGAATGGACTTGATGAATGGATCGCTTTGAGGTAAATCACTTCGGCTACCAACTAATCTTGGGAGACATTATTCTCGTAAATCTTTGCCAGGGTAACGCAGGCGTTTGAAATTGGCTGCTCTGATTAATCAGGACAAAAAAGTCGAACATATTATCTATTTGATGCTATATAAAGCCAAGCATGTTATCATGTTGTCTATAAAAGCCTCTTCTTGTGCTTGGTCGAAAATTGTCACCTTTTCTTCTCTCGTTTAGCTGGAAGAGAATAATCAATTTGCATTCAACTTCTGCAACCAACTTCTCTGTGTTTAACTCTGGTCCCATTTACTGCGCAGCCTTGTTGTTCAAGAGTGATTTTAGATTGGCAACCTCTACGTTAATGGTGACTAGCATCGTTTGTATAATCTGGTTTCTATGATCAATTGCCAACAAAACCTTCAACCGGATTGTACACATGAGCATACAAGGAAAAAAGGAAAGGTACCTTATGGCGTGTCAACTTCAGTGGCAGTTTTGGGGGTAAGGTTCAGTTTACGAGGTTGTTCAAAAGGCTGAGCGCAGTCCTGGCAGTTGAGCTGCAAATGGTCGAACACTTGCAACACGGTCAGTCCATCTTGTACCTGACAGGCCGTGCAGTGAGGAGAATAGGTTGTACACTGTTTTTAACATACCAAAGTCAGTGTTCTTTACAGCAAGCTGCCGAATCTGCTCTCCAGAGATTGAGTGAATGGCAGGCACAGGGTGAGTTTAAGGCACGAGGGATTTTCAGCAATCTTGCAACAATCAACAAATATTAAGGATGGTTCTTGCACAACACATCTTCCCAGCGCTTCGTCAAATAGCGGATTATAAAGTAGTTTGTTTAATGTTACTTGAATCAGGTGTTTTATCGACAATGATTGAATAGTATTTTGCATCATCGACTTCGTCCAAGACACGACTGCGAACATACTCTGCACAAAGACCAATAAACTCTTTCTGAGATGATGCTGAAAGATAATGAGCTTCCAGTCTTTCACTTTTTTCCTGTGATACTTGAATTTTGGTAATATGCTCTTGTAGAATTTGATCATAGAGAGCAAGGAGCTCCATAAGACTTGGAAAATTGAAAGGCAGCCCTCTTTCATCAAGAAAGACAACGCGTAGATGATTCTTCCAAACGCCTCTCGCCAGGCAAGGAAGCATTTCTTGTGCACCGTACTCTGCTCACGCTCAGGAAGCCGGTCGAAAAACTGTTTTTGTGCTGCGTTCCATCAACTGGCGGACGCAACGATTGATTGAGATGATGTATGTTTTATTCAACTGGCAAAAAGTCTACATGGCAAACAGAATAAAGCGCTCTTAGCAGGGCTGAGCACAAGCCATTCTTTGAAGCTCATTCCACCATTCGGTTGTTTGAATTTCAGCACAAATGTTGGAAATTTTCTGCCAGTAATGTAATTGGGAAACTACTCGGGATATGGTAAATAGCATTTTCGTATCATTTTTCCAGTTTCTATGCTGTAGTAGCTGCGAAATTCTAGTTAGCTCTTCTCTTCTCTCCAAATTTGACCCCCCCCCCCCCCTTATTCGGGGGTACTGATCCTTTCTGAAATATAGCTTTCTTGGCAAATCATTGCAAAAGTTGTAAACAGTGTCAAATACACAGTCCAAAAACATTAACTGGTAGCTCATAACCTACCGGATTCCAATCTTACAGTCCATTACTGAAGGCGAGTCAAAATCAGCTAGCAAATCTTCCATTTCCGTAAACGCTGATAAATTGTCAAGAAAAATTTACAACAACGACTTGCTACACACATAAAAAGCTATAGACGAGTAAACAAAACTCAATATATTTAAATAGGAAATTAAACAAAAATTTGCACAATGGTAATTTCATATGAGTTATTGGAAACTATGATGAAACAACCGACGCAACGAAATTACCCACCATCCACGTTTAACTAATCGGATGTAACATTAGAATATCCTAGCCCACGGTCGCATAGCATCGAAGCT
Source organism: Nemopilema nomurai (assembly GCA_003864495.1). Lineage (NCBI taxonomy): Eukaryota > Metazoa > Cnidaria > Scyphozoa > Rhizostomeae > Rhizostomatidae > Nemopilema > Nemopilema nomurai. Next base: position 2,984,531 of record ML133426.1, read on the forward strand.
GTTTCAGATCAAGTCTCCATGTAAGGGGTCAAAATCGTCCCGTCAGCAAATGGGCAAGAGTCTCACAAGATCGGCCAAATAATGTAGCTTTGCTGCAAAGCTTAGAAATTGCAGTTGAGCCACATCAAAGGATAGACTGATAATTAAGCCTTGAAAGTCAACATACGGTAAGTCCAAGTAATGTGCTCAGCTATATTCAAACTAAAATCTCGATCTGCTTTCAGTTTAGGCCAGCGTTTAAGAATGGCTGCTTTATGAGACTTGAAATAGAATGTTATTAAGAACGTGTTCTCAGTATTTTCAGTGGTTGACAATATTCTAGGGGCTCTTCCTTGACGACATCTATTCAAAATTGCTTACCAGAAGGATTTTAATTGATTAAACGTCTAAAAAGGATACATTCGCCATTTTCTTGCACCTGTCCTTTATATTCAGGAACATAAGGTCGAAGAATATCTCCCATAAGCTGAAGCAAGCACTCAAGTTCATTCGATGAAGCTTTCTTGAGAATTGTTCCATTTTTACCAGCCTTAAACGACCCTAAAAGTCAAACAAGAAAAGTAGTAAGCAGAAGAAGTGGACAGGTTTTTCTGCAACAACGAAAAATTTATCATATAACTTCCATCATAATAACACAAAAAAGCCTTACTTAAAACGAGTGTACTTAAAACAAATATTTCATACTATTGTTGAGAGGGCTAGCACTAGTTTGACCAGGACTTTAAGGAGCAGGCAGGGCCCGCCAAGCTCATAGCAAACAGGTTCACAGAGTCCAGAAAAGTCTCAAACCTCCCTCCGGTCACACTTTTTCGCTTTCAAAACCTTCCTTCGATTTTCCTTCCTTCCTTCGAATTTCTTCCTTCCTTCAATTTTCTGGTTATGAACAGGGTGTGGCTAGTGCAGCTGTTGCTCCTTGAGCCAAAAGCAATACGCATGCATTGTCGCACATGCAATAAGCTAAATTGAAAAACTATGCTAACTTGACTGCCATCTGAGATAATGAATAAAATTTGAAATACTGCTGACTTTTTCCTATCCATGCACAATGAGTCTGAAATTAATCTTAATTATGCCTGTATAGTGTTTTAAAATTTCTTTTAATAGGTTCTTACAATTTTCCACTTTCAAATTTTTTTTTAAAAAACTTTTCTCCAAATTTCTTTTGTTCTGCAAACCTTTCTCCGGTCAATGACCGTGCGCCCGCAATGTTTTCTGAACTCTACAGGTTCAAATCTTTCGGCAGATTGTATTGGATGTAATTGTCTTTTGGAATATTTTTGAAGCAGTGGATTGAAAACGCACAGATTTTTGGCCCAGTTATTCACATCTTTTCTGGCATTGAAAGGAAAATTAATATTATTTTTTCTTTCATTTTTACAATTACTTTCCAAAACTACTAGAATCCAATCTCTCTAGGTAGTCATACGCCTACCTTCCTTGTATTACATAAAAACCCCAATTTTCTCTTTACGTTTACTCTTGCAGAAATCAGGCTCCATTTTCAGTTCTAAAATCAGTTCGAGCGCCATGGATACATCGTGTAAATCCCACGTCATTCTCCACAAAGGTTTGTTGTTCACAACAGTTGATTAAATTAATGGCAGCTGATCCTGCCGGCTATGTACCTCCTTCCCATGTCTTAAAAAAGCGTTTTGGCTATTACACCAAACCTGTGCGTAATTGCAAAGTTCTCGGCGATTCCTTACTTTGAAACGCTTCTAATAAATTATGTTTACTTAGTATTTTCTGATGTCAAGAGCCTTAAACTTCATATGTCTTGATCTGATGACAGTAATAAATACAGTAATAAATTTTTTATGCATACCATCATGTCCTGCCAACTGGACCCATGGGTACTTCTTTTTGTACGTCTGAATAAAAGGAGACCAGTGTATGGCCTTTCTGACTTGCCCCCAAAGTTGTTTCTAAACATAAAATTAACAGAATCAAACATTATCAGTTGACGAAATGAAAAGACAGCAGTACATAAGCAAGCAGATCAATGACTGCTATTTTTTCAAAAGAGCAGACAGAACACAGCGAATCGAAGCAAATTTGAACTTTTATAGTGGTTGGGGTGTTATCATGTTATTTAGCATCAATAAAAATCAAGTACATCCTTTGAGAAACAAGTCAATCTACAAAGATAAAAAAGGAAACTGGATGATTAAAACCCGAGCACCTGCAGAAACTCTAAAAATCAAACACCAAAGTTTGTTGGCCTGTGGGTATTTAGTGTTACTTGCAGATCGCCATAAACGTCAGTGACAGCTCAACCAGAACATCGCGTAAATGGGAGAGTCGCTACTATTTATTCAAGGGGCGTAAGGGGCGACGACTTACAAGCAAGACCTCAACTAAGTAGAAGACGTTTATGCCGTTGTTCAATAAGGTTTTATGCTTCAGAGAGGTAGTCGAACATCACAACATACTACAAGAGAGATGGTTAAAACAGAAGATGCACAATGCCCCTCAAATGTTTCTTGATCTCTTGCCAACAATTGGTCTCAAGGAGCTCCAGCTGGCCTACCAAAACAGCCATAGATAAGTTCATGTTTTAGGACACATCAACATGGCACTTCCTATTTGTTCTGATGGTGCATAATATAGTGACCTATCTGTTCATAGGTAATTTCTTTCTAGCTATATTTGTGGGTTATATCTCATTTATCTCTCTTTCTAACAACAAAATATTTTTACTGATTTAGATCCAATACAAGAGACTTAACAGCATTGTCTGTGCACTTACTATACTTCATTAAAAATACATTGTGAAAAACATAACCTTAACAGGATGCCTTTACGAAGTGAATTATTATGTTCCAGCAAGGCTGCATCTATAAGCTTAATAAGCTTTAAGCGCTTGATTTCAATGCTTCTAAGTCAGTTTGATGTTCTAAAAAGGTGATACTTTCTCTGTCTCTACATTTCTTTCTTACATTTTTGAAACTTTAACTAACAAACATTCCCTTATTTTGATTCATATTAAGATATCAAATGTTGTAACTACAATAATAACCTAAATGGAACTTCAAAATAAAATGAACTGATCATATACTGTCCTGCTAAAATGCACTTGCTCTTTCAATGATCGTTATTAATAAGTGATTCTTATACAGCAGAACTTGGCAGCACAAGCCTTTTTGTGTTGAATGCTGAACAGGTGGATTGATTAAGATTATAGATGATTAAGTTAGACAGGTTTAGAGACCAATGAGACAAAATATAATACATTATGCTAGATTATAGCAAGTAAGCAGCTGGCATGAACATTTATATATTTTTCATGTTTCATTTCTAGGGTTGCTCTTCAACGAAGTTGATTCACAAAGAACCCTACCTAGAAAGTAACAATTACAATTAATAATACTTCCAAAAACTATAATTATAAAACCCTACTTACAGCAGTATAGAGATTTACATAAAATAACATACAAGAGTTATAATAAAAATAAAAACAAAGTTAAGCAATTATTGTGTGCAGCTTTTCAAGTCATTGTGTGACACACTCATTCTCTTACACTACATATTCTCCAATGTTACACCTACTAGCAACATTGCACCATTCAAGCCATACTTCTTCCCACACAACAAGTCAGATCTTTTTTAAGACAGCTTACCCTGGCTCACTTCGTAACATGCAAGGAATGTGCTATTTTGGAATGTATGTTCCCAATACTAGACCTCAGTGACTAGCTAAAACTAGCTAAAAGCAATAGTATATGACAAAGAACATTATTTACTTTTATGTAGACATCATGATATTTTTCATTGCATAGAATAAAAATTAAGTTTTGCACCTCTAAGTTTATCACTTTTAAGGATTCATCAATTTAAAAAAAAAACAGAACAGGGGCTGAAATGATGGTGTAAATTAAACTAAAAAGTAATCCAAAAACCCTGCACTGTTGCTGGGAAACCAACTTCAAATGCAAAGCCACATTGCAAATACTGAGCTATGGAATTCAACCAAGAATTGGTAAACATCTGGACTTACCGTTGTTAATAACAAAGTTGGTGACATAGCCAGATATCTTAAAACAGCCTACACATACTTCTATTTACACAGTCTTACCTGTCTACCAGATTTGAAACTTATTGCTTCAGAGACTTCTTTACTTTCAGCATCCTCGCTGTCACTCAGATTATCATCAGTAATTGAAGTATCGAAACTACTCCAACTGCACAAGCTTGATGACGAGACTTGTCTGTTGACCAATTCGTGCGAATTGCTGCTACCTACCGTCAGACAGCTCTGATTATTCACAGCATCATTATGCTTGTGTAAGGGACCTCTCACTTCTTTCTTGTTATGTTCTGACTCAGCAGCTGACTGGATTTTAGCTGACTTATAGTCGACTGTAGAAATATCGGTTAATCTTTCATGACCCAGAGCAGGTGACTCTTGTAACCCACCCCTACCGCTCGTTGTGGATGATGACGGACAATTTGTGGATTTCAAATCTTTAGCAGCATAGGACCTTGAATGCATTGCTTCTCCTTTCTTCAAGATGTCGTGTGCCATTTTTTGTTTAGTTCATCTTTTTTAACAGTCTCATAACGTCGAGTCAAATCTTCCCTAACGGCCTAATAACCTCTTACTGTTTGTTGAATCAGCCTGCATATCAGCAATACTTCAAGCGAAAACAAACCGTGCCCGCTTGTACTTACTCCGGAGTGAAGTTATATGTTCTCACCACAAAAATAAGTAAATAGTAAACGCAGGCACCCACTTCATTGAATGGTCGAGCGATAGCGCCATGTACAAAACTCCAAGAAATCAACTGTTTATCCAAATGACCTCGATGTGAAAATACTGTTCACTTGCACCGAAGGCGCTTCTCTTTCCCATGCTGGTTGCAGTCGAGATGATTTTTCCGATAAGCGCCCCCTAAACAAGAAATGATGGCGCTTATTTGAATTTAGCATAAATAAACATGTTTTTCAATAAAACTACAAAGAAAGATTTTTCTAATTGGTCGTTCAATGATATTGGCCACCCCTGTCGAATAAACGTCCCTGTAAAATTTTGTTTTTCAAATAAGCCCCCGAATGCTAATTTCGTCATTTGCAGTAATTATGGAAATTTTTGGCAAAATATTGCAAAACAGGTTTAGAAAAAGTCCTCCAGCCGCAGCTTTGACCAATTTAGCAAATATAGTTGTAATGAGCTACAACATATATGGTAAATCCTCCAATTAACGTCCCTTTCCATCTCCTAGCACTTCACCCTTTTAAACGCCTCCCTCTAAGAAAACTCCTCTCCTCAGAGTCCCTAACCATATTTGCGGAGCAAGGGAAACTATTAAAATGAAGTTTTCTATAAACATGTTTCCTTTGATGATGAATTTCTAATGTTTTGTATCAAGTCTTTCGCTACTTTATTTCTTTGTTTAAAGCCGAGATATGTTTGTCAACTAGACCAATTTCACGCTTTCGCTTTCCGAGAAGGCTTCAAAGCAAAGGGTGAGTTCCATTTGATCAGCCGGTCCCAATCGCTATTAGATGGAGATAATCGGCCCATGAAGTGCTTGTGTTAATATTTATTTGCAAAGTTTTTCATCTACATTGACTTTAAATTACGATAACTATACTCTAAAATAATTTCTTAGTCTTCTCAAGACATCTTTGAAAATTGTTTTCAAAATTTTGATTTCGAAACTTTGAAACCGTCTGACTTTGAAACTCTTATCATCATGCTTTGTACAACAATGAGGCTGTATTTGCTGTAGCTGGTAAAATGACAGATACAGTCAGCTCTGTTTAATTTAAAATTCACTTATGACTCACTCGAACAAGTCTCCAAGTCCTGGTGCCTATAATTAAGGATTTTCGTAATTCGATGGCCATGAACTCAACATTCCCCAGATCCTATAGCATTACAGCCCTGCATATAAGTTATGAATTCATCCGATTTTGATCAACTTTTGAAGGAACCCGAGATCTTGACACAGAATAGGCAGAAGGAGACATAATGGAAAATGCGGGCGCATGCGCACCCACTGCGCACCACATTCGACAATTCGTAATCGTGGTACCAGTGTATCCCTGCACTGTTGCAAGAAGATTTTCAACCTTGTGAAAGTTGTAGCTGACATTTTAAATCAAATGGTGTTTTAAATTAAATATTAATGATAGGGGTCAGTTAAAAAAATCCGAGAATAGATGAAATAACTGCGAATTTTTTAAATATACTGTGTATGAAATTTCAGAAAGTGGCACCAGTTAATGGACTAAAGTCATCGGAAGAGTTCAATGTTGTCAGCTCTTCATTATTGTCGAAATAAGGTTGAAGTAAGAGTGACCAGTAAAAGGTGGCAAAATTATTTCCATTAATTGACGTAAAGTTTATTTGAAATTGTAAAATTTTCTGCTCTCCTTTCAAAATTTTGTCGCGTAACCTCCATTCTTTGCAACTGCATGTAATCTCTTCAGAATGGATGCATAAAGTTTGGAAATGAATTCTGGCGGAATTGCGTACCAGATCTTGAAAATCTTTTCAACAAGTTCAGATTTGGTTCTTGGAATGACTTTATTTAGTGAAGTTTTTTGCCAGACGTTCTCGATTATATTCAAATCTGGGCTTTGATATGGCCATGGAAGAACCAAAATGCCCTTGCGCTTGAAATATTGCTTGGTAGCAATGGATAAATAACTCGGAGCATTGTTTTGTTGTAAAATAAATCGGTTTTTTATGTTTGTTCCCATAAATCATTTTCAAACCCTTTTTCTTATTTTGTCTCAAAATCTCCTGGTAATAGCCAGAGTTTATGGGTCGTCCACAGACGGCAAGTTTCCTACACCGCTAGGCCCAATGCAACCCAGACCATCACAGAAGCTGTGTTGGCACATGCTGTCCTCCAGACTCGAAACACTCCCGAGTCATCATGTAGACAAAACCGGCTTTCATCAGAAAAAATTACATCCTCCCAATGGGTCAATGGCCATTCAAGCAATGCCTTCGTCCATTTTACTCTGTAAGATCTGTTTTTTTCGAAATGAACGGTCTTTTCTTTCTCACGTAACTGTTCAATCCAAACTTCTTTAAAGTTTTTCTTACCAAACATTTCGACAGGTTCTCTGTAGGGAATTGTTCAGACAAAGTTGACTTTATTTCCCCTATAGTTGCGAAACGTAACTGGCGAGCAACACGACAAATGGCTCTCTCCCCTCTTTCCGAAAATTTTGATGGACGGCCATTCCTTGGCTGTTTGGCGATGGAACCGGTCTTTTTGAAATTTTTCCAAATTTTGTATGCACCTGACATGCTGCAGCCAACTTGCCTAGCAATTTCCGAAAAATGAGTTTCCTGCATTTCTTAAATATTTCACCGCTGCTCGTTCGTTTTCAGAAAACTCTCGAACTTTCACCATGTTGACAGAAACGCGTTATTCAGTATTTATTTCAGCAAAATTTAGGTGAAAAATAGGCTTTTTGAAAACTAAAAACCCTGTTTTTCTCTTTGCTGACGCCATTCAAATTTTTCCCGCCACAATATGGTCAGAATGTTTTATGGCCGCATGTAATCAATGCCTTGGCGTCAGATTTTAGGCCATCGTTTCCATAATTTTGCGACCCCAGTGTATTGGATCCTTGTAATGGAGCTTGGCAGAAGTTGTTTTCTTCTTGGCCATATATTTTCAGATGTTGCTCAGCATGGAAGCCATGCAAAAATCCTGATGGCTATGGCAAAGCAGCAAGTGTCAAATCTTTACTGTCGTTGTCTACATTCATTGCTATCCGGGTTAATACTTGCAGTACAGTTGAGTCAGTGGATTTTAGCAGTTTAACCCATTGGTGCCATCATCTTAGTAATTCTACTTTTTAAACAGCTGCTGCATAAGACGGACCATGAAAATGATCTATTACATCTTCCATCTTCTTTTTCTCATCACGACCAACCCCTTGTACCATATATACTTTGTTATAGCCAGGAAATTTTCTAGCTTCATCTTCAAATTATACACAGAAGAGACATTTTACAAATGTCCTTTTCTGCACATCCTTTGTTGCCCATCTTACTTATAGTAAAAAATTGTCAAAACATTGCTACCAGCTTAGCTAACGATCAATTTAATGTCCAAGAAATAACCCCTGTAATATTCCTAGTTAGTTTTCAGAGCAATCTCTGTGGATGCTGATCAAGCTCTAATCTTTTGCACTTGTCCTTAGCTTGAGCGGATGAAGATGATTCTGGTGTTTTTGGCCTAGAGCTAGGCCCTTTCCCTTTTACTTTCTCTAGGCTTTTCCTTTTAATTCACAGTAAAGAAATCCTCCACTTTACGACACTTTGCAGTATCATTATTCATTTTCCGTTTTTTCGAGCATTTTCTTTTCTGCATAAAGCACACCGGTAACTTGCTCCTAATTCAAATCGTTCTGTATTGTTGTCATAGCAGCGGTCATTGAGAAGCTTGTCGAAAGGGAGGCTGGTCCAAAAACGAAAGCATTTTTCATTTGCGGTTTTTTTAGATACTCCCTTTCAGCTTCTAAGTGAATAAAAGTGGAAAGTGCCAAGAAACAATTAGCCAACAGAAGAAAGGGAGCTCTACAGGGGGAGCAAAACACCACAAAAAGCTGTAACTGGGGGACAGCCATCATGACTGGGGGGTCATTTGTATGTAAAATAAGGTCCTGGATACTACATGTGATGAGAAAGACAATGTATTGTTGTTAGACGTGTAGCAACAACTTCCTGAGAAATACCAAGCTCAAGAGCCTTTTTCAAAGTCAGATGGTTTCGATGCCCGCAACAAGTATTTGCTTTTACACTTCTTGTTGACTGGGAAGCGAAGAAACATTCCATTTCATCGTTATAAGCTTGTAAAAATCGCAAAAGGATGTAATATCTTCTATGTAACAGAAAAATTTGAAACGTAATATTCGACTACTTATTTTCCCGCGCTTTCCGAACTGCATTGGTGAATGGTGGGGCAAACAGAAATAGTGATTGAAATAAGATATACAAAATATAGAATCACGCAAATCTTATTGTTGTCTGATTAAGCTATTGTTTAATCAGGCAATGGCGCACTTTTTAAAGTGTTCTGTTTTTTGGAACGGAACGGAACGCTTTTTCTCGTATGAACACAACACAAAAAATGCTTTGTTTTCTGGGCCGGTCCGCATCGTTTTGTTCCTTTCCGTCCTCGTGTAACTTCAAATATTCTCTTTTCAACTTTCAAAATTCAAAATTAACAATTGCAACTTACATTTTGCAGAGTGCCCTCTGGTTCTGACAACAGTTGAGAGTCGCTGCTGAATTCAGGCAAAACGTTGCTTTAAGAATTTCACCGGGATTTTCTTCTGTGTTTAAAAAACTCTTTCAGTAATTCCTTTCTTAAGCCTTGAAGAACCTCGTGGAATAACAGTTTTTTGGTTTTTCATTCGCAGCCAGACATTTTCAAAAATATTCAGCTCGTGGCTTTGTGCAGGCCAAGAAGGGGCACTGAACTTTTGGATTTCAAGGTAAATACTCGTAAATATTGCTTCATGTGGAGTGCATTGCCTTGCCAGAAAATGAATACCTGTGTCTGTTTTGCAAGCATTTTTTTATTCCTTGAGAGCAAGCAAGCGTGATTATTATGTAGTTTTTGGCACCTTTTTCTACGATGACTCGCCCGCCATAAATAGCAGGCCTTCCCTTTCCCTAAGGCCCAGTTGGGTCCCACAATATGTCTGACATTGAAATGTAGAACTTCGGGGCGAAAATAGGGGTTATAGTTATCACCAGTCGCCCCATTATATTTTCAACAATTTGTTGTAATTTTATAAGCAGAACCTACACTCATATGAGAAGAAACACTTTCCTCCTTTTGACCTGCAAATCTTTTATAGAGTTTGCCCACTAAACACATTTCCTTCTGTTCTCTAAAGAAGCAAACCGTTTTTCTTTTCTATCATTTCTACAAATGCCATACTTGCCTAAAATATGTCTTTTACTCCTTTTGACACTTAACTTCGAGTGTAAGATTGATTAAAGTTATCTGTTACTACGCTTACGTTGTCAAGCATGTGACGCTCCATTGGTCTCATAATATTCTTGTTTTTACCATCGCAATTATTCTTCTTATAGTTGCATCATTTCTTATGTTACCAAGATTGTTCTAGGAAATTCAAAATACTAATTAAATTTTCTAAAATTTGACCCTCACCCAATGGAGTATTTTTGTTTTAGCTTGTGGGTTTGCACAATTGCTGACTTTTTTGACGCCATTGTGGCCAGGGTTCTGCAATACTTTCATCCAGGTAGTGTACATATATAAAATTATTCTGAGGCTCAAATTATTAGGGCAACGAAGTTTTCTATCAACGAGTAAAAAGTCCTCGGATTCTGCCTTTTGACTTGTGTTTCTTCATCTGAGCCACCTTCGCTGTCACTCCTGGCTTTCTTCCCTTCTCCCTTCATCTTTCCCCGTTCATTTCGCCCATTACTTTTTCGAATCGAGCAACACCGCAGAGGTGGTCTCACCAAGATGGCGTCAACAAATAAACTTCAAATTTTGGTGCGCAAAAACAGTTGGCTACTCGATCCAGTTTTTTTTATGTCCGTGGCTGAAGCCAAAAACATGCATGCGCTAATGAAAACGAGGTTAACCATGTACCACTAGCGGAAAACATATAGACGTGTATCGAAATTACACCGCCTGCAATTCAGAAACAGAATGAGAATTAGATTGTAGTGTCCAATGTCCAATGTAATCATGTCTTCTATTATATTCCATTTTGTCTAAGTATCCATAGCAACGTTATCAACAACACCTTTGTAGCGTCCATTCGTTTAATGCGTATACGCCAGTATGTATCAAGGAATGGTACCCAGGGTAACGCCCTATATGATAGTTGGAATCGTGATAATCCGAGGGAAGTGAGTGTTTGCTTTACAGGGACGCCGAAGATATCCGAGCCAAAGAGAAGGAAGGAAGACAATAAATACTTCACACGTTGGTATTTTTTCATCTATCATAAACTTTCTATTGGTGGCGAGCAAGGCTGTGGATAAGCCTGAGTAAATTGGACTAAGCAGTAGCGAAACGCACAATTTTGCAGAGGGTGATTTCACATGTCTAACTTGGCAGCGAAATCAGTCCAAATGAACCTTTGTTTATCGACCAATAAAGCAATTCATTTCATAGGATTTACTTGACGGACGATGGTGTGAATCTTTGCTCACTATTGCGTTAAATTTACCTGTTATTATTGGCGTCTTGAAGGGGTAGTACTTTCTTTGTATTTGTCCTACTTTGGAAGGAGACCCATTAGAATACAACATTGTCCCTAAATGCCTGGAATTGGGAAACAGCAGATGAGCCAGCAAGAATACCTGAGTGGCTAGGCATCCAATACCTTTTATGTACATAGTTATGGACACTGTATTTGAATCAACCTGGAAACGATTCGAAATGAACAAGAATCTCCATGCCACATTCCACCTTTTCTCTCTTACTAGCTTTGATTTACTTGCCAACAGTTACCAAACAGCAGTTCAAGATCTCAGGAAATAATCGAATGACTTTCGTAAAAAGTATAGTAAATATACATATCGATATATTTTGGAACTCTAGAGCTTTGTTGGATTATTTCAGAAATTCAGCCTACATGATTATGATTATAGGATGGGAGACCATGACGTGATAGATAAGGGCCATAATGATGGAATGAAAAATCAGGAAAATATTGATGCATCTAATGCGATAAATAGAAAGTGAACTGAAAAAGATAGCTGTATGTCGTCTTTTCCAATGCCTTGCATCCACTTTGCCATCCTATGAGCCATTTTAAGAATGCATATCGTAAATCCTCGAATTAGCCCCCTGGGGGCTTATTTATTTTTGATATTTTTAGATGGGAGCTTATTCGAGGGGGGAGGGGGCTTATTCGAGAGAGAGAGGGGCTTATAAAATTTCCTGAAACATGCCACATAAAAAGATTTTTGAAATTTATTTCTTTTCATAGTATAAAAAATAACCTAGATATAAAGTAACATTTGATGAAATTATTAACAAAAATATAAACTTTTGTGGTATTTCACCAAAATGCCAAAGGCCACCTCAGGAGTAAAAATCAACAAATCGAGGGGGAGCTTATTCGAGGAGGGGGGGGGGCTTATTGAAAATTTGTAGTTCTAGGGTGGGGGCTTATTCGAGGGGGGGGGGGGGCTTTTTCTGTAGTAGGTTTATTACTTTGTTCCACGCTCTATTGTGATGATGGTACATGCGCACTGCAAACAGTATAAATTAGCTTGTTATATTGATTAGTTGCAGTTGGGTTATAATGGAGTTTGAGTAATGGTTTTGTTATGATGATGTAGATAATCAAGACTGAGTTTCCCTTAGTGTGAAACTACCTCATGACTCAAAGCTCTACCACATTCGAGGATTTACGGTATCCAACCTAAATGAATTTTAACGCAGTTGGAGTTGACAAGTGAGTTTATTGGACAAAATCACGTATATGCTCAGCAGTGTTTTAAGAGATCCATGGGGACTTTTCTAAAGATGGCGTTGGAAAGACAGATGGAGAAATACGAGATCATTGGCAGTTTTGGGCAGTTTTCGGCAGTCAAGACCTCCCAAACTTGCAAAACCTCTTTCAGTACGGAAAATTGTAAATTTGCTCGCGAGAACGATTTCTTATTGTATAAAAGGGAAGCTTGACATATATAAACCGGCTAACACTATTTAGATCCACTTGATTTCAATTAATCATGCATTTGCAGAATACTCCAGGGACACTTTTTACGATACACAATTTTTATGAAAATAAAGTCTTTAAATAATTTAAGAATAACCCAAGGACCAACCTTCTACATAAACTGAAATATATGGCCGTAATCTGAGTTTTCTCCCAAAGCAAAACAACTGTCACTTTGACGCTATATGCATATATATATATATATATGTAATGTAAAAATGTGTGTATTCTAAGCTTCCCATAAAAAACAAGCAACGGATGCTTTATTTACTTAATGAAGAAGTTGGTTTGCAAAAGCTGGTTTAGCAAAACCCTTGGCGTTCGGGCAACTGAGGTTTTTAGAAGTTGGGGGGAAAAGGAATGGAGGCCTGTGGAGGAGACAAAATAGGAGACTGGGAGAGAACGAACCTCATAACACATGTCGTTTGATCTTGGCAGAGAAGCTTGAGAGAAATGGAGGGTGAAAACTCAGAGCGGAAGAAGAGGCGACATAGCGGCGGTGATGACCGAAGAGGTTACTATGAAGAAAAGAAAGGTGAGCAGAATATCTACTTGCCGGCTCTTTGATACTTGGGTCTTCATCTTTTTCAAACTTGCAATCACAGTTACATAAGGAAAAGGAAAGTCGCCAATTCGCAGCGAACCGCCACTCTAGAGAGCTAGTTAACACCTACCAATGCCAAGCTAACCCACTGTCTCCTTTTTGGTGGAGGTGGGGTTAGCAATCCATACAAGCGGGAAGTTGGCGTTACACCGACCAAGCCTGACCTCACTGATGCCACATACTAAACAGCAGATGCGATTTTGATTAAATTTTTCGACTGCCTCATACTTTTATTAAATTTACTCTATAAGTATTCAGTAACGTTGTTCTACATAGCTTTCCCAAAGTGGAAGTTTATGTTATTCATCAAGGTTCCGCCAGGAAAGGTTTATTTGTTTAGCATCCTTTGACTCACGCCTTTAAATTTTCCGATTAAGTAATGGGGACGTAACCCTAATCGTTCAGCAAAACACTAAATATGTTTTGGACGAAATTTTAGGTGTTAACAGTTTTTCCCGTATTTAAGAAAATACCCCAAATTGTGGTTACTTGGACAATAAGAGGATTCTCTCAATTTCTGAAGTAACCAGATCATGTGGTTACTTGGACCAGTTCCAAATTTTTGCAAACAATGAAAACAATCATTAGAACAATGACTATATATATTTGACAATTTTAGGTGGTACAACAATAATGTCTTTTATAATAAAAGGTGTCTTTTGTAAATATATCAAAGAGTTTATTTAGTTTAGCGACATCTAGAAGGTTGTACGGGGCAAAGCTTCATCAACTGTATGGAAGTCACAGTTATTAATATCATCATGCCTTTGCCATTTGTGTTGTACACACTTGTGGGAATATTGTAATTGGGGAAATATAGACCTCAACAAAACATTCCAATATTTTACCAATGAAATATTGGGTTGAGCTGGCTATGTCCTACTTTGATCAGCTGGATTATGTCATATATACTTTACTACTACCCAGTCAGAAGCTTTGTGTGTACCTTTCACAGGAGCCTTGGAACTTTGTTTGGGAGGGACTGAATTTTGTAAAGATTTAAAGAGAAATATCTATTTTGTAAAGGTTATGTAACTTCAACATACCAGATAAAATACTGGTCCAAGTTTCCCCGTTTTCAGTAAAAATGTCACTATTACAAATAAGAACCAAGTTTGTGGAAAAGTCCAACAACACTTTCATTTTTAAAGTTATATATTAATAGAATATATATTAATATATTCTATGAGAATTTTTCATTTGCCAAGACCATGATGCCCTTCAAGGTACCCATTTTGAACATATAAAATTTGGACCAACATTTGATACTAGCCAATTGAGTAACATAATATATTATCTGGCTTCAAAACTTTTATATTTGTTATTAGCACCTCTTACCAACAAAAAACCTTAATGCATGGTTTGGCAACTACCCACACTGTAAAATACCCAATTCGTTTTCAAATCCAATTACTGTTTCAAATTACCTAGCTGGTCCAAGTAACCCCAAATTATGGTACCCCTTGTTATCACTTAGAATTTACTACAGTTGTCTGAATAAGGAAGGAAAAGTGGGGATAATATTCTACCATTGCTAATGGTTGTGAAATTATTCATTTAAATTCTATTGCATTGTGACACAAACAAAGCAAGACATGATGAATTCCAATGGGATTCTTGGTGAAAAAGCAAAAATAACTAACTAGCTTGAAATAACTAGCTTGTTTTACTCTCATATTTTATTAAATCTCATATTATACTTCACTGAGTGTTCCCTCCAGATGGTACCATATTTCAAGCATAAGACTTAAGACATTAATCCATGCAAATGCATCATTCCATGTGAAATCATCTGACCAACATCACTTGTGGTCTTAGAATTTTGTGATTTTTTTGTTACATAAAGCTAACTTAGAAAAAGCAACACACAACTGAAGGTCAAGGTGACTTTCAGAAGACTTTATCCACACACCTGGATCCACTCTGAGTTTTACATGACTAAGCAACCTAGAAATATGCTGGATATCAAATTGGCGCATGCCTTGCAAAATTGATTTACTCAAATTGTCACAGGTTCAACTAACTGCATTATTCACAGTGACTATAAAACAACATCTTAACTTTTTCTTGGTTGAGAACTACTTTGAACTAGTCTGTTATGTCATTGGAATGGAGGTAATGCTTGATACTATGTTTTTTGCAGCTCCTTTAATTTATGGGGTATAACAAGAAAACTTTGTTTTTGCTTACAGTTACCTCTTCATTTTTGCTAATATATTTTTGCCTCTTTTTTAAGTAGCTATTTCTTCAAAATACTTCAACTAAAATTGTCTTCTCCAACATTTCCTGATTTGAAAGTTTATTCATACAGTGAACCACTTGATTAGCTGCTTTACCTTGAAAATAGATACATTTTGATGAAATATTTGAAAGCTACGGTATCAAATCAGTAGCTGACAGTATTTTCAAGCTAATTTAGCAATAATAGGGGAATTACAACTACTTTAAGAAAGCCCTACCCATTGGCTGATAAACCAGGTGTAGCCTATTTGGCAAAAATCTGTCAATAAAGTGGAAACTGTAAGAAACTGAAATTTGTTTTCTCCAAGTTAACTTTATATGACATGAAACCGGGAAATTCCAAGACCATGGGCTACATAAATCATTAAAAAAATCTCATGATTTAGCATGGAATGACCCAAATGTGAAATGAAATTCACTGGGTTTAAAAACCACCCCTCTAAAACCCTTTATATGAATAGTTTGCAAACCCAGTATTTACAAACTTCTTGAGGTCAATAATATCAATAATTAAGTTTTTAAAGTGATTATTACGTCCTAGTTTGAGGCAGCTTTTTTTTAATCTTGGAAGAAATCAGACTCATTAATAAATCTGCTCTGACCCATAGTTGCTAGATTTCTTTTCATTTTAGCAAGCATTTTCATTCCACTATTTGCAGTATCAATAAGCAATAGTTTTCTGACCAGAATTTATTTCTTTTCTCAGAGATGTACCCATTGCTGAAGATTCTAGTTCCAAACTATGCTGCTGGGGCAATAATTGGAAAAGGTGGACAGAATATATTGCAGCTTCAGTCTACATATGGGGCTCGAATCAAGCTGTCACAAAATAATGAACACTACCCTGGTACCCAAGAAAGAATAGGCATCATTACTGGAGATGTTGATAAAGTCATAGATCTGCACAAGTATGTAATGGATAAGATAAGAAATGAAGCAAGCCATGCTCATGGTGCTGCAATAGATGACAGAAGTAGACAGAAAGAAGTTAAAATAATTGTACCAAATGGCAGTGCTGGTCTCATTATTGGTAGAGGTGGAAGCATGATTAGAAGTTTGATGGAACAGTCTGGGGCAAAGATCATTCTTTCTAATAAAGACCAAGAACAGGTTCATGGTGAGAGAGTTGTGACAGTGACTGGGTCACCCGAGGAAAATGAGGAGGCCTGCCGCCTCATAATTGACAAGGTAGCGACAGACCCAAGCAATATGATGAATAGAACATTGTCTTATTCCAGTAACCATTATGCTCGGTCAGATGGGCAGGTAGGTGGCCACCTGGTTGGTGGTCATGGAAGCTTTGATAATAGTTTGTCTGCTATGACGTCAGTTTTGGGAAACCTAGCAGGTAATCGAAATCAACAACAAAATTTGCTTGCAATGGTGGGTGCCTCTGCCCTAAGTGGGCCCACAGGCATCAATAGAGGTGGGAATGTTTTAGGGTTTGGGTCTAACCCACTTGCTCTGCAGATTTTAGCTCAAGGTGGCAACTCAGCAAACTTACCCTATATAAAGACAAAAGTGAATGTTGAAATGCATATTCCTGACTCCTTGGTTGGTGCCATTCTTGGAAAAGGTGGGAAGACAATTGTGGAGTTGATCAATTACAGTGGAGCAAAAATTCAATTTTCGGGGAAAGGAGAATTTGTACATGGTACCAATGATAGAATCCTCACAATCGAAGGCGATTTTTCATCCACACAGGTTGCACACTTTCTTATTTGCCAAAAAATCTTACAATCTGAAGCTGAAAACAAATGATACCATGGCCAAACTAACACTGCTAAAGGCCATTGCCACATTCAGACCATTTTCATCAAGCATTCAATTAACACCATTGTGCATTAACGTTTTAAAGTTCATTGTCTTAAAGCTTTATCTGCACTGTCAATATAATAGTAATGCAAGTACATGAAAGCTTGTTTTTTTACTTGTCATTTCAATTGATACACTCCACTGCGACTCCATCCCCATTACATGAACATACACTGTTGGAGGCCAGCACAGACCCACCAAAGTTAATCAACAATAGACAGTATTATACTTACTGAGGTTCTACATCACTCTCTGTACCTTTTCATTGATTTAAGTAGAAACTTTTCCAAAGGAACATTGCAGCATCAGCCACATTTCTTCACATTAAAAGTTTCTTTCCTTGAGCCATTAATATTTTGGTTTCGTATCTAATTCAACTTTAGTCATTATTCTTAGTTTATTCTCGTTAATTGAGGTTTCCCAAAGATAGCATTGAAATAAAGCCTCAACCTTTGCAGATGTTCTGCTGCTGTATATATAAAAAAGTATTGCAATTCGCAAATTAACTTTGATTTCACATTCCCTTCTTTTACTTCATACCAGTGACTGTTGCTATGAAGTCAATTGGGAATTTTCAGCAAATACGCTTAAACAATATGCAAGGTAAAATGATTTATTCTCAGCTCTCCAGTGAAGATGTTGCTTCATACCTCATGTTCATGGTCATCCAGCTTTGGTTGTTACTCGTTGATCTCGAAAACATCTTGTCACGATCTCATTATTGTCAAGGTGCGCTTGTGTGGGACCATTTCATCAGTCATTAACTAGCTATTATCCTATCATCAGTCATTAACTAACTAGCTAGAGTGATTATCCTCAGCAATGTTCAACTTCTGAGCGCTACCGACACTAAACTTCACTGTTGTTGTTGGCTGGGTTTGAGTGTGAACACTTGCCGGTCATCCTGCAAAGCAATCACAGCTGAAGCCATCATACCCAAGCTTAAGCAAAACCTTGCATGCAGTCACCACCACTTGCTACAGTTATTGGCATTTTTAATAGAAGACAATCTTTGGTCGCTGAAAGCGCTTTGACCAACCATAACATCAATTTCAATTGTGAGCAGTTGTGACACACTATAGACCTTCAATAAAGTGGAAAACAACGAAGCAATATTTCTCGCGTTTTATTATGGTTTCCCTGGTCCACAATAAGGCACCAAATATTTGTTTATTTAAAGTGCATTGGACTCCATCTGCATCGCTATCTTGATCGTAAATATTTCACTTCCTTTCATCAATAATCCAAGCAAGTTTTGACAGCCAACTTAAGAGTAACTTTCAATGATCAGACCTTCAGAATATTTTTCTTTAGTTTTTAAGGTTCTATTTCTGGCTTGCAATTGATGCACTATTGATGCAATGGCCAACACAGAAAGAATGTTTATTGTTCAACATGTGCGCTCTTCTAAGCCGAACCAGAAAAATTACGAACGATGGGTTTTTTACGCTTCTTGGTGAATTTGCCTGTTTTTCAGCTACAATGCCTGCCAAAAGTGCTTGGAACACCTAAGTTTGTCACTTGTTTTGCGGTTTTCATTTCTTTGATGCCATGGCTGTTAATCCTCTCTCCCCCCTAAAACAATGTTGATAACAAAGCCAGGGAAAAAGTTAGGCACAAAAGGACGCTTCGTTTAGCCGCAGAACACTATTGTTCGTAGGGGGAGAGGGATGAATGAACGCGAGACAAAGAATTGCCGTTTGTGTTCCAAAAACATTGTAGTTTCAGGTAGCTGCAGCTTAGATACGATAATATTTTTCGTTATCAGTTTTTACACGCAGGATAAACGTCGCGGCCAAAAGTCAATCCCAAGGGACCATCGCCCAAGGGTCAAAGTGGAAATTTTTTAGTAGCTGCTCTTGGAGCTCATTTTGCAATTTTCAGCACAAAGGCGACAGTACCGGTTGCACGGAGGGTTGCTGTTGCTGCGGCACAATAGATGGGAAAAGATAGCCCGGAGAAGCTCGTTAGCTCACAACAGCCAGCTTTATGGTGGACAGTAGCGTTTATTTGGATTTAAACTTATCATTGAGACACTGTTTCGATTTAACGGAACTATTGTTATCGCAGGACTTTCTGATTATTATTTTAGAATAATGGCACGTACATCTAAGTATGCAAGCCAACCATCATCTGCTTTTACGGTTATTTTTCCTTCACTCTAACAGGTTCTTGCGGATAATTTAGTTCGATTTTATAATAACGTTCCAACTTGTCCTAGGTCAGTAATGGTATAAAAAACATCTCAAGGAAAAGCAAATTTTGTCGGAAGGAAACTTAAAACGCTGTAAAAAAGTTTTCAAACCATTTAATTTTTTCCCATCAGTCATTGTCTGAGCACTTGCTACACAGGAAATTCGGAAAACAGTCTATCGTACGTGGTAATAGAAACATTGAAAATATTCATGAATATTCAGGACCCTTCTGTAGAGTTTGTGTTAAATCACGAGGCGTTTGTGTAATCAATTGGCAAATTTTTTTCGAGAAAGGCATATTCTTGTTCCAGCAATACGACTGCCATCAACGTGTCCAAGGCACGAAGAAATAAATCAAAGCGACGTCTGCTAGGATCTGAATCCATCTTCCCAAATTTACGTGCCTGCGAAAACTTTCAGCTTTTATATAAAAAAACTTTTGTAATTATTGAAGTTCCAAAGAAGCTTGACGAAAACCGAGAACATGGATGCATTTTTGCAGAAATCAACTCCGATACAATCCCTGATTTGAATATGACCCTGTAAGAACAGGTGAGTCAAATGTCTTAAAACAGAAGGGTTTGGTTAACGAAGGAAGAATTGTGAAGGCCTGAAGAGACCCACAACCCTCGAGACGCACAACTCCGAACACATTTCTCTCCCCATTTCGTCTGGAACAATGAAGTCAGAAATAGGCTCAATGTGCTTTTCCACTCGTGCTTTTACATGCTGCACTAGAATTTACATTTTGTCCCTTTAACCTTACACTAGTTTTTCAGTTCCTAATGTTGTGAAAACTGGTCTGATTATTTCTTTATATGAAATTTTTCAATTATGAGGTTTTAGTCTTTCAAGAAATTTGCTTCATATGTTGCAGCCCAGTCTGTTAGTGATTTCTTGTTCTGACGTAATGATTCCGTACTTGAAACTGACATCTATAAGAAGAGAAAAAAAAATTAAGAAACTTTCTTTGCGAGATTATCGATAGCCGATTATTGATAGAGATTATTATTTCATCATTTGGATATTCCGCTGCTTGTTGAGGGACTCCTTGACTGAAACTCTGTATATGGTGAGATCTGCATACTCTGTTCTAAACGTGTTGATGTGCTGGTTTCCTGAAATCTTAAAACAAATTCGTGCCACAAAGCATTTCTTGGGAACAAAGAGAGAATTAATTGAAATTAAGCGGAGGCTTTGTGACACAGCCAAATACCTGTTTACAAAAGATGGTGCACCATTGGTATTGATCAAGGTGTTTTTTATGAAACTCAAGTAGAATCACAAAACATGAAATAATGTCATTCCTCGTTTCGAATTAAGGTTATTTATTGACTTTGCAAAGGTAAAGTAACAACCAAGTTTAATTAGGGTCATTTTCGTCGTTTAGGGTTATAGAGACCTAGTCCCTTCTGTGACCTACAGTAAGAACCCGCAAAATAGAAACCACTTTTTTAATAAACCTCAGAAATGGTGCCTTCACATGAGAAATATCTCAGCCTGATTTTAGGAAGGTTTCTAATAGGAAGATCCAATCATGGCTGAAAAATTTGTGATAAGGTCATTGTTAAATGCATAGAGTCATGCAAAAGCATATAAGTTTGGTGAACTTAAATAAAAGTTTATGATGTACAGCGGTGCATCAATGGTGTACACACTTCTCGTGTGTGCGTATGTATGTATGTATGTATGTATGTATGTATGTATGTATGTATGTATGTATGTATGTATGTATGTATGTATGTATGTATGTGAAGGTTATTAACTTGAAATCGTTGAAGGTTTTCTTAAACAAATTATTGGAAACCTTTCAGCCTCTTTCTTTGATAAATGCCCTTTTAATGAGAAACTAAACAGACTGTTTTGAAAAAACTGGTTTCCATTTTGCGGGTTCTGACTGTATCGCAGTTGTAGATGTGGTTTGTTTTGTAAACAACTTGAACTTTAAGTAGAAACTAATGTTAGAGCCGAGAGTTGAGAAAACTAAGCGAAAATACCTTTGAACATTCAGTGCTGCTTTTGAAGGCTTTCTCTATCATGATCATTGTTTCTGGTACGAGAACTTTGATGATATAGTCAAAATACTGAAAAAGGCATAAATGGTAAGAGCACCGCCAAACTGAAGCAAAACTGAGGTAAAAATTGGAATAGGTAGAGAAAATATGCCGAAATGGTAATTGATGTGCTGTGGAGAGTCTAGCCATGTTTGAAGTCATTTGAGAGTGACTGAGAGTAAAAGCAAGACAAAAGACTCAACACAGTCAATAAACAAAATGAATTAAAAGTAAAACGGTAATCAAAACGGTAACTCGATATGGCGGCCAAGAAAACACTTTTGGTGTAGGCTTCTCAGGCAGTTGTCGGAAAAATCTGGCAGTTACTAGAGCGAGCGCGTCTCTAGACAATTTGCTTTCGTGAACACTTGAATTCACAACTAACATGAAAAGCATGAAGTAAATGATTGGATATCTTATGATTGGTTGCAAAAACTATGCTTTGAACGCATCTGTTATTATCAATTGCATGAAAAAGTCCTGATGCATGGTTCTACGTGATACCGGGTTTATCACTACATAGAAAAAGGTCTAGGATGCTTTTGGTACCAACCATTTCAACAACAAAAGAAACTTCAATATTTTCGTTGCTACGAAAAAATTGCATGCACCAGATTTATAAACTGCTTCGAACTTCTGACTAATACCTTGGTATGCTTGTAGCAGAACATTTGCCGTAGCGTGTCTGTTATGCATTCCTGCTGCTCTTCAGTAAAGCAATGAGAAGTCAGATTGGAAATGAGTCTGGCTATAAAAGAAAACATCCATCTCCATTAGTACTAACCTTGGCAGCTTTAAAAGGTCAATGCTAGAGAATCGCTTCAATGGCACAAGGGGAAGAGAACACAACGGCTGTAGTTCACACATTATTCGTTAGAAGGAAGTTCTAACTGAAATTTCATTAAAAGGTCATTGTATGACAATAGCAAATCCGCAGGAATGAAGATTACCACGATGTGCTCCCCCTTTCTTGTACTCTTGGTGTCGCTCGGAGAACACCTGCAAGGAATGCGAAACAAGACCAGTGAAATTTTGAAACAAGCTGCATGGAATTACCAGAGGTCGAAAAAAAGCAAATGTAAAAATGGCACACGACAATATTGTTACTAAACCCCAAACCATCTGCTTAGAAAGCAGGTAAGAAGGCCCACGACTCGGTGACGCTTCATGATTTTTACCACGATAAAGCATACCCCATAACTGCAGAAAATAGTTGTCAAACATAGTAATGGATTTGAAGGACGTTATTCGGTACCGATTAATTCTAAGGTGGACTGTTGACGAAAGGGTACTTTCTAAAAAACCTTTGTTTGCATTGAAGAATGTTGAAAACTGTCACCTAGCAAAGATATGAAAGCAACAAATTACCTTGCCTTCGAAAATACTCCTGACCCTTGTCTCCATGGATCTTATCAGAAATTGAATCTGCTCAGTAGTAATATCTTCTATAGAGCTGTCAAATTAATTGAGAGGGCTGTTGAAGGCTACAGTGGCTGCGATGGTCACCATACTGCGGCCAACGACTCAATAGATATGCCATGTTAGATTAAAATAATTACCAATTTAATTATTTATGACTTTTCATGCAGATGAAGTTTAAACTTGAATGGGCAATAATACACCAACGTCGCATTTTATTTGAGAATACTGAAAGAAAAAGTATTTCTAATTCCAATTTAAAGTGTTTGCAACTGCTTTCAAAAGAACTTATTTACCTTAATGTAATTTTCAAAGGTCAAAGTAGTCACGCAAATGTTTCAAGTTCTGCAATAATCCGCCACAAATCTAGCAAGTTTTTTGAGTATCACAATATGAATAGCCACGTTCCTACTTGACCCTGTTGCTGCAGCTGTTGCCTAGAAGATGTGCTGTTGCCTAGAAGATGTGCTGTTGCCTAGAAGATGTGCTGTTGCCTAGAAGATGTGCTGTTGCCTAGAAGATGTGCTGTTGCCTAGAAGATGTGCTGTTGCCTAGAAGATGTGCTGTTGCCTAGAAGATGTGCTGTTGCCTAGAAGATGTGCTGTTGCGATCTGCTATCAAGCTGATGCAGAAGTGACGATCTCATGAAAGCAAACACAATGTTTGGCGCGGGATCAACTCACTGACCAGCAACAGTGCCTTTGAGGCTCAAGCTTAAATTATTAGAGCTCTTTCATTCTTTTGCAAGATATAGCAATTAAAGGTAGAAAGCGTTCCCATACCTTCCTCTGTCGAAAGAGACTTGCCCATAATTGTCAAGAAGAATGATTTCTCTTTTGTTCTCGGAAAATAAATCTTTGCTACTGCCTTTTGCTTGTGCCTCGAGTTTCCCTCCACTCTGAAAAACACCATACTGCCCTTCTACGCTTTGCTTGTTCCCGGGTATTTTTGATCGCTTGAATCGATGTCTAGTTGCGCTCTCATCTTCCAGGGGTCGTTTCAATTCTTTCGTATCAACAACTAATTTACCACCAGATTCTGCTTTACAATTAATAGGCCCACTATTACGAGGTCTTTTTTTACCGTTTCTGCCTTTACTATGAATGTCATATGCGAAATGTTGACAGAGATCGGCCATTTTGCCAACAGTGTTCTGTCCAATCTTTTCATGAACTTGTTTGTTCGATGACTTGCTTCTTCTAAAGAGATAATACAAGGCACCTTAAATCGATTCACACTATTTCAAAATGGAAAATGCTGATGTACTAGTGGACTATTTTGAATAAAATACTGCCATCAGCGACAATTTGGATTGATTCAAATCAGTCTACTTTTCCTTTTTCAGACCAACAAACTACAGAAAATCATTGGCGAGAGGAAAAGTAGCAAAATCAAAACAAAAACGTCCTATTTAAAACCTCCTGTTTTGAACATTATCGGAGACAATACTGGTGTGCCTTAGTGACGAATCTACGGGTCAGATTTCTGTCAGGCCACATTCAGCATTGCCAGAAATGGGAAAGCTTTTGATACAGAATGGACACCAATCTTCACTGTACTCAAGAATAGATAATAGGATGATACGTGTGTGAATTTTCTGGGATTCACGAAATTGTACGCTTTATTTACCAAGTTTTAGACACAAACTCTAGGTTACATATCCTTGACTTCACTGATTCATTGTTCACAGTTCTATAAACAGGGACTCTATTTCTTCAGTTTATGCAGAACGAAGAAAATATGAGCGTTTACAATTTTGAAAAGACGGCCTTTTTCCGCTTTGTAGATTTGGATAACGCTGACGAAACTTCATCAAAGTATCTGCTTGGATGCTTCTCCTTCAATGACACATCTCGTTCCTAGAAAATACATACCTAGCATGCAGTTTACAGAAAGATAAGTCATAAAAAGCGAGAAATTAGTAACAATGTGAAAAATATAAAATAAACGAGCAAAACAAGGTGCAATGAAGTTCTTTAGGCAATGTTAATAAGACCCAATACTTGTCTCCATCCAGATATTTGAGGCTTGTTCTAGCAAGATGCTAGCCAAGTAATGTAATCATTTCGAGAAATCACCCCATGAAGGACGAGGAAAGTAAAACGAGCAAAGTTAAAAAGTGTTTTTGTTGATACTTACCGACAATGGCAGAATATTGACAGAATTTAATAGTTGTGGCGTAGCAATCAGAAAAAGACGGTCGCGGAAAACTCCAAAGCATTGCCAGTATCTAGCTAAAGATAAAAATGAAGCAAAGAGAATGAATCCAAGATCTGATTTCCATTTCAGTTCAAAATGAGTTAAAATGACAGCAGCTGGAAAACAGAATACTTGATCCGTATTACGTTAATCCAAACTAATCCAAACTAATCCAAACTATTAAAATCTGTAGATTCCACAAAACACCAACATTCGAAGCTACACCAATGATCTGCGTGGTGGCGATGTTAGAAACACGAAGCTAGTACAGGCAAGGAAGCAGTCAAGAATTACATCCCGTGAGTGCAAAGCAATGACGGCATTCTGGGGGACAAGAGCCAATGGAAAACAAAGATACAGTTAACAAGAAAATGACTAGCACTACGGCAAGGTCACAACACTACAATGGGCATGGAACAGCATAAAAAGTGCAATAGAAATATAAGGTCATAGCATCGCGGCCATCGGATATTAGCTATCGAGGGTTTGAGCCACTATCGACATTTCAATTGACTTGTACCACACATAACAAGGCCAGACGTCGATTTCAAAAGAAAAGCGTAGTTGACTTGCAAGCATACCTTTTGGTGGTGGCTTCTTCGTTTCAGGCTGACAACAGAAAGGGATAGATTGGTATAAGACCGTTAGATAAATATTGAACAAAGAAAATAAATCAAAATAGAAAATATACACATATTTGAGCAAATAGGTCAGTCAGCATGCTAGTTAATGAAGGAAAAAGCTGTAAGTTGGCTGCCTTTGTCATTGAATACAAAATAGATTGTAAAAAGCAACCGAATGGAAACAACTTTTGCATCTCCAAGCATAAGGTACGCAGGGCGTTAGCTTCATATAAAGCAAGATATTTGGTATTGAGGGAAATGATGCAGTAGACGTAAATAGTCCTTTCCGCCCTTTCAAGAAACTAAGAACTTGATGCCACAAAGAAATGGGCAATTGCCGCAAGGTGTATGGTCAATGCAAGGCTGGCATTGCGGTATCGCTAAAGCAGTTTTTATATTTGGTTAAGTAAGAAAAACCCTTCTATCAATGCACGTTTCTCCTTCTATTCAGTAAGTTTTTTTCAAAAAAATCAATATTCAACAACACTTGAACAGAAAACGCGTATGAATAAAAAGTGTTACCCATGAAGAAAGTTGTCCAACCGAGTTGTCACGGTTCAGCAATATAGCATTTTTCGCTGCACTCCGACGAAATGCGTAAGATATAAGCAATTCAGCCACTGCAAGAAGAGAACTATTACCAATAACAGAATTGAGGTGTGAAGGAAGAAGTTTTTACTGTTCATGGACTGTTTTAAGTTTGGTTATGAGACCTTTTCTTAGCACTTTTTGGGAATCATCTCGTAATCATTACAAAATCAGCTATTTTTGTAGGAAGAGTCTTTCCAAGGAAAAATTCATTTGCTTTGAGATCAGTAGCATTGCGAGAACGAGAATGTATCAATGCTCAATGATGATTGATCAACAGAGCAAATGTTACTTCCAAGTATCTTTAAAAAATTTATGATCTGATAATTTAAATCATGAAAGTGGTCAGCTAGATTCAGCTCTGTGACGAATCATATCACATTATCATATCAGATGCAGCTAAATCAAGGAAGGCAATTAGCGCACGTGCTGTAATTTATAAGTTGGGAAACATGGATTCAAACCCCATTGTGAAACCGAGGTTATTCAATAGGGATAAATAGCCTATAAATATGCCATAAAAAGAAAACGAACTTTTGATACATCCAGACTGGTACATCGACGCTCTTGCACCTGCAGCTGTTCTCACCTCAAGGACGCGATTATACACAACGTCCCTTAATGATTCGAGGATTGCCTAACAAGGGCGGAAGGAACTGAGCTAATAAAGCAAAATTTGAAAATGAATCTCAATTAACAACGGGATATTTAATAAAAGAATGCTTATGGTATTTAAAATGCAAGATTTTCATAGAAACTATTTCAACGCCTTGTTTTTAACTAAAACAAGAAGCATATTGCGCCGAATAAGGCTCAGTTTAGACGTCGCATTTGTGTCGTGTCAAATCTAATGCGACACAAATTTTGACACAAGTGCGTCACCGATTCAGACGTCGGATTTTGTGTCGCTCTTCAAGAGATTGAATAGAATAATATTCAACACATAATACATGAAGTAATATGCAGATATCCAGTCGAAATAATGGCACCTATGAACAGAATGCAGAAGATCGTATTTTGTAATAAACTCATTCGGGATAGACGCAAGCGGCTTTTCTGCTTCTTTCACTTCCCTCACCGAGACCTGCGCTTTTAAGTGATGTTGACGCATGTTCTCCTGCAATTTCGGCGACACAGTCAAACTCCGTACTTTCCTCCTCGTCAGGAGAACTATCGTCAGTTTTATGCTCATAAAATTCATTTCCATAATTTCATTTTCTCAGTTATCGAAATCACGCTGGTACGTCGCCGCCGTGTTTTCAATTCAATCAAGGATTTTGGCGCGGCGAGAAAGTGTGAAGTACGCATGCCCAACATGACTAGGCAAAAATCTAACCATAAAATTTGTTTCAAACTTGACTCATGTTTACGATGCTCTGTTAGATTATCTGATCACGGACCAAGACCCAGATCGATTGAGTTTGACTCGACACAAATCCGTCGTCTAAACCTGCGTCACACTTGCGTCAGATAATCTAACAGAACATCATAAACATGAGTCAAGTTTGAGACAAATTTTATGGATAGATTTAGACGATGGGTTTGTCATGGACTTATCATGGATGTAATTGATAGATTGAGTTTGACTCGACACAAATGCGACGTCTAAACTGAGCCTAAAACATAAGATATTCGCGCCAGGCAAGAATCCCAAAAGTCACACCAATCCATAATATATGCAGAAAAAAGGTCATCAGCAGTTAGCATCGGGATCAGAGCTTGCACATTTAAAGATAATGGCGTTGCTCGCGGTCACCGTGAAGTAATCAATTATCTATATCCTAAGTAATCAATTCTTCTACCAAGGGAAGTCTTGTCCATTTCTAATCATGCTTCTTGTAAAGTGTGCACTTGGGCTAGGCCCTTTTGACAAAATGAGTGGAAAACTGTTCTGGCAACACTCGATGAGCAAAGCTTTACCAGAGATTCAAACAGAGGTCTTAGGCCATTTCTAGGCCTTTGGTGTTATTGCATCAATGATGCCATAGTGTCTACATGACATACTAGAAACAGGTTATAAAGGCGAAGCTTTTAAATGAACAAAAAGAAATTGAAAAGTTGCGAAAGAAGCACTGATTTTACAGAAAGGCCTCCAGAATGAAGTACGCAAAACGAAACATAGACGGTTGCTTGAACAGAAAGAAAGTATATGGGACATACCTGAACCGTCTCATCCAAAAGTTTCGGCCTTTGAGAACAACATTCTAACTTAATGTTCAACTGCGTGCGTATGATAGTATTTCCATTTGCCTAGAAGAGAATGCACAGATCTGATCTAGTTGAACAAATGTATATAGCGGGAGGTGTCAATGCGTCCTGTAGATCAAGGCAACCCACAAGCGGCGCGCAGGATGCTTTTGTGTGAGCTGGAAGGGTCCTGCAAATCTGAAGTGCACCCGATGCATTAGTGCAGGTGTGATGTGTTTGTAAAAGATAACATTGTGAAACGCAATGTGTTACAAATCATGCTGTTTATCATGGTGTGACGTTAGGACACAATGTGCGTACAAATGAAACCTTCCATTTGTCAAACACGCAAACTTTGGAGGCGCCTTTTATTTCGTATTATCTGTGCGCATCAAAATTAGCATCATGTATCAACATTTGGTGATATATGTGCCACTTGGTTGCGGCACTCATGTGCATCTCAAAATCAATTTTGGCCCCCTGGTTTATAAAGATTGCCATCCCCTGCTCTAGATTATTCATTCCATTCTGCAGCTCTTAATTGTACAGAAGCAATCCTCTGTTATGCAATTTTTTTCATTATGATTAGTTTACATAACATCTTCCTCTTTTGATTCATTAATTCTTCGGTTTTCTCTTCGAATACACTGAAAACAGTTTTTAATATGATCACAAGCAGCTGCCAGAAAAAAGCCTGGGCCCATTTGAGTTCTTGATTGAAAAAGACTCTAGGTCATACTGCTGTTCTAGTATGACATGACATGTTCTAGTATGACATGTTGCCAAAATATGTTTTACAATAACTTGCCTTATATCCAACTAGATACTTGGCTAATGCTCAGAAATAGGATGCCGTGGGTACACGCGAAAAGCAACAACAGCACTTCCAGCACTTTTCAACAACAACATATCAATTTGTCAAATTGTGACTCCAGAAAAAAGCATATTTTGGTTTTTTTCTAAAAAAAAGCAAAAGTAAGATGCCTGTTTTTGTTATGACGTTTGTGGTTATTCGCTTTTCAAAAAAACTCTGAAGGCATTCTATCTTAACTGACTCTTTCTTAAGTCTCGCAGCCTTTTCTCACAAAGCTTCTGTGCTTCACCTTTGGCTGAAGTCTTCCTTCTCTTTCCATGTTCTACTCTTCTCCATTTCATCACATCACGTCATCTAAGTAAACTCAAACTTCCAAACTTTAAAATTCATTACATTTAGCAGTAGCTTTAGCATAGGCCGAACCTTGAGCGCCTTCAAGAAAAGGTAAATAAAAAGACATCATGGCAGGTTGAAATCTTTTGTAGCGCAACCAAACGAGGCTATTTAGTGCCGCCCGCGGAAGTTACGAAATCCCACCCATTCCAACCAGGTCACATGACCAATTATTTTTTCGCTCATATTATTTTGCGAAAGATGCGTTGCGGTTGGAACAATTAACACGCTACATTTCGCTCCTACTAGATAGCCATGGCCTAATCATCATATGGCATAGGCCTAATTATTGACTAGGTTATTCTAGTGATGTTTTGAAAAGGCATATTGACATTTAGGTAATCAGACCTGTGTAAGAAGGGTTATCATTCTCGAAAAACCTCAGGCAAAAGGTAAAACAGTTCTTGCGCAAACAGGATCATAGCTTCGAAGGCAGCCAAAGCACACAGCGCTATATCTTGAATATTTCTCCGTGCGGATCTCTGTCCGTGCGGATCTCCGATGGTCATTGTATCACGTGACCTGGTTGGAACGGGTGGGATTTCGTAACTACCGCCGCCCGCAGGCTAGGCTGCCAAAGTATAATATGTCGCCAAAATGGAGATACCGTCAAGAGAAAATATAACAAGGTGTTTGACTGCGGTGACAAAAATCAATTCATGATTAAGATTTGCCTCGCATTCACTATTTAAACCAAATTACTTTTTTAAACTTTTATAAACTGGCTCTTAAACCAACCGGCCCATAAACCAACCGGCCCATAAACCAACCAGCCCATAAACCAACCGGCCCATAAACCAACCGGCCCATAAACCAACCGGCCCATAAACCAACTGGCCCATAAACCAACCAGCCCATAAACCAACCGGCCCATAAACCAACCAGCCCATAAACCAACCGGCCCATAAACCAACCAGCCCATAAACCAACCGGCCCATAAACCAACCGGCCCATAAACCAACCAGCCCATAAACCAACCAGCCCATAAACCAACCAGCCCATAAACCAACCGGCCCATAAACCAACCGGCCCATAAACCAACCAGCCCATAAACCAACCAGCCCATAAACCAACCGGCCCATAAACCAACCAGCCCATAAACCAACCGGCCCATAAACCAACCAGCCCATAAACCAGCCGGCCCATAAACCAACCGGCCCATAAACCAACTGGTCCATAAACCAACCGGCCAATTTTAAAACATGTTGTCTGGACACCTAATGACAATTTGGCATGAAAATTTACCTGATGTTATAACTTTGTGACAAAAATGTACACAAAAGTGAGACAAAGAATTGTCTCATGACAAGAGATTAACAGTGAAAGTTGTGTGAAAACGAGTCTTTTCCAAAATTGAGAAAAAGCAGTTGGTCATTCAAAAGTCATCTTGAAAAAGCAGCTTTGATTGAAAATAACCACTGAAAACCTTTATGAACCTTTATATAGTAATTATTAGTCACTCTCAGCATGTTTCCAGATCTTGCAGACAAGATACTAAACTTGAGCATTGATCTATTGTGTTGAACAGCATGTTTTCGAATGAATCATTTAACATATTCTTGCCCCTTGATTTACAATCATTTTCCTTTGCTTAAAGTATCAATTCATGTTGCTTTCGGGCATTCCATGTGGAATCTTCACACTAATGCAACCCATGGTCTTAGAATTTCCTGTTTTTTCTGTCACCAAAAGCTAAGTCAGAGAAAACAACACACACAAAATTTCAGCATTGTTTCTCTTACAGCCTCCATTTTATTGACACTGAAAAAATGCCAGATTTTTGCCAAATATGCCACACCTGGCTTATCAGCCAATGAGTAGGGCTTTCATTAAGTAGCTGTAAATCCCCTACTATTGTGTATATCAGCTTGAAAATACTATCAACTACTGATTTTAAATTGTGGTTTTCAAATATTTCATCAAACATATTTCGCTGTATGTCTTTGAAATATCCACAATTAATGTACATAAATGGTTAAAAAATATTCAGGTAGCTAGCACTATAGCAAACAAATCTTGCTATGCTCTCAAGGTGCATTTCTTCACAATACAATTGCAATTCAAGCATAAACAGAATTTTTTTAGGTTTATACCCCATAAAATTAGAGGAGCTGCAAAAACATAGAATCAAGCATTACCTCCATTCCAATGACATAACAGACTAGTTCAAAGTAGTTCTCAACCAAGAAAAAGTAAAGATGTTGTTTTATAGTCACTGTGAATAATGCAGTTAGTTGAACCTGTGACAATTTGAGTAAATCAATTTAGCAAGGCATGCGCCAATTTGATACCCAGCATATTTCTAGTTTGCTTAGTCATGTAAAACTCTGAGTGGGTCCAGGTGTGTGGATAAAGTCTTTTGAAAGTCACCTTGACCTTCAGTTGTGAGTTGCTTTTTCTAAGTTAGCTTTATGTAACAAAAAAATCACAAAATTCTAAGACCACAAGTGATGTTGGTCAGATGATTTCACATGGAATGAATTTGCATGGATTAATTTCTCTTTCAAGTCTTATGCTTACTGTTATGCTTACTTACAGATCATGGGCCCTTACTTTTTTGTAAAACAATAGAGCTTTTTTAAACATCTTTCGCTAGAATTGTTAAAATCTCTCTTGCCCCCCCCCCCCACTTTCCAGCCTGCGTCAGAGCCCATGATCTGTAGTTAATTCTCAAAAGTGGTACCAAGGGATTTTTAGGGAAATTGATCTATTTGTGAAGCATTTCTAGTTTTTTATCAACTACTGATTCTTTTGCTACCTAAAAGCAAAAAAGTGTGTCAAAGCATTTTCAGACATAAGCAGGTGTGGCTCCTTATTTCATTACAATTCGAGGTAAGAATTTTAAGTTGGGCTAGCCCAGCTTTCTGTGGTGAACTTCATCAAATAAAAACTCGAATTGCTGCTCCATTTGAATATAGTCGGTATTACATGAGAAATACACGCATAACGTAGAGACTGTGCGCGTAGGGACAAATATTGCGCGCGGAATTTCCAAGAAAACCTTTTGGGTCAAATTTCCTGCAAAAAGGTTATATTTAATCATTTTAATTGGGCATGACACAAATATCAAAAAACAACTTAAAAGCTATAATTTTCTAGATAGTATTCTAGATAATAGTTTGATTTGATAAACTCAACATTAAAGTTGTTGTTGTTAAAATTTGATACTCAAAATCCGGATGGCTCAACAACCTGAAGCAGCAGATTAAAAAATTGCACAAGAGCTACAAGAAAGTTATAAAAATATGTTGGAAGATATTTAACCTGAATGAAAAACTTCTTGCGGATCATTATTACAAGGTATTGTGATTTGAATCCGTTGACGTCAACGACAGTAAGTTTTCCTTTCGTACATTTTTTTGAATTACCCGATTGCCTCTAATACATGCAGCCTCTGATGCAAACAACACCGATGCTTTTCTGTTTTGAACAGCGGTAGAGAATTATCTTTGGCACAGGTAGGTTGAAGTTCTCCACTTAAAATTACAAGAGAGTTTTTTTTATTTGTTAGTCCAGGTTTTATTTATTGGGATGGGGACTGCTAGAGCATTTTGATCTGGAGGATCGTAGACGACACACAGAAAGGAAGCTCGTCGGTAGCATGCTAGCAGTGGTCTGATTAATAAACATTCATGGGTCATGGTGTAGATAATTTGATGTTGAATTACTCATAAAGGGGCGCGTTTTGTGGCATTGGAAACCTACAAATCAATGACGTTATCTATCGGTGCTACTTTGTTTCCATTTCCTTGCAAATATATGCTTATCTTCTTTTAAATACATTCTAAATGCTATAAGACAAAAAGTATACTGTCTTTAAGAACCTTACTTATATGATTCTATCTGATGAAAATTTCATTAGTAGCAAATTGCTTGAGGTATTAAATCAAGATTATCAGCTGCTTTTCAGTGGCGAAGATGGATCTGTAGACTTGGTCATGCAAATATAATAGCCAACATGGCTGGAGGCCATGAACCCCCTAGGATAGTCAAGGAAAATTTTGATATTTTCATTATGAAAATACCCACAAATACAACAAGATATTGTCAAAACTTTCAAATACCAGTACCAAATGTTACTATATACCATTTGATAGAAAAACATACAACTATGGATTAACTATATAGGCATATGATATTACTTGCAAATAATTGCCAATGCAAATTGGTTTTTCTGCCACATGTCAAGGGTTTGCCTTATGCTTGAGTTTCCATTTCAGGCAGAAGAAACTCCACCAGTTCTTTGGCAATAAAAGTAAGCAACCAGATGATAATTTTTGATTATATTACAGCAAAAGCTAGAGGTTCCAAAAACATATACTTTAACAAATGTGCCAAACCAAAGGATCCTTAAAATGTGGACCCAAAGAATTATTTAATCAGCAACACGTTATAATCAGAAAACTGTTATTTTTTGCTACTTAGCATCCAAGGTAGCATTTAGAAATGGAGAAACTAATATGCTCATCAACAGTGACCTCACCTTATGGCTTCTATGCAGTTTTTAAAGGCTGGCAAGAATTAAAGCCAAACTACCAGCAATGAGTGTTAAGGTAGTTCCCTAAGAAAGGTTTTGGTGCGCATCTTGAAAAAGCAACAAGTTATGATGAATAAAGTAGTTTTCTGTCTCAAAATATTTTTTTGATCAATAACAAGTTAAAATGAAAATATGGTTCTTATCTCGTTCTTAAGACATTTCTTTGATCAGCTACAAGTTAAAATAAAAATAGTTCTCATCTCTGTCTTGATATATTTATTTGATCAGCAACTAGTTATATTACAAAGATAGTTAAAATCCTCTTTTCAAAATAGTTCTTTGAACAAGAAAGATAGTTCTTTGATCAAAATAGTTCTTTGATCAACAAAGTATAATAAAAAGATAATTCAAGTCCCTTTTTCAAGAAGATAGTTTTTTGATCGGGCAATTCTGCTGGATTATAAGTTTCAGCTCAGTCACACTTCTTGGAGAAAAGGATTTCATGATCAAATGAGACACTATGTCACAATCACTAATAAATTCATGTGCATGAAACTGAGCCATTGTTGTCAATAACAAAGATAAACATGGTTCCGTGGATAGTATTTTGTTGAACTTCAGTCGGACACACTAAGTCATGGAAACTTATGAAAGTGACACAACATTGAAAAATCATGCTAATCATAGTGTTTTCCGAATTCTTTTTATTGCTACCCATGGGTTCCCATTACCAAACATCAGGTTTTAGTCAGGCACATTTCAAAAGCACACAAATAAATTGGGATCCCTGTGATACACACACCACATACAGTTGAAGTGATCACATGAACATCTGCTGTTCACAACATTGATTGGATAGCAAAGAGTTTCTATTTTTAGGTGCCCCAGTCCCCTGAGCAAAGTTGCATTTCAACTCTGTTGATTTACTTTAAAAACATATTATCAAAATCTTTAGTAAGGCTTGGCATGATCTGCATGACCTCTAGCTTTGCCACTGTAGCCTGCGCGCAGGCTATGTCACTGCTGCTTGTATGACAGATTTTTTATGGGCCCTTTGTTAGTCTCTTTAACATCTTTAGTCCAGAGGCAAGAAGAGGAACATTACCACCTGATGTGGCAATTTATCAGACCAGCTTTTCAGACTCAATTTTTAACGTACATTATGAAACCTGATGTTGCTTTGGCGTCCAAGGGGCGTTTTCCAAACAAAAGGGTTCGGAGTCCAAAAAACATGCAATGTGGTCTAATTTGACTATTTTCTGATCACACTTCGAAAGTTGGTAAATTTTGTTACCATCTGATGTAATCTTTCGTTAAAATTTCACTTCATGCTGAAATTTTGGGAAGGCAGAAAGTTGTGTAGATGAAGCAATAGACTAATTTGAGTAAAGTGGACTCTTATTGGCAACATAGTTCAAAGAAAAGGAGTCCATTGATGGAGACCAAGCTCATACTTATTATCCTGCCCCGCTGCCTACTGCATTAAAATAAATCATACCTGCTGAAGAATCACCAGTTAATGCCAGCTGCTACATAATAGATCTGGCAGCAACATCGAGTAGTATGGTAAGCATTCCTTGTACATTCAGAGAGATTTCCTGGAAAATAACCACTCAAGCAGCCACAAAAATATATGTTGTCTGTGATTCGTATTCTGCCAGATCAATATAAGGCGCAAAAAAGGACTTGCAAGGACATAGTGATGAATTTTTCATACGAAATGCAGATATTAGAATACCAGCAAACCTCGAAAATTCTATGAGCAATGGCAGAAACAAAGAAAGGCTTTTCGATCTAATCGAACACGTTTGGATTAAAGATGCTAGTAGTCTTGACAATAAGGTAATTTAGTTTGCAAGAGTACATTCTTATGTTAAGGTAAACCGCAAAAGGGTAATTCAGGTAGAGGATGCCCTAAGGATGAATAATGGACAGGAGACAGTTTGCATTGTGCGCTCTAGTTCTGGATATGTTGATGTTCCTGTTATATTTTTATCCTGCGAAGCTAAAAACGTGCATATCATCGTTGATAACGGAACCGGAATTATCCGGAGACTACTGGATTTAAATGCACGTGCGCCATGCGTCTTACAGGAGCAAGCGCTCTTTGGCCTGCATGAATTTTCAGGGAATGATTACATACCATCTTTCTTGCAAAAAGAAAAGCCGGCGTTTTGGAAGCTCGTGACAGGTGACGAAGAATTCGAACAAATATTCGTAGAGCAAAATTGTGCAAATGGTAGTTTGTTACTTGGCTTGGAAAGGTTTGTTTGCACACTGTACGAAGATGTGCTTTTTTCTGGCGCACCTTCGAAAAACACATAAAGCGTACAAGCTTTGAAGCATGGATAAAGAGACAAGCTTCGCAAAACATACTCAATACAGAGGAACCAGACAATCACGGGTGGTTAGACAATTTGTCAACTGATTGGTTGACAGAGCGGAGGTATTGTTTGCAAGCGAAGTAATGGAAAGCGAATCAGAAATAGAATGAATAATAATAATAGTGAAGTTCCCCCTTCCCTTTACCTGTCGCCCCCCTAACTGCTCCCTCTGCCTCGGCCTCCCTCGCAATCCTGCGTCCATTATCACGGTTGCAAATGAAAATGGTCACTTGGCATTTGAGCTTTTAGACTCATCACTGACAAAAAGATGATGGTATATGAATGGTTTTTGCTATCAAATAGTTTGAAAATAGTTACTAATTGATAAATTTTCATTTGATTCTTAAACTGCTGTGTCATGTCTTTTGCATAGATGAGAAAGTTTGCTGCAAGTGGATATTCCAAGGATTTTCATTGAGCCATAAGAATCATGCAAGTAACCCAATTGTAGGATTAATCAGGAAAAGTTCCTGGAAATCAAAATCAAGCATCTAGCTATCCTGGAAGGAAAGATACACTACTGATTTGCACTAATTTGTTTGCTTTAATTCAAAGTAGACTTGGAAATTGGGATTGGTGTGAGATCTTTAGATAAAGTTGTTTAGAAAATTCTATTCATAATACATTTTAATGAAAATGTTTAAATTGCAATAGGTTGGGTGTCTTCCAGATTTCAAAGAGTCTTTTGGGCCTTTGGGCATGCATTTTGTAAAATTTCCTTGGACATACCTCTAGACCTTTCTCGCAATAAACAGGAACATCTCTTCAAGGCTGGCTTCTCTGATAAACTAGGGTGCCTAATTGGGGTTATTCAGCTACTGCTGCACACTTGAGGATTGTTCTTCATGCTTCCTCCTACATGCTTCCTCCTACATGCTTCCTCCTACATGCTTCCTCCTACATGCTTCCTCCTACATGCTTCCTCCTACATGCTTCCTCCTACATGCTTCCTCCTACATGCTTCCTCCTACATGCTTCCTCCTACATGCTTCCTCCTACATGCTTCCTCCTACATGCTTCCTCCTACATGCTTCCTCCTACATGCTTCCTCCTACATGCTTCCTCCTACATGCTTCCTCCTACATGCTTCCTCCTACATGCTTCCTCCTACATGCTTCCTCCTACATGCTTCCTCCTACATGCTTCCTCCTACATGCTTCCTCCTACATGCTTCCTCCTACATGCTTCCTCCTACATGCTTCCTCCTACATGCTTCCTCCTACATGCTTCCTCCTACATGCTTCCTCCTACATGCTTCCTCCTACATGCTTCCTCCTACATGCTTCCTCCTACATGCTTCCTCCTACATGCTTCCTCCTACATGCTTCCTCCTACATGCTTCCTCCTACATGCTTCCTCCTACATGCTTCCTCCTACATGCTTCCTCCTACATGCTTCCTCCTACATGCTTCCTCCTACATGCTTCCTCCTACATGCTTCCTCCTACATGCTTCCTCCTACATGCTTCCTCCTACATGCTTCCTCCTACATGCTTCCTCCTACATGCTTCCTCCTACATGCTTCCTCCTACATGCTTCCTCCTACATGCTTCCTCCTACATGCTTCCTCCTACATGCTTCCTCCTACATGCTTCCTCCTACATGCTTCCTCCTACATGCTTCCTCCTACATGCTTCCTCCTACATGCTTCCTCCTACATGCTTTCTCCTACATGCTTCCTCCTACATGCTTCCTCCTACATGCTTCCTCCTACATGCTTCCTCCTACATGCTTCCTCCTACATGCTTCCTCCTACATGCTTCCTCCTACATGCTTCCTCCTACATGCTTCCTCCTACATGCTTCCTCCTACATGCTTCCTCCTACATGCTTCCTCCTACATGCTTCCTCCTACATGCTTCCTCCTACATGCTTCCTCCTACATGCTTCCTCCTACATGCTTCCTCACATGCTTCCTCCTACATGCTTCCTCCTACATGCTTCCTCCTACATGCTTCCTCCTACATGCTTCCTCCTACATGCTTCCTCCTACATGCTTCCTCCTACATGCTTCCTCCTACATGCTTCCTCCTACATGCTTCCTCCTACATGCTTCCTCCTACATGCTTACAGATCTTTTATACTACATCTATCCACTCAGCTTCTGAGATTATCTTGGAACTCATGTATTATAATGCAAGGCGGTTGAAATGTTTAGCTTTGCTAAGGAAGATTGATAATTAGATATTACGTCAAAGTCCTCTGATCATGCCAAGCATAATATTTGTAATTATACAGTTACAAAAGTATTGCAGCTATGTAGCTGTTTTGAAAATTGAACCTGTTTAGTGAATCAACCTGTACCACTGGTACCACATACAGAAGTGGAAGAAGCATTGGAACCTGGGAACTCAGTTCTTAGAAATATTTTGAGACTAAACTATTAGCAGAAAGTTTTACAGAAATTTTTCAAGTGTTTACGTAAATACGAAAATCTGGCGACATTGCCTGTGAGCAGCTTAGGCACGGGAATGTTGGTCAGTCTCTTTTCAGTGGAAAGAAAATAGATGTTTTAAACCATATTTGAGTTGCCAAAGTGGTTCAAGGCAATAAAACTTTAAATATAGGCAAAAAGAGAAAGTTTATTTGTCTACCACTAAACATTTTGCAGAAAGTTGTGAGCCAGGTACTTAGGTTCCCAGAAAGAAGAAATTTTTTTCCACTTCTGACAGAATGCATTCGTTTTTAAAGTCATGTCATTTTTTGCTACAATTTACAAGGGTCCAAAATTGTTGTTGGTTAGGCAATTTATTTTTATTTCTTAGATCATAGTGATTTTCAAGCTTGAAATATTTTATGTATGTTTTGTAGACTTATCGTTTCAAGAAAAGGTACTTTGAAGTGTAGCCTTCCTTACGGTATGTCAAAGCGACTGGCGACACACGCGGGGACGTGGTACAGCGCAGACAGTAAGTTGTTCCATAAATAGTGGAGCAAAAACAATGCTCTTAGCATTGCATCGGGATTGGAACAGAACCAATGTTCTCCAATGCACAATTTTCACATATTTAAATCATTATGTTTGTGGTTCTATGAAAAAGCGTTCTTTTAAAGATATCAATAGGGATTCAAACGGAAAGTGAGCCATTCAGGCTAAAAGCTCTTTCCGATCCTGGAAGCGTATTCAAATGGTTTACGTTCAGTATTATCTGAGTTTATAGTGTCATTTCAGTATTAAAGGTCATTATGTAAGGTCGTTTCAGTATTAAAGGTCATTATGTAAGGTCATTATATGATGTTTTGATTCGATCACACGACTTATTCATTTTAAATTGCAAGTTGCAGCCGGACATTGTTATACTAGAACTTTTATTTTCTTTTCTAATTTTTCAGAATCAACTTTGGAGGGACAGCTAGAAACCTGGCTATCAAAAACTCACAAGGAAAGTGGCCTTGCTAGAGCTATTATCTCACCGTAAGTTTCATTTTTACTTTTGATTTTTTTAAAAAAGACTGCTAAATGAGGTTTTTTCCGATTAACTTCAATGTTGAGCTAAATAGCAAGGTTTTGGTTCTCACAAAAGGAACAAATTCGAGAAAAAACACTCTTTAATGTCGACTGATTCTCTTCATTTACCACAGGCTTCGTACACTACAATCGATAACCACTCAATTCCTAACCACGTTTTTCTATGCTGCTTCGCAGAATAAGACATTCTGCGACACCCACCCCCCTCCTGATTTCCATTCGGAGTAAAAAACGCAGTAGCCCAACGCAACACGCGAGACTTCCCGCACAGACCACACAGATTCCAGATTCAATCCTTCATCACACGCGCTCTTCACCCCAATTGGAAATAGCTTTCGGAGCGGTCTGGATAAAATGAGATTTCATTTTTTGCCATTGAGTGTTAGCCATGCTCTCGTGAATTACCATCGTTACCTTTAATCAGTTCCTGCACAACAGCCAGCTTCCAGTCAATTCTCTCCCTTGTTTCATCTCCTAAAGAACAACATCTCCAACATTTACAGAAACATAACCATTCCTATAACGATGATGTTCTTGGAGGTTCACAAGATATTCTCTCCTCTATCCAGACCAAAAGTAAATGATTGTCTCGCATAAAAAATTGTACCTTTTCCCCAGATCCCTTTCAAGGAATTCTACTTCGTCTATCGGATGTGGAAGAGATTTTATATTTCTACAAGAAAGTAAGTCAGACGGGCTAAAAATCTCCCGTTTAATCCACGTCGTACATATGTTGAAAGTCTTGCGTTCAATATACACGCAATCTCGACTTCAGGCACCTTTTTAACCCACTCAACCCAATGACCCAATCACCTAATCAACCCAATCAAGGATGTATTTCCAATCTAACATCAATTCAACTTTTCTTCCTCCAATTCTTCATGTTCCACTGCATGTTGACACATTTTCTCCAAATTCTTCCAAGCGACTTACAGATTTTCGCATTGTCCAATATCATCAGTAAATAAATTTGTTTTCTCACTGTAAATGTTCGGAAGCGTCTTATAAAGGCAGGCACTCCTTTATAAATCTCTTATAGGGCATGACTTGCGGATCAACTTCCGAATTGACTACCTTCCCCTTGGTACCCAAAACCGCGTGTGGAGCTAAGTTAGGCTCGGTTTCGAAGTGATCTTTCTGCTTCTTTCACTGCCCTCGCCGAGGCCTGCGCTTTTAAGTGACGTTGACGCGTTTTGTCTTGAAATTTCGGCGACACAGTCAGTTTCCGTACTTTACTTTTCGTCAGGAGAACTATCGTCACTTTTATAAGTGTATCTAGAAGTTTTATGCTCATAAAATTATTTTCCATAAATTTCATTTTCTCCGTTATCGAAATCACGCTGGTATTTCGCCGCCATGTTTTCAATTCAATCAAGGATTTTTGTGCGGTGAGAAAGTGCTAAGTACGCATGCCCATCATTACTAGGCATAAACAATTCACGGACCAAGACCTAGATCGATTGAATTTGACTCGACAAAAAATCCGTCGTCTAAACCTGCGTCACACTTGCGTCAGATAATCTAACAGAACATCATAAACATGAGTCAAGTTTGAAACAAATTTTATAGTTAGATTTAGACGATGGATTTGTCAAGGATTTATCATGGATGTAATTGATAGATTGAGTTTGACTCGACACGAATTCGACACAAGTGCGACGTCTAAACTGAGCCTTAGCGTTGCTTCAACTCTACTGTTGTGAACGCTTTCATGAACATGCTCAAAATCACGAGTCTATGGTCTATTGGTAGCAAAATTAGACTCTCAGTTCCATCTAAAAGATCTGACCTATTCAGTCTCTTGACTCTCAAATCTCTAGTAAACTGCTTATAATTCTTTGCTCACTCAAATGTTTTTGTGCTCAGTTATCCATAGTGAATCGGCTTTACCTTTCCCACAATTGTGCCTCCTTGCTTTACAGTATTCAACAAATGTTGAAGAGGGGACTGAAGTGATCTCTATCAACTACTGCAGAAATACTTGGTATTTGTTTCCACTCTTCCCGGTCTTGAATCCAATGTAGGACTGTCATACTGTGTGACCAGAAAAGGGGATTTGTGATCTTACTTAATACGTGATGCTACAGCCAATTTTATAATTTTTATCAACTGCGCTAAGATTCCATCAGTCAACAATTTGAGGCGAGAAATTGTCATACTCTTTTGTGGGGCAATCCATGTCTTACTGCCAAGCAAGGAAGTCCCTTTGCCATTCTCTGTTTGACTCACATCTTCCCTTCTGCCTCAAACGCATTTCTTCTGTAAGCCCCTTGTCGTTTGTTAGCCACACCTAAATTCAACACTTGCAATTCTTTTCGACGCCTTTTCAGAAAACTCACAGGCGCTCTCTTTATTTCTCATAAAAACTACAAAATCGTCAAAGAATAATCCTTGCTTGTTATTGTCCATGCTACAAACTCAGGATCACCTTCTTCATAATCTCTTAGGTGATCTCTTAAGGTTGATGCCAGTAACTATGGGGACGAACTCACTCCACAAACTACAAGTGCAGAGTCTACAATGTTGGGTTTTCCTCTAGTGGATTACTTGCCCACAAGAACCTTAGGTAGTCCCTATCATGTTCATCAACTTTTTTGTTTAGAAAGGCCTTCTCTATGTCTGCTGTCATTGCATTTCCCTTCATTCTAGCCACTACACTCCACTCTGGTTCTTTTTTGAATTTACTCAACTGTTTGCTCAACCCAGAAACATTTTTTTCATAATTTGATGAAAGTACCCGGGAGCCTGACTTACCAGGAATGTCACCTGGTTCCACTCAATGAAATGTCATCTTGAGATTATTCACTCACCTTATCAGTGGGTCTAATGCCCATGGTTGCAGAGTCCCACAATTTGGGATGTCTAACTGCATCTGCCTTGTACTACCAGCACTACTTATATTGCTGACCTTTGACTTGGAGGCCTCTTCACTTGACTTACCCCTTAGTGTTCCTGACAATACCACCCCAATGAGGTCTGATTTGCAACGGGGGTCTCTGGGTTTCCCCTTGTTAGCACATCCATGCTGAAATTGCCAAAGGAAATCTACTTCAATTAAAACAGATTTCTCTATATCAT
Organism: Nemopilema nomurai; assembly: GCA_003864495.1. Classification (NCBI taxonomy): domain Eukaryota; kingdom Metazoa; phylum Cnidaria; class Scyphozoa; order Rhizostomeae; family Rhizostomatidae; genus Nemopilema; species Nemopilema nomurai. Next base: position 3,027,762 of record ML133426.1, read on the forward strand.
ACTTACCCTTGGAGACAACTGACAACCACAGTCCCTGCAAATGCAGATAATCGTAATCATAATCATTTCTGACAGAATTAATGTGAATAGCCTCAACAGATGCAATTTTTCGAACAACATGAGCTTAAATTTTTATGCTCTATCCACCTGCATTGTTTAAAAATTTAACTGAAAAACACCATTAAATCCACACGTCTCAGTGCTATTTCCAAATGCTGTTAGTTGCAACCGATCCCTTCTGATTACATTAAGATCTGCATGCTCCTTAACACTGGCCGTCACAAACGATTTGTTACCTCCACAATCAAACAGCCCGAAAACCTTACATTAACCCCTACCCCTACATTCACCCCTACCCCTTGCAAGGGCCTGTGCGGTTTGCATCGCAACCACACCGGCAGCACTCTTCATGTGCATAGGATTTGATACTGAGCCACCAATCCACCTGCGCCCTGGTCACCCTCACCCAAAGCAGCATTATGATATCCTTGACAGTTGCTACTAATAATTTTTACTTTACATTTGACAGCAGCATAGCCCCTTTGCAAGCAATTAAAGCATCGTGCATATTTCTCAAAAAATTCATACAATACTTAACAATCTTACCCCTTGACAATTGGCTGGAGCACGACCCCTAAACTAAATGGACAAACATGTCTTTTCTAAGCAAAGAATGCACTTACAGTTCTTTTAGCTAAACCATTTACTTTTTTCTTCAGCTCCTTGCCTGTACGTCTTTAGATTTCTTCACACAAGTCCAATTCTCTTTTCATAGCATTCACTAACTCATGAACATACCACTCCAAATAATAGACAAGGTGGTGAATAATAACAAATTCGCCTTCCTCGAGGGAGAATGGGTAGCTATGGCGGCGGCGATTGCCTATCATTTTCTCGGGTGGAAATGTGGCGCATCGTTCTGTGCGGCCTGCTGTTGTTAAGCAACATCAATGTTGCCTCTTACCCGGCCCCTTTTCAATATGCGCGAGAAAGTGTTGGGCAAAATGTTGGGCGGAATATTGGAGCGTTTAACCAGGGCTTAAGTGGTTGACATTTCGAGCTGTTGTTGTTTTTCCAGGCACTTTACGCTGAGAAAGCGTTTTGTTGAATGATTACTCTTATTTTAGTTACTCTAATGAAACTCTAGTGTTTTTATTACTTGCAGTTTGGCTTTAACATGTGGCTATCGAAATGTATGAAAGCTCTGTTCGGTTTATAGTATTATAATTTGTAATTTCTTAACAATTTGAAGGTTATGAATTTTTTGAATAATTACCAACACGCAGTTTCCCGGGGCAATGTTGGTAGCATGTGTAGGCCATTAGCAGTGCAGATCAATCTCTATGTAGTTGAAGCTGTCCTGGTTGTCCATCTACTTTTTTCTCGATGCTAAGGGTTTTAATGAATGACTTTAATTCATGTTAGTCTTTAGACTTTAACTCTATTAGTATTTCATAACTATCTAATTGATTTTAGATAGTAGTATATCAGCACTTTGCCAAATTGTATTACGTTCCTTCCCTCGCAATCTTTTGCTCCAAGAAGTTTTTTGATAATGCCTACACAAGAATTATTTCGTATTGAAGTTCAATTCGTATTTGAAGTTGTAGAGATTCCTTTTTGTTACATACCTTGCAGTTGCCACAACCACAACGACTTTTTCATCCGCATTTTTCTAGGCACGCTGGTTACTTCTACTGTGGGTCCTGCGCAGCACATGCATACAAGCAAATTGATGCGTCAAACATGTGTGTATTCGTCATTTGAAATGCATACATTATTACATATGCTTTTCTGATGAAGTTACCATCTTTTCATGATATAGATCCGCGCTGTAAATGGTCATTTGTTTTCTTTTGAGAATATTTTTGTCAATGGCAAGCAGACAGTGGTTAGCTCAATCACGTGTCAAGGTGAGCTCAATCACGTGTCAAGGTGAGCTCAATCACGTGTCAAGGTGAGCTCAATCACGTGTCAAGGTGAGCTCAATCACGTCTCAAGGTGAGCTCAATCACGTGTCATAGTGAGCTAAATCACGTGTCAAGGTGAGCTCAATCACGTTCTCAACCACGCACTAAAATTAATCTAATGACATCTTCAGTGAAACTGACAATGGCACTTCTTTGCAGTAAAAGGATCTTCATCTTGGGTCCATCTCATCACTATGGTTTGCCTGGTTGCGCACTCACCAAAGTTGCAGTTTACCAAACACCGCTTTACGACTTGAATATAGATGCTGAAGGTAATGTTTTTCACAGTTCTGAATGGGCCCATAACATTGGATTGTTAGCGTGTTGCAAGTTTTTGCAAATATAAGACATCCTAGCATACCCAAATCCATTTCCGAATCATGATACGTAGTAGCTAAAGAATTCAAAATTGATACTGTCAATTCATAATTGAGCAACGAAGAAAACTGGAAATTTGGTGAAAAGTGTTTTTTATGGTGATCTAAGTGTACCAAGAAAAAATGTATGAAAAGATCAAAAGTTACAAAAAGACCTAATCTTTCAAATTTTCAAGCTTTTCTCTCCAAGTTGTCTGGGTTGTTTTTCGAGAAGTAGGTATTTTATGACCAGTGTGCATTTGCCTTCAGCAAAGAGGAAAACTGTGGGACAGACCGAAAAATTAAATGGTGCCTTATTTAAAAGTTTTCTCAGTTGTTTTTTATTTCAAATTGTTACCTTGTCTCAGTTGTTACCTTACCTTATCGTAACTTAAGTGTTTGCAAAATCCCCAACCTTTTTGCTACTTTTTCCGTAAACTGAACTTTATGAAAGGATATTTTTTCGATAGTTCTTAAGCTATCTATTTCTGTACTGATAGTGAACAACCATCTTCTGGAAACAGGAAAATTTGAAATGATGGATATAAAAACAGATGAAAATGAGCATAGTATAGAAATGCAATTGCCGTACATTGCCAAAGTGATGGAAAGGTAAAACTTGCAAGTATCCTTTTCTTTTCATCGTAAATATGATTATATCGCACAATTCATCGTTTTCCTTATTAATTCGGAACGCAATGCATATTGGTATTTGTAGTTAACAACAACAAAACAATCGGCGCGCACTTCAAATCATTGGATATATCGCTCAGTGACACTTTAGGGCGGTTCCGTAATAATTTATCAAAATAATTGAAAATAATTTATGTCTCCTCATTTACTAAACATTTTCAAAGTAGTTGGAAAGAAGCTTTGATAGTACCTTTGCTGAAAAGAGGGGAACCTGACGTGGTTAACAAAAGTTATAGACCAGTTAGTAACTTGTAACTGAAAAAGTAGCTAAAAAGAAAATGAAAGGCTGCTATATCCAACTTCATGTCATACGTAAATGAGAAGCTCTCTGGATATGAGTCTGTACAAGAAGACAAATTTAGCACTGAGACAGTCTTAACCAAAGTACATGATTATGCAGGAGCTCAGTAAAATTTTGGAAAAGTTGATGTAACGGTAACGAGTTATGCAAGCGACCATGTTTTGAAATGGTCATTTTGAAAGAAAAGAAATTCCTTCAATAACTGCTAACATTGGGTTTTGTCCTAGAAAAGTTAAGGAGTGGATAGGTAGAAATGGCTATTTAGCGAAGGAAGAATATACCTAGAATGCAGCTTTAATATACCTAGGCGTATGGCTATAAAATGCTCCTAATGTGAAAAAGTTTATAAGTGTGGCGTTGCACCTTTGAAGCCGTACAACAACAGGAAAATCAACAAAGCATTTTATAAAGTGGCTCTAGAGTATATTTGCGCTATGATTGATGTGAAGCAATCAAAGTATTTATTGCGCACTGTTAATGGCATGGATTATAATGAACACCGTTTCACGCGAAGACATGTGGAGCTAGTGTATTTCAATCTGTGTGTAAGCCTCGTTTCATTTCAACTCCCTTCCCTTACAAGTTAAGACCCAAGACTCTTTAAGCTTCATGGATTTCTTATGCTTTTAGATACAGGGCATTGGTGATTATAGTGCAAGGCGCCATAGATAGATATGATATATGTGCTTTGTCTCTATAAAAACAGATTATTGTTATAATCATGCGCTACTCTTACATTCCTAAACTGTTTTTTTGATCTGCAACTGACTATTTATCTTATGAGCTTTTGACCGTTTTCTGACGTTTGCATGTTCTGAGGATTTCCGGACGAAAAGGCCCTTCAAGTATGAAAACTTATGTATCCGCTTTTATCTTACTGTGAAGTTTCATGCCACAAAACATTTGTTCTTTCCATTCGCCACGTCTTTGAGTAAAACCATTAGCCTGTTTCATTCTCTTTTTGGATCATTTTTAGTTTGAATCATGAAATGTTTTGGCTTTTTCAAATGTGTGGTTATGAAAGTACTTGACTTGAGGTGATTTAAACATTTTAGGCGCCGTGGTTCGTATACAGTTATACCGGTCTTAGTTGGAAGTACAAACAAACATAAGGAGGCTCTGTATGGAGAGATATTCAGTAGCTACATTCTGGATCCCGAAAACCTCTTCATAATATCGTCCGATTTTTGTCATTGGGGTATGTGAATGGTAATTGTTTCTCTTAGACTATGATGCCTCTTTTGTCGTTCAAGATACCTGTTTGCCTCATGTAATGTCTCAAATTGGAAACATCTGGATTAGATTCAAGTTTAAGGATTGAATACAAGGACAAGCTGTCAAAAAGAATGTGCTCTTGGTTTTCTGTTCGAAAGTACAGATACTGTATCATGGCGCATGCGCGTATAAGCCATGATTCGTTAAACTATGAGCTGTATTGTTAATCAAAAGAACTTCATTTGATATTGCAATTGATGTCATATATCAAACTGAGTTTGAAAAAGTGATATACACGTTTGCTACAGGTTGATATATAGTATGCTACAGATTATTTATAATCTACAAATAGGTAATCTACGCACACATATAATTCTATGTGCAAACTATCGAGCATTGTTTGACGGGAAAACCACAGCAAGGGATACTTTAACTGTAGTTAAATGGCCCTGACAAAGTTTGGCTCAGTAAAATGAGCGGTGGGTTTTGAAGCACTAATCTTGAGTTGGGATCCGACTAGGAGAAGCTCGATACAGTTGAGCAGCACCCTAGTGGAAAGAGATTTTCCCATTCGGCCTTTGCCTTTTAAGGAAATTTTAAGCTTTATAAAATTATCAGACAACTGAAGTATGTTCCAAATGGATTTGACTCTCGGTTCCTTATCTTAAGCGACTTTAAATGTTCGTGATAGCTTTTTATTTGTTTCTTTTTTGGTTTCAGTTTTTCTTTCTTGTGCGGACGAAGTTTCTTTCTTTCATTGTATGGTAAAGGTTGGTCATTCCCTTGGGTTGGTCATTTCCTTGGGTTGGTCGTTCCCTTGGGTTGGTCGTTCCCTTGGGTTGGTCGTCCCCTTGTTATTATTCTTACCTCAGAAGCGAATTCTCTTCTATTTTGTTCTGTTGAAGGTAAAAGATTTAGATTCACCCATTTTGACAAGTCGTTCGGAAAGATTCATCAGTCTATTGAAGCTTTGGACAGAATGGTAAGCTTTCATGATATGAAGTTTTTTAGGAGGATTTAGCCAAAGCTGTTTATGGTAGTTCCCTTCTAGTCGCTTGGGTCATGCGGTTTAATTACTCATATATCTGTTAGAAGCATTTTTCTATTTAAAACCTAGCATTATTTTATGTTACTGTTACATCATTTTTCACTTTCCAGTTGCTATTTTCTTTATTCATTCTTCTCTGCCGTTTTCTCTTAATAAAGGGTATGGATCTGATAGAAAGAATGGATACAAATGGCTTTCATGAATACCTGAAAAGATTTTCCAATACAATTTGTGGCAGACACCCAATTGGAATCTTTCTCAATGTATGTAATTTACTTTTTTCCTCCAAGTAACACATCTTGTATTGACTCATTAATTGCAGTTTTGAGAGAAATCTCCATCGCTTACTGCTTATTTATCGTTTCTGAATATGTTGTGATTCCTTGTAAGATAAAATAGTCGAATGTCAAATACTGATGATGAAGAAGAGAAAGAAGAAAAAGGAGAAGGGCAGGAGAAATAATTAGATGAGTAAGATCATGATGAAAAACATCTTCATGACGAGAAACATCTTCATGATGAGAAAGATCTTTATGAGGAGAAAGATCTTCATGATGAGAAACATCTTCATGAAGAGAAACATCTTCATCATGAGAAACATCTTCATGATGAGAAAGTTCTTCATGGCGAGGGACATCTTCATCATGAGAAACATCTTCATGATGAGAAAGTTCTTCATGGCGAGGGACATCTTCATCATGAGAAACATCTTCATGATGAGAAAGTTCTTCATGGCGAGGGACATCTTCATCATGAGAAACATCTTCATGATGAGAAAGTTCTTCATGGCGAGGGACATCTTCATCATGAGAAACATCTGCATGATGAGAAACAACTTCATCATGAGAAACATCTCCATGATGAAAAACATCTGCATGATGAGAAACAACTTCATCATGAGAAACATCTCCATGATGAAAAACATCCTTATGATGAAAACCACTTCATTTTGAAAAAGATCTTTATTATGGAAAACATCTTCATAATGAAAAAAGACTCCGCTTAGTTTTTCCGCTTGAGCTTTGAAATATAAAATGGAGCCTCAGCATGCGCCTTCTTTGTTGGCTGCTATCGAAAATTCCTACATGGTGTAAGGTGAAATACAAGTCTTCGATATTTTGCTGGTTTTGCGATGACATGCCTGGATTCAGTCGTGCCTAGGCCTATTTCTACTAGTGCTCCGTTATTCCAGTATGGGTATTTCCTTGCAACGTTATTGTTTCAAAATGATTATGGTACGTGAATCGTGATAACTTGCAACTGTGTTCGTGATTTGTGCAACCCAAATCGCGTCATTTAGTGGTGTTTTAAGTGAAAACTAACTGCATTTGAATAATTCTTCAGATTGTTTCATAAAATGAGAATGATCGAAACATATTAATGATGGAGGAACTGTTAAAAAGATTATAAACAAAGTATCCCTTTTTGTTTAACCGTGCATACGGTAGCAGTTGGCTTCTACTGATTTTTTCGGCTCCTGGCTTTTGGACTGTCTTTGGAGCTTCAAGTTTTCCGCAAATTTTGAAAATAGAAGATGGCGGAGAATGACAAGCTGTTCTCAGTCAAATTTGTGATCTAACTGTAAAAGATGCGCTCAAGTTTATTGGAGGAAAAAAGGGAAGGTGACCTATGCCATTACTCCAAATCTATGCTATTACTGAGGCCAAACGGTCTCGACTGTTACTAAATTTTCCATTCGACTCTGTACGACTTTTCGTATGAGACTACGTAGTGTAGCCTGCGTTCGGACCTTGTTGACAAGCGACTTTGTTGACAAGCGACTTTGTTGACAAGCGACTTTTTTCCGACTGTTAGGAATGCCATCAATGATTATTAATTTGATCTTATAATCATAAATACAGCATGTTAGCCACATGATAGCATCATGTTTCTATGCTTTTTTGAGCTCCTCTCTAATAGCACTGTATTCTTTGTTAGATCGTGATTTATACTCACGTGAAATATCTCATTTCAAAGTTCTGCAGTTATATTAAGGCAATAACACTATTGCCAACCGTTAAAGAAATTAAATTTCCTGTGAAAATTACATTAAATTTCAATGGCATTGATTATATTATCAACCATATTATTATAATGCAAATATGCAAGTTAGTTTTTTAGAAGGTCTTGCCAGGAGCTTTTTGAATTTTATTCTGATTTTCTTCTAGTTATTTTCATGGTTTAAAATATTGGCAGGTCTCAAATCTCTATGGACTATTACATGGTTCTGAAGAAACTGCAATCCACTTGCTATTTTTTCCTATTGGACGATTACATGCTCGAATCCCTCAAAATCATACACTTAAAGGCCGATCATATGAGAGTTTTCAGTCCGGGCTGGAATTCAGTCCCCCTCTGCCTCAGCTCTTTGTAAAAATGACTTTACGATTACATGAGAAGTTTTAAGCCCTCCTTGAGCTAGGCGGGTTGGGATTTTCAGCCTGGGTGAACGGGCTGAGATTTCTCATATAATCGCAAATTTTGCCAGCCTGGTATGAGAATTTAGTTTGCGCACGAGCATTTTGAGTACAGTTCGCGCCAAAACACCAAAAAGAAGCTTGTCAAAGATGGCAGAAGCAAGTGAAAGCAGCAAAGAACGCTTCCAATGGAAAACGGGAGATAAAATTGCAAATCTTATTTAATGTTTAGCAACATACAAGAGCCAATTGGAATTCAATAACAGTGACTTCAACGCAGACAAGGTAAAGCAATACCTTGTAGAGCCAATAAAACGCCGAATTGGAGCACATAGATGGACAGCATCTTCCGCGCCTTTTTTGCGAAACCATTTTGAATTTTTAAACTTCGAACGATTTCGGCGCGAAAACAGTAGTTGATTCCAGACCGGGCTGAAAACTCTCAAATAATCGGCCCCGTATTGTGATTGGTTGTTTATTAACCCACTGGTTCATTCTTTGTATTGGTCTTTGGCTTTGTGCTGCAATCGTCTTATGGACTTCTGCTTTCACAGAATATTTTAATTCATCATATTTGAAATGGATTGAACCGGAATTAAAGTCAAGATGGTATTTTCTCTGGTGAACTTTTCCCGGAAGGTTTTACAACAACTCTAATTTGCAATCTTTCGAGTCATGTTTTCCTGCAATTGGCTCTGCAAATTAAGGAATCAATTGTTAAAATCAGGAGTTTTTCGCCCAGGAACAAGTGATTTAAGATAAATTTCTTTCATAACACAACGGCGATTACAACTTGAACAAGAAAGTTAAACGAAGTAAAATTCTAACAGCTCACAGCATGAATGCGTACAATGAAAGCGGAAGTAAACGTAATTGCTCGTAACTAAACAATAGCTCTTTTTTTGTATATTCTAACATAAATGCCTTGAAAATGGTTTGCCTGGCAGGCTCTAGAAAAATTAGCAAAAAAATAGTATTTCATCATTTACGTAAGCGCCTTCTATGACCGACGGTCTGCAGTTGAACTAGGAGGATGCTTGGCAGCCTTGCGTTTCTGTGCCTTTTTCCAATCATCGTTTTTTACGGTCTTCGCACCTCTGGTGATAACTAGCGATAAAGTGAAGTCAAAGGGAAGCAAATGAATGTATGGTGCAAGTCTAGTAAAATGAATGTGTTGTGAATTTGTGAAAAATTGGGCTGCAAAAGTCATTGTGGATAGAGTTTTGTCTCATTGGATCTTCTTTTGTTTTTGTAAGCTTGTTGACAGTTTAAACTAGAGGCTAGATTAAACTGTACATGTGACAATTTTTCGGGCTGAATGAGTCTGGTGTTTTTTAGGCTTTGGAAATTGCTAAGAGAAAACAGCCAGGATTGGAAACAGCCAAGTTCAAATTCCTCGACTATTCACAGTCTGGGACCTGCCTGAACATGGATGACAGCTCTGTTAGTTACGCAGCAGGAGCATTGACACTTTAGATCGTTACAAGTTTGTAATAAACGTAGTTCTACAAAATATTTAAGTTCTCTTTCAAAATCCTTGTCACTTTTTCGAATGTTTGCTTCTTCTTTGCCACAGAAGTTGATGTATGATGATGCAACCAAAGATCTTTGATGCAACCTAGGAAACAAGGTAACCGGATTTTTCTTTTAGTATGCGCTGCTAAGGCTGAAGGCGTCATATTACCAACCATTTACTACAAAAAGCTCCAGTTTAGGAGTGTATAGGAACGCGAGTTTTTGTTGTGCGGCGTTGCCTATCTGAATGAATTTCTGTGAGGACCCTCCGTTGATGAGTTGAACTTCGATGTGGTCTTATTTAACGTGCAGAGAACACGGAGTCGGAGGAGCTTCAGCAAGACGCGTGTTAACTTGAACTGGGGTTATAATACCTAAAGAATTGAATATATCTACACACATATATAGTAAACGGATTGTTCTAAATATAATCGAATGACGCCAGGAAAACAAAGCACAGGTAGGGAGAGGCAAGGTGACGACAGATGATCAATGGAGAGGAAATGCCATGTGAGCAGAGCAGTGTTTTGATGCTGATGATCTGGAGATCAATGATGTTGATGTCGTAATTGCCTGTTGGGAAATGCCTTGAGTGTAGGTGCAAGTGGCGTGTGATGAATAGGCAGAAATGGGTGTGTGATGCGAGATGGAAAGTAGGCCTAGGCAGGGTCACTACAAGTGTACCTGATATCCGGTAGGCCATAAAAGAGCAAATAACAGCAAAAGTTAAAAGCAATAATTAAATCAAATCAAAACTTTTTTCAGCAACAAATCATTAATTACAAGATACGTCATGCTAGTTGTTGAGATACAATCATTAATAACAATAAAGATAACATTATGGGGAACAACATAAGATATTTATAAGATCAGCTGATGGACACATGAAAAAATCTCATGAAGGAGCTATCCGAGCCATGTGCACAGTTTGACGCGAAATGACGATAATTTGATATTAGTTTTGTTTGAATAATAACAGTAAGATTAAAAAAACAATTTAAAAAAAATCAAATAATAATAGTTTACAATATGCACAAATAGATCAATTGCGTTTGAATGGGAATAAATAGGACTAAAGGTTCTCTAGAATGTAATTTTTCATGTTTCTTTTGAAGGATTGTTTAATGGCAGCATTTTTCAAGTCTAGAGGCAGAGAATTCCATAATTTAACACCATCAAATGTAAGGAAGCTTTTTTAGTTTTTGGCACTTTTTGGCACGTAGTTTATACAGAACTCCAATACCGTTAATATATAGATATTTTAATGTTTACTTGTTTTACATGCTGTTTCCAATTTAGCTTTTCATCTATTATAATTCCAAGATATTTTGTACAATTTTCCTGCTTAAGTTTTTGTTGAAAGTCAAGAACGTCCCAATCGGCAAACATAAGAACAGTCAAACATAAGAACAGTCAAACATAAAAACAGTCAAACATAAGAACAGTCAAACACAAGAACAGTCAAACATGAGAACAGTTAAACACAAGAACAGTCAAACATGAGAACAGTCAAACATAAGAACAGTCAAACATGAGAACAGTCAAACATGAGAAGAGTCAAACATGAGAACAGTCAAACATAAGAACAGTCAAACATGAGAACAGTTAAACATGAGAACAGTCAAACATAAGAACAGTCAAACATAAGAACAGTCAAACATAAGAACAGTCAAACATAACAACATTCAAACATAAGAACAGTCAAACATAAGAACAGTCAAACATAAGAACAGTCAAACATAAGAACAGTCAAACATAAGAACAGTCAAACATAAGAACAGTCAAACATGAGAACAGTCAAACATGAGAACAGTCAAACATGAGAACAGTCAAACATGAGAACAGTCAAACATGAGAACAGTCAAACATAAGAACAGTCAAACATAAGAACAGGCAAACATATGAACAGTCAAACATGAGAACAGTCAAACACAAGAACAGTCAAACATGAGAACAGTCAAACATAAGAACAGTCAAACATAAGAACAGTCAAACACAAGGACAGTCAAACATGAGAACAGTCAAACATAAGAACAGTCAAACATAAGAACAGTCAAACATAAGAACAGTCAAACATAAGAACAGTCAAACATAAGAACAGGCAAACATGAGAACAGTCAAACATAAGAACAGTCAAACATGAGAACAGTCAAACATGAGAACAGTCAAACATAAGAACAGTCAAACATGAGAACAGTCTAACATGAGAACAGTCAAACATAAGAACAGTCAAACATGAGAACAGTCAAACATAAGAACAGTCAAACATAAGAACAGGCAAACATGAGAACAGTCAAACATGTCATGTGTCACTCCCGTGGCCCTGTGGCCGTTGGGGCACTTGGATGAGTTCACAGTCTTCCTCCACCTTCCGCGATCCCTTGCTACCCTCATGCACGACACCACGCTCTTCCCGGTCCAATTGGCGATGTCGCTCAGCCACGTGTTCCTGGGTCGCCCTCTGCCTCTGCTACCTTCTACCGCTCCGTGCATTATGTCATGAGCTAGAGTTCCATTCTGTCTAGTGATGTGGCCAAACCATTGCAATTTGCGTCTTCTCGCCGTCACCAGAAGTGGTTCGTAGTTGCCAATTAGTCGCCTTATTCTTTGTTCCACTTCCACATTCGTGATTTTCTGCTTCCACGTTATCCCAAGCACTCTCCTGAAGCAGCGAAGTTCAAAGGCGTAGATTCTTTTCTCCAAACATTTGTTGTAGGTCCATGATTCACATCCGTATAAGGCAATCGATGTTACCAGGGATTTCAACAAGTTTATCTTGATCGCGGTAGAAATTCCATTCGAATTCCATAGTCTGTTCAATTTTGCAAGCTGGTTGGTAGCAATTGCTAGCCTCTTCTTGATTTCGTGCTCTGAAGTAACATCTTCGTTCAATGTCGAACCGAGGTACTGGAAAGTCTTCACTTCCTCCAGCTCTGTTCCGTCAACCTTGATTATGGTGCCATTGGCTACTTCAGCTGCAATCCTAGAAGTCACCAGTGTTTTGCTTTTTTCAGCGCTGATTTCCATCCCGTACTTTCTTGCTGTTGTGTCCAGTCTTTTGGTGAGCTCTTCCAGCTCCTCCTTAGTACCAGAAGGTCAATGTCGTCTGCAAACCGCAGATTTGTTATCTGTCTTCCAGAGACCCTTACTGTTCCCGAGTAGTTGTCAAGCGCATCTGTCATAATTTGTTCCAGAAAGATATTGAACAAGCACGGGGACAGAATGCACCCTTGACGCACACCGACTGTCGTCTGAAACCACTCCATGGTACCATTACTACCTGTCAGCACAGCGTTACTATTGTCATTGTACAGTGATTCTATCACATTGACCAGTCCAGCACCAACATTGTGCTTCTTCATCACTAGCCAAAGTGCTTTCCTCCACACTCTATCGAATGCTTTTTTAAAGTCGATGAAGTAGTGGTGAATCTCCATCTGGTGGTCACGGTATTTTTCTCCAAGGATTCTCACGCTTACAATCTGTTCCACAGTGCTCCGCCCACTTCTGAACCCAGCTTGCTCCTCAGCCAGTATCTCCTCAGCCTTTGTCTTCAACCGGTTATTGATTATCTTCAGTAAGACCTTACTTGGATGGCTGATGAGACTAATCGTTCTATAGTTGGTACATTTCTTCAGATCCCCCTTCTTAGCAAGTGGCAGAATTAGTGATTTGGTCCATTGTGTTGGCCATTTTCCGCTTTTCCACACCAGATTACAAATTTTATACAGTATCTCGATTGTGTCTCCTCCACCAAACTTGAGTAGTTCCGACGGTATGTTGTCGAAACCGGCAGCTTTACCATTCTTCAAAGATCTCACAGCTTCTTCGATCTCACTCTTTAGGATATCAGGCTCACATTCTTCTTGACCTGGGCCTTCTCGCTCCAGCACAGTCGCAATGTCATCACTCGTTGCGATCGGGTAGCTGTAGAGTTCTTGGATGTATTCTGTCCATCTCTTTTCGATTTTTGTTGCCTCAGTTAGCAACTCCCCATTAGCATCTTCTATCACTGAGACTCTTGCAGTCTTCTCGTTGGTTAGTTCCTTGACTACTCTGTAAGCAGTCCTAGAATCATTTCTTTCGAATGCTGTTGTGACTTCTACACACTTCTTCTGCACAAATTCCTCTTTCGCCTTCTTAATTTCTCTCCTCACTAAATTGTTGGCAGCTCTGTATTTTTTGTTACATTCCTCGTCTTTGAATTTGTCTGCTTTTAGTCTTCTTCTTTCTTCTTTCAGTCAAACATAAGAACAGTCAAACATGAGAACAGTCAAACATGAGAACAGTCAAACATGAGAACAGTCAAACATGAGAACAGTCAAATATAAGAACAGTCAAACATAAGAACAGTCAAACATAAGAACAGTCAAACATAAGAAAAGTCAGACATAAGAACAGGCAAACATGAGAACAGTCAAACATAAGAACAGGCAAACATGAGAACAGTCAAACATGAGAACAGTCAAACATAAGAACAGTCAAACATGAGAACAGTCAAACATAAGAACAGTCAAACATGAGAACAGTTAAACATAAGAACAGTCAAACATAAGAAAAGTCAGACATAAGAACAGGCAAACATGAGAACAGTCAAACATAAGAAAGGCAAACATGAGAACAGTCAAACATGAGAACAGTCAAACATAAGAACAGTCAAACATGAGAACAGTCAAACATAAGAACAGTCAAACATGAGAACAGTCAAACATAAGAACAGTCAAACACAAGAACAGTCAAACATGAGAACAGTCAAACATAAGAACAGTCAAACATAAGAACAGTCAAACATAAGAACAGTCAAACATAAGAACAGGCAAACATAAGAACAGGCAAACATATGAACAGTCAAACATGAGAACAGTCAAACATAAGAACAGTCAAACATGAGAACAGTCAAACATAAAAACAGTCAAACATAAGAACAGTCAAACACAAGAACAGTCAAACATGAGAACAGTTAAACACAAGAACAGTCAAACATGAGAACAGTCAAACATGAGAACAGTCAAACATAAGAACAGTCAAACATGAGAACAGTCAAACATGAGAACAGTCAAACATGAGAACAGTCAAACATAAGAACAGTCAAACATGAGAACAGTTAAACATGAGAACAGTCAAACATAAGAACAGTCAAACACAAGAACAGTCAAACATGAGAACAGTCAAACATAAGAACAGTCAAACATGAGAACAGTCAAACATAAGAACAGTCAAATATGAGAACAGTCAAGCATGAGAACAGTCAAACATGAGAACAGACAAACATAAGAACAGGCAAACATGAGAACAGTCAAACATGAGAACAGTCAAACATAAGAACAGTCAAACATGAGAACAGTCAAACATAAGAACAGTCAAATATGAGAACAGTCAAACATAAGAACAGTCAAACATAAGAACAGTCAAACATAAGAACAGTCAAACATAAGAACAGTCAAACATAAGAACAGTCAAACATAAGAACAGGCAAACATAAGAACAGGCAAACATATGAACAGTCAAACATGAGAACAGTCAAACATAAGAACAGTCAAACATGAGAACAGTCAAACATAAAAACAGTCAAACATAAGAACAGTCAAACACAAGAACAGTCAAACATGAGAACAGTTAAACACAAGAACAGTCAAACATGAGAACAGTCAAACATGAGAACAGTCAAACATAAGAACAGTCAAACATGAGAACAGTCAAACATGAGAACAGTCAAACATGAGAACAGTCAAACATAAGAACAGTCAAACATGAGAACAGTTAAACATGAGAACAGTCAAACATAAGAACAGTCAAACACAAGAACAGTCAAACATGAGAACAGTCAAACATAAGAACAGTCAAACATGAGAACAGTCAAACATGAGAACAGTCAAATATAAGAACAGTCAAACATAAGAACAGTCAAACATAAGAACAGTCAAACATAAGAACAGTCAGACATAAGAACAGGCAAACATGAGAACAGACAAACATAAGAACAGGCAAACATGAGAACAGTCAAACATGAGAACAGTCAAACATAAGAACAGTCAAACATGAGAACAGTCAAACATAAGAACAGTCAAATATGAGAACAGTCAAACATAAGAACAGTCAAACATAAGAACAGTCAAACATAAGAACAGTCAAACATAAGAACAGTCAAACATAAGAACAGTCAAACATAAGAACAGGCAAACATAAGAACAGGCAAACATATGAACAGTCAAACATGAGAACAGTCAAACATAAGAACAGTCAAACATGAGAACAGTCAAACATAAAAACAGTCAAACATAAGAACAGTCAAACACAAGAACAGTCAAACATGAGAACAGTTAAACACAAGAACAGTCAAACATGAGAACAGTCAAACATGAGAACAGTCAAACATAAGAACAGTCAAACATGAGAACAGTCAAACATGAGAACAGTCAAACATGAGAACAGTCAAACATAAGAACAGTCAAACATGAGAACAGTTAAACATGAGAACAGTCAAACATAAGAACAGTCAAACACAAGAACAGTCAAACATGAGAACAGTCAAACATAAGAACAGTCAAACATGAGAACAGTCAAACATAAGAACAGTCAAATATGAGAACAGTCAAGCATGAGAACAGTCAAACATGAGAACAGTCAAACATAAGAACAGTCAAACATAAGAACAGGCAAACATGAGAACAATCAAACATGAGAACAATCAAACATGAGAACAGTCAAACATGAGAACAGTCAAACATGAGAACAGTCAAATATAAGAACAGTCAAACATAAGAACAGTCAAACATAAGAACAGTCAAACATAAGAACAGTCAGACATAAGAACAGGCAAACATGAGAACAGACAAACATAAGAACAGGCAAACATGAGAACAGTCAAACATGAGAACAGTCAAACATAAGAACAGTCAAACATGAGAACAGTCAAACATAAGAACAGTCAAATATGAGAACAGTCAAACATAAGAACAGTCAAACATAAGAACAGTCAAACATAAGAACAGTCAAACATAAGAACAGTCAAACATAAGAACAGTCAAACATAAGAACAGGCAAACATGAGAACAGTCAAACATAAGAACAGTTAAACATAAGAACAGTCAAACATGAGAACAGTCAAACATAAGAACAGTCAAATATGAGAACAGTCAAGCATGAGAACAGTCAAACATGAGAACCGTCAAACATAAGAACAGTCAAACATGAGAACAGTCAAACATGAGAACAGTCAAACATAAGAACAGTCGAACATAAGAACAGTCAAACATAAGAACAGTCAAACATAACAACATTCAAACATAAGAACAGGCAAACATGAGAACCGTCAAACATGAGAACAGTCAAACATAAGAACAGTCAAACATAAGAACAGGCAAACATGAGAACAGTCAAACATAAGAACAGTTAAACATAAGAACAGTCAAACATGAGAACAGTCAAACATGAGAACAGTCAAACATGAGAACAGTCAAACATATGAACAGTCAAACATGAGAACAGTCAAACATGAGAACAGTCAAACATGAGAACAGTCAAACATAAGAACAGTCAAACATAAGAACAGTCAAACATAAGAACAGTCAAACATAAGAACAGTCAAACATAAGAACAGTCAAACATAAGAACAGTCAAACATGAGAACAGTCAAACATGAGAACAGTCAAACATGAGAACAGTTAAACATGAGAACAGTCAAATATAAGAATGGTCAAACATAAGAACAGTCAAACATAAGAACAGTCAAACATAAGAACAGTCAGACATAAGAACAGGCAAACATGAGAACAGTCAAACATAAGAACAGGCAAACATGAGAACAGTCAAACATGAGAACAGTCAAACATAAGAACAGTCAAACATGAGAACAGTCAAACATAAGAACAGTCAAACATGAGAACAGTCAAACATAAGAACAGTCAAACATAAGAACAGTCAAACATAAGAACAGTCAAACATAAGAACAGTCAAACATAAGAACAGTCAAACATGAGAACAGTCAAACATGAGAACAGTCAAACAAAAGAACAGTCAAACATAAGAACAGTCAAACATGAGAACAGTCAAACATAAGAACAGTCAAACATGAGAACAGTCAAACATGAGAACAGTCAAACATGAGAACAGTCAAACATAAGAACAGTCAAACATGAGAACAGTCAAACATGAGAACAGTCAAACATGAGAACAGCCAAACATAAGAACAGTCAAACATAAGAACAGGCAAACATGAGAACAGTCAAACATAAGAACAGTCAAACATGAGAACAGTTAAACATGAGAACAGTCAAACATAAGAACAGTCAAACATGAGAACAATCAAACATAAGAACAGTCAAACATGAGAACAGTCAAACATGAGAACAGTCAAACATGAGAACAGTCAAACATAAGAACAGTCAAACATGAGAACAGTCAAACATGAGAACAGTCAAACATGAGAACAGCCAAACATAAGAACAGTCAAACATGAGAACAGTCAAACATGAGAACAGTCAAACATGAAAACAGTCAAACATGAGAACAGTCAAACATAAGAACAGTCAAACATAAGAACAGTCAAACATAAGAACAGGCAAACATGAGAACAGTCAAACATAAGAACAGTCAAACATGAGAACAGTTAAACATGAGAACAGTCAAACATAAGAACAGTCAAACATGAGAACAGTCAAACATAAGAACAGTCAAACATGAAAACAGTCAAACATGAGAACAGTCAAACATGAGAACAGTCAAACATGAGAACAGTCAAATATAAGAACAAACAAACATAAGAACAGTCAAACATAAGAACAGTCAAACATAAGAACAGTCAGACATAAGAACAGTCAAACATAAGAACAGTCAGACATAAGAACAGTCAAACATAAGAACAGTCAAACATAAGAACAGTCAAACATAAGAACAGTCAAACATGAGAACAGTCAAACATGAGAACAGTCAAACATGAGAACAGTCAAACATAAGAACAGTCAAACATGAGAACAGTCAAACATGAGAACAGTCAAACATGAGAACTGCCAAACATAAGAACAGTCAAACATAAGAACAGGCAAACATGAGAACAGTCAAACATAAGAACAGTCAAACATGAGAACAGTTAAACATGAGAACAGTCAAACATAAGAACAGTCAAACATGAGAACAGTCAAACATAAGAACAGTCAAACATGAGAACAGTCAAACAAAAGAACAGTCAAACATAAGAACAGTCAAACATGAGAACAGTCAAACATAAGAACAGTCAAACATGAGAACAGTCAAACATGAGAACAGTCAAACATGAGAACAGTCAAACATAAGAACAGTCAAACATGAGAACAGTCAAACATGAGAACAGTCAAACATGAGAACAGCCAAACATAAGAACAGTCAAACATAAGAACAGGCAAACATGAGAACAGTCAAACATAAGAACAGTCAAACATGAGAACAGTTAAACATGAGAACAGTCAAACATAAGAACAGTCAAACATGAGAACAGTCAAACATAAGAACAGTCAAACATGAGAACAGTCAAACATGAGAACAGTCAAACATGAGAACAGTCAAACATAAGAACAGTCAAACATGAGAACAGTCAAACATGAGAACAGTCAAACATGAGAACAGCCAAACATAAGAACAGTCAAACATGAGAACAGTCAAACATGAGAACAGTCAAACATGAGAACAGTCAAACATGAGAACAGTCAAACATAAGAACAGTCAAACATAAGAACAGTCAAACATAAGAACAGGCAAACATGAGAACAGTCAAACATAAGAACAGTCAAACATGAGAACAGTTAAACATGAGAACAGTCAAACATAAGAACAGTCAAACATGAGAACAGTCAAACATAAGAACAGTCAAACATGAAAACAGTCAAACATGAGAACAGTCAAACATGAGAACAGTCAAACATGAGAACAGTCAAATATAAGAACAGTCAAACATAAGAACAGTCAAACATAAGAACAGTCAAACATAAGAACAGTCAGACATAAGAACAGTCAAACATAAGAACAGTCAGACATAAGAACAGTCAAACATAAGAACAGTCAAACATAAGAACAGTCAAACATAAGAACAGTCAAACATGAGAACAGTCAAACATGAGAACAGTCAAACATGAGAACAGTCAAACATAAGAACAGTCAAACATGAGAACAGTCAAACATGAGAACAGTCAAACATGAGAACTGCCAAACATAAGAACAGTCAAACATAAGAACAGGCAAACATGAGAACAGTCAAACATAAGAACAGTCAAACATGAGAACAGTTAAACATGAGAACAGTCAAACATAAGAACAGTCAAACATGAGAACAGTCAAACATAAGAACAGTCAAACATGAGAACAGTCAAACATGAGAACAGTCAAACATGAGAACAGTCAAACATGAGAACAGTCAAATATAAGAACAGTCAAACATAAGAACAGTCAAACATAAGAACAGTCAAACATAAGAACAGTCAGACATAAGAACAGGCAAACATGAGAACAGTCAAACATAAGAACAGGCAAACATGAGAACAGTCAAACATGAGAACAGTCAAACATAAGAACAGTCAAACATGAGAACAGTCAAACATAAGAACAGTCAAACATGAGAACAGTCAAACATAAGAACAGTCAAACATAAGAACAGTCAAACATAAGAACAGTCAAACATAAGAACAGTCAAACATAAGAACAGTCAAACATAAGAACAGGCAAACATGAGAACAGTCAAACATGAGAACAGTCAAACATGAGAACAGTCAAACATAAGAACAGTCAAACATAAGAACATTCAAATATGAGAACAGTCAAGCATGAGAACAGTCAAACATGAGAACCGTCAAACATAAGAACAGTCAAACATAAGAACAGTCAAACATAAGAACAGTCAAACATAAGAACAGTCAAACATAAGAACAGTCAAACATGAGAACAGTCAAACATGAGAACAGTCAAACATGAGAACAGTCAAACATGAGAACAGTCAAACATGAGAACAGTCAAACATGAGAACAGTCAAACATGAGAACAGTCAAACATGAGAACAGTCAAATATAAGAACAGTCAAACATAAGAACAGTCAAACATAAGAACAGTCAAACATAAGAACAGTCAGACATAAGAACAGGCAAACATGAGAACAGTCAAACATAAGAACAGGCAAACATGAGAACAGTCAAACATGAGAACAGTCAACATAAGAACAGTCAAACATGAGAACAGTCAAACATAAGAACAGTCAAACATGAGAACAGTCAAACATAAGAACAGTCAAACATAAGAACAGTCAAACATAAGAACAGTCAAACATAAGAACAGTCAAACATAAGAACAGTCAAACATAAGAACAGGCAAACATGAGAACAGTCAAACATGAGAACAGTCAAACATGAGAACAGTCAAACATAAGAACAGTCAAACATAAGAACATTCAAATATGAGAACAGTCAAGCATGAGAACAGTCAAACATGAGAACCGTCAAACATAAGAACAGTCAAACATAAGAACAGTCAAACATAAGAACAGTCAAACATAAGAACAGTCAAACATAAGAACAGTCAAACATGAGAACAGTCAAACATGAGAACAGTCAAACATGAGAACAGTCAAACATGAGAACAGTCAAACATGAGAACAGTCAAACATGAGAACAGTCAAACATGAGAACAGTCAAACATGAGAACAGTCAAACATAAGAACAGTCAAACATGAGAACAGTCAAACATGAGAACAGTCAAACATAAGAACAGTCAAACATGAGAACAGTCAAACATGAGAACAGTCAAACATGAGAACAGCCAAACATAAGAACAGTCAAACATAAGAACAGTCAAACATAAGAACAGTCAAACATTTGAACAGTCAAACATAAAAAGGCTACCGTCGACCCAGGTTATGATGCAAGAAATCAAGTTCTTGCCATTCCTTAGAAAAATCTTTTTTTCCCTAATTTTTGCAAGCCGCTTTGAACAAACACCAGATAGTCTAGAAAAAATTTGCTGAGCTAGACTCAGGGTTGCCAGATTGGCCTTTTTAGGCGAAATTTTCATTTTAGGCCTTTAAAAATGTCTTTTGCCCACTACTTAAATTTGATCTTTTTGGCCTTTTCAGAAGAAAGTCTAAAGTTAATGAGTAATTATTACCTTAATGGAATAATTAGTAAATAACTAATAATGCTATCCAAATTTCATGTTTTATCACCTAGCCTTAGTATTAGCAAATGTTTTTTGTGGAAGAAAGTTGGATCCTTTTGCAAGTTAAGAAATTATATAAAAAGGAAAGGCGTAAAAACATAGCCACTGCCTGCTCGAAGGATTTTGGAGAATGTTTTGTTTTGGCCTTTTTATAAGCATTTTCACCTTAGTTGCTGACCGGTCTAGCGTTTTTGCAGCAGGTGTAAAACACAGGAGATGCGGGTTAATAAGTCCCAGGTTCGTTTACGCGGTCAATGTAAATGGCCATGAGCCTGGGGTCCTCGTACAGCTGTCGATGGTTGGGCATTGTGAATGCCATTGCCTATTTCTGTGTTGTATTCTTCGTGACCGTCGCTTCAGGCGTGGGGGAGTGAAAGTGAAACTCCCTTGGAAAAAACTGATTGTTAAGCAAGGAGCTTTTTACCATCGAGATGCAATTTCCTAAATGAAGGCTGTAGAAAGCGCTTGTACGGTTAACAGGTGCATTCTCCAAGATTCTTTGAACAACTCGATAAACTTGTATATGTCGAACATTTTGTAATTATACAATTGATGTTTTAGAGAAATTAGTTTTATATGATGATGATGGTGACGATGGCTATCCCAAAGAGAACTCGACTTACACAAAGTTAATCATTGGGTGATTTCGATCTTCCTTCAGTACAGTGTCTCCTTCACGGAGTTTTCCTTCTCCAGCCCATGTGCTCTGTCTAACAAATCATGCCTCCAAAATAGCAAATGATATATATGGTCAGTTGTTAAAATTTTCTTTTCAAAGTATATGAAATCTTTTCATAATTTTCTTACCTTTATTATTAAATAAAGCCCAATGAAATTTGGGAGAAAAGGACACTGATCGCCTGGTCACTTCAAGGAACAACTTTAGTAGACCTTTCACAAGATTTAGACACCCAAGAAATTGACGACGAAGCGCGTGATTGAAGTAAAAGCTATATTTTCAAGAGACGGGGCTTAGTGTTCATATTAATTTGTGGATTTAGTTCCTGTAATTCTGTTCTTATTTCTACGTCCCCATAAAATAGTTCTACTCCTAACACCACTAAGTAGCAGTTTTTGTGCAGAGAGTCACATCAAAACAGTGCTTGGCCCCTTCCGAGCCTTTACTACTAAAATGAGTTTAATGTCTTATAAAATCCATGTATATATAATTTACATTGACTTTACATTAATTCATAAAACATAGTTGCTGTCCCAGTACAGATATGTTATTAGGGGTCCTATCTTGAGTACAGACAGTTTAATTAACACCGGGCTTAATTGCATACTGACCCTTCTCTAAAAACAAGTTATCTGCCCCCCCCCCCATTTTCGAACGACCTATTTTAGTGTAACGGTTGGTCAGCTGGGGGGATATAATCTATTTTGTTCACATGAGAGGGTATGTTTTTGAACAAACTTGTCTTCCGTCTAGTGTTCCATCTTAGACTCTGCATGTTATTACATTGATATTATTTACGCCAGTCGAAACTCGGTGTTCTTTAAAAGTTTTTCTTACCAAATCTTCTTTTTCTTGCTAGGAGAGTATTACCTAAAAATGAATTTCTGCCGCCACAAAATTACAATGTATGTGGAATGGTGAAACGTTCCGTCGAACATATTCTACGATAAGGGGTCTTGATGCCGACTATAAAGTCATAAAAAAGGGTATTCTATGAATTGTCATTGCTTATCACCCTTTTGTGTTTTCGATCTGCATCTGGCTATTTATTCTGTCAGCTTTTGCAGTGGCGGCTCGTGGTAGAACTTGAAGGTGGGGCTGATGACGTCATATGAACTCAAAGAAGAGACATGACGTCACAGTTAGAATATCAAAGAATGACTCAGTCTTGAGTATTCTAACAAAAACTGTAATAAACACTTTTTAATTCAATGTTAAGTTAAGTAAAGAATTGAATCCGGAGAAACACTCTTCTAAATCTTCTCTTATGTCGTAAACACTATCTACAGTTATGCTTTTGAAGTTCCATCTTGTGCTCGATCCCCTCACCACTCTATGTCTTGTTATGTCATCCTGGCAAAGAATATTTTTACCGGAGTTATGGATGATGAACACAGTGTTTGGGCATTGCTCCCGAACCTTTACTTGAACACCGCCTGTCCTCCTACTCATGATTGCAGCCTCCTCATAAGTCTGGGCAATCAACTTTTCCTTGATATGGTAGTGATCGATAGTGCATTAAGGCCTGTAGCTGTTTTATCAGTGGGTTGCAGAAATCCATGAACCCTTTCGATAATTTTGTTTTGCTTGATATACCTTATAATCAAAACACATTGCGTGACACAAGCGACATCCATGGTATCATCGGCCTGTATTTAAACAAAGGGCGCTTCCTGAATCTCCTTCGTCATCTTCTCTCTGTAAACTTTAAACATGCAATCCAGCAATTCGTTCTGTATTGTTTGACTTGATCCTTTAAAAACTGCTGAGTGTTTAAAGTGGTCTGCAACCTGGCTATCTAAACGCGCAACAAAATTGATAAGACCAAGAAAAACACCCGACCTGTAAGAAATCTTCTTCTCGTTGTGAGCACGTAGGGGGAGTTCGTGAGTTCGACAGAACTTTAAACAATTTATAATTTCCTTCAGGACATTTTTCAAGCGATTCTTTTCAACAATGTCTACAGTACCAAATGTTTCGAGTTGTAAACTGTTAGTCACATGCTTTGAGGACGACTCGTGTTTTGAAATACGCTCGACTAAATCGTCGTTTCTAAAAGACTGAACACTCCAAGAACAGGCTGAACACCCCAACAACACCCCAAGAACACCCTAAGAACAAGCGATTAAGCGACTGAACACCCTTTCAAACATATCAAAATCGGCATATCATTCGAAAAATAATTTGGTCAATCAATAAAAATTAATTTTGGGGCAGGAAAGGGCCTGATAAGTCTAATGCTGTTGGTGTTGTTACAACCAACTGATGTTTTGCGCGTTAAAAGTGTGAACGGGGGTTTGTACACGGGAATGGTGACAACTTGTTTCGTAGCAAGCATTGTAGCAGATGCGATCGCAGTCTGACTTGGTCATAGCTGACGAGGGAAATTTCATCTCCAAGGAGGATGCTTTGGACGAATGCTATGCTGAAAACACCGCAATCAATTCCATTACTTTGTTGCTGAACAGAAGCAATTTTTACTTTGATTGTATCAGATGGGCATTTCATTATTTGACAGATTTGTTGCTTGATCTTTTGTGTAATTGCACCCGAGAAAAGGCTGTCCAACCAAAATATTTCTCCCTCCTGACAACCACATGTGCTTAGTGCCACCCAATGAAATCTGCCATCATGAATAATCTGGACAAAAGGTGTATTTTTGCATGGATTTAAATTTAAGTGTCTTGCAATCCTGATGCGTTTTGAATATCTCTACCAAGCATTTTTTGAAAAACATTAATGACATTGTCGTTTAACATCCTGTTTTTAGAAAAAGCTGATAGATCGTTTTGTGTGAGATCCTCTCTTGCTCCTTCCTCAGTAATGGGATCAATTTCTCTTTCATATATTTTAAACTTCTTTGCTTCCTCTGTCTGATCTCTCTCTCTCCGATTCGATTTACATGTTGGCTCTAACGTTTCCGCATCGGTAAACTCTGTAGTGAAGGCCTTGATTTTTTCCTTTTTTCATCCCTACAGGTATTTGCGGGTAGCAACTGCAAACCCTTCTCCGTCGAATAGGCAGCGTGAAGTTTTCTTTTTAAGAGGGTCAGAGTTTCATGAGTCTCTGACAAATTTTCAGTTCTATCCTGCACAAGGAAATTAAGCCTCCTAATTTCATCCAGAGTCTCCCGACAAAGTGGCCCATAACATTTTTCCTGCGATTTCGGAGATTGTTGGCTGGAAGATGAATCGTTACCTAATTCATGTCGAAGATTCATTTCTTGGTCATTTTGGGAATCAGGCTGCTGAGAGTCTTCAAAATCTAGCAAAAAATCACGGGACCTGTGTTGCTGAATTTCTTCATCAAGTGTCATGAATGGCGAATTGCGATATGCAGGCGATAATGCTTCCCATGACCAATTTGGAAATACATTGAATACTGCAATAAATGCTTGCAGAGGTACGCAGAATGTCTCCAATCGTAACAAGAACAATTTGGTATCGCTGTATCGTCTCCAAAACTTAATTGGTGCTCTTCCGGTAGCACGTTTCTTGAAATGCTTGTGACTGTAAACTTGCCCATGCTTTTCATTGAAACATAGGACGATGGGATGTCACTTGCACGGTCGCATTTTTTCCAAGCAACTCTTTATGAAGCTGTTTAGCCGATTCATCAAATACTTCGGAATGCTGTCGGTATGACGAATCCATCTTTATATTAGCATCGCAATACCTACATTGAGAATAAAATCTTTCAATTTGCATTTGAAAAATACTTAAAATAAATTGAAATCGAGTAAATATCGTTCCATTCGTAAATTCCATAGGCCATCATGACATTCAAGCACAGATGACATTTGCAACCACATCGGACCACCTAAAAGAGCTTTCCAATTTGCTTGAAGTTGTGCAATGCTACTTAAATTCAACAATTTTGTCTCAGAAATCATAAGCGACATTTGAAATGCACCCTATAACTATTGGTAATGTGGTAAATGTCCCTTTGGATATATAACGTTATATAACATATGCAGTTCTTTTATATCACATAATATTAGAACATAACCTTATTGAATTGCAATAAAGCTTTGAATTTAATTAGCTGAATACTTACTTCTCAAATTTGTCTGCAAATAATTGCCCAGTAAGTATTGTAAGCATTCCAGTGAGCGAAGTTTTAGAGTGCCTTTCCAGGTACTGGTACTTCAGTGACTCATTTTGACGCTCTGTGCCATTGTTGGTGTTACAATTAACGAGAAACCTGTTTTGACGATAAGCTTGAATCCATCTCTGAAATTGAAAAACAGTTCGAACGACAGATAAAACATATGACGCTGTTAAACGTATGATCTAAATTAAGATAATAGTTGATTTAATATTTGTGACACCATTGAGTTTATTACATCAATTTCCATGAAAATTTTTTGGGTCCTGAAAATCAAATGCATTTATAATTTCCTAAGTGAAAAACTTCATGATTTATTTATTGATATTTTTCTTATTTTTTTTATTGATTACTTTTTAATGTTAAACCAATAACTCTCTATATAAGCCACTAATTTGCTGTATTCTGGGCTGTTCCAGATTTTTGACTCTTTCATGTCATGTTCCGCTTATGATAGTGATAGTGAAGTTAGAGATGACGGTTATGATAGTGAAGTTAGAGATAAGTGAATTGTTGAAGATGAAGCAGCAGTGATTATGAATGATGCGTTTCCAACTAGGGAAGAAGTGGACAAAGCAGTAAAAAGCCTGAGTAATGGAAGTAATACGATGGTATAACAGCAGAAGTACTGAAGTTGGAGCAAGTTAGACTGTGGGTTTGTTGGTTGTTGTAGCTGTTTTGGGAAGAAGGAGAGCTACCAGCAGATTGAAAAGTAGCAAAGATGATTAACATATACAAAGGTAAAGGAGATGCGCTGGTTACTGACAACTACCGAGGCATTTTATTGACACCTCACATTTTGAAAGCACTAGAGAAGGTTGTTGGTCAGAGAATCAGAGAGGCTTGTAGTCTGAGTAAGTGGCAGTTCGGGTTCACACCAGGAAAGAGCACAACGGATGCTATCTTCATAGTGCGGTCCTATATTGAAGCAGCTCGAAGAAGAAATCAACTTGGTTCTCAATGTTTTTGGATTTAGAGAAGGCGTTTGACAATGTTCCATGGAACATATTAGCAAAGGTACTAAGATCAAAAGGGATTGGAAAGAAAATGATGAAAATCATTAATGAAATGTATAGGGATTCGACAGCGTTGCTTCAAGTAGGACAGCAGAGGAATCAAGTGAAGGTGAGAAAAGGGGTGAAGCAGGGATCAGCATTAAGTCCGTTGTTGTTCTGCCTGGTAATGGATGCCGTTTCTGTGAAAACGATTGGGAGACACTTTATGTATGCAGATGATACAGTGCTGATGGCTGACACCATTGAAGAGCTGCAAGCTTCTCTGATAAGTTGGAAGGAGGGCCTGAAAGAATTTGGTTTGTCAAGAAAACGAAGTGGATGGTAGTTAGCAAGTCAGAATGGGAGGGTGATGGCAAAATCTGGTGTGACGGAGTTGAAGTGGAGAAAGTGCCTGAATTCTGCTACTTAGGGGTGATGCTGGATCAGACAGCAGATCCGGCAGTCAGTGTAAGGCATAGAAGGCAGGCAGCTTTGATGAAACAGAGGGAGGTCTCGTCGGTGATCTGGGGCCGTCAGTTCTCAAGGGCCACCAAAGTGAAGGTCTTCAACCGGACGGTGGAGAAGTCTCTTCTCTATGGAATGGAAGTGGTGCCAATGAGAACGGATGCGCAGTCTTTGATGGAAGCTGGACAGATGAGGGGTCTGCGGGCTATCATGGGAATGAGCCTGTTGGAAAAACGGCACAGCACTGACATCAGACAGGAGCTGTGCACTGGAAGTTCTGTGGACACCTGGGAAAAAAGAAGCTTGGGGTGGTTAGGGCACGTGGTAAGAAGAGGTGATGATGAAGCTGGAGTGAAGTGGTAACAGGCAACTTTCAGTCGGCAGACCCCCATTGTATTGGTATCGAGCGATGGACAACATCTTGAAGAAGAAGGGGCTGGCGATGGCGGATGCGATGGACAGGAACAGATGGAAAGCGGCCATTGGGAGCGTCAGAGGACACGCCGCGGCTCCGCGGTACCCCTTTCGCCGGAGAGGGCCCCCTGAGGGATGATGATGTCATATTCCGCTTGTTCCGCTTTTTCTTCTGTGTATGATCGAGCAATCCGCCTTAACATCTGCAACACCTCTTTGCGTACCTTCACACAACCGTTTGTTGTCTTCCTCAACCATCGATCCCAAGCTTGTTCCCGGTGGAAATCACAAATAAATGTGAAACAACCTTTAAGAAATTAATTTAGAAGAATTAGCTGTTTGAGGAGTTGGGATTTTTTACAAAACGTGAAAAATATAATGTTCTGCTTGACACAAAAAAAGAACTGTCATGCATAATTGGGTGCATATATTCTATAACTAAAACACAATATCTCCAACATTTCAAAATAATGTGCTAGTTAAAAGTAGCTGAGCTATATTGTACCTATGTTATTAGATTACTTTATTGTACCTGGAAAACCCTGCTCAGTTGCTTTTATCTCTTCATTTGAATAATCTATCACGAAATAACGTGGCATAAATTGAGGATTCCATTCCCGTATTATGCGCATTGCCTCGGCAATATTTTCTGTCGACTCTCCTTCGCAGACAAATGTCGCAACAACTTGATAATCGACGTTTGTCTTGACCACCAAGAAAAACAGTGGAAACGCATATCGTGTCATGCGGTATGTAGCATCCAATAGAGCTAGTTCATTCCCATATCCCCGGAGAAGCCTACGTTGCCACGATTTCACGATAGAACCCTTCTAAAAGTATATTTTCTTCGTATCACAAAATTATAAATAATTTTCTAAATGTTAACAATTATTGTCGCTCATGTTTCTCGATGACTTCAAGGGACGCATTACTCGTCAGTCCTAGCAATATAAAGATTAAAAAAATCTCCATTGACCTTCTTCTGTTCTCCCCTTCCCTTGTTTTTCTGTTTTTGTCACAACATGTTCAAGGGAAGAAATGAAAAATGCTACACATGCCTTGTTATGCTACCTACTTTTTGTTTTTGTGCTAATTTTCTTTTGTCTTTTGCTGGTTTTTGTCGATCAACTCCATGGTGACAGTCAAATCTTTTATGACCCAAGATGAAAAAAGGCATTCCATTGAACTTATGGTGCTCATCTTCCCATAGTACTTTGTGCTTTTTGGAATTCGGATCTATGTCAATAGGATATGAATAGTCACATTAAGACAAGCCCTATGAAGTCTCAAACACAAATTTCATACATTTCTAATCTGTAGAGTCAGTATTTCAGTGTAGAGTAAAGTTATCCAGCATGAATTTCACATTTGAATACATGTAACTTGTTTTCAAAGTCCAAAAGGATAACCACGCCAAGATTTTTAAAAGTCACACGCTGCAACGTTTGTGCTTGTTTCTAATTCATTGGAGAATTGTGAAATTGTGCAGCATATGAACATATATATTTTCAAGAAGAACAGCTACAGTAACTGGGGGCTAAAGCAATCGAAAAGCATAGAAATGTATGTCAAACATTTCTATTTGTATTTTTATGTGAAAATCGAAGATGTTGTTGTCACCCTTGTATTATTTCTTTTCAGAAAAATGAAAAATTCATTAAAAAGATTTACCTCCGTTACCGAAATTCTTTGTAGACCAATGGGTAACATATCGTGATGTTGATTGAATTTCATGTTGGTTGATGAGGTCCAGTGCTTCCGGTAATGTTTCTGTCGTGTATATTTTGTCACCATCCGTTTCAACAGCATTTTCTGAAACTTTACAATCGTATTTTAATAATTTCAAAATCTTTCTCTAAAAAATACCTGAATATCGGCCTATCAAGTCCTTCAAGTAAATTGCTGTATCGACTAATAAAAACGGTTTATGCTAAACGAACTGATTGAAAAAACTACAATAGCTGACTAACAATGACCAAAAATTTGACTGTAGTAGATGGTTGCTGTTGCATAGCTAGAAGCAACGATATTATTTAGCACGAAGCCATAAATGCTGAATTTTTTACTGGGTTGTCGGTATCCATCTTGCCCTCGTGTTGCCCGCCTGGAAATTAGTTTCGCACCAAAAACTGAAAATGCACTTTCCCGGAAATAATACTGTAGTGAGAGTTGTAACTGACAGCTGGGATGCTACACCAGCACCAAATTTATTCTAAAGCCTGGTTTCCAGGCTTAAGGCAACATTGTCAATTTACTTAAATCATTGTGAACATTGTAATTATGTTTTCCGGATTCCCCTGAAAAAGATGTGGGCTCGTGGTGCTACGGAATGAATGCTTTCAGGGGTAGTCAGTGCCGCAGATAGGGGGAGGGGGCAGGGGGCAATTTGCCCCAGAGCCTTGGCCTGAAAGGGGCCCCCAAATTATGATGGAAATTTTTTCAACTTGTGAATTTGTTCACATTCATGAAAAATATACGGATTCATCTTTTTAGCTGAGTTACCCTGAGTATCGCAAAATTATACTTATTGGTGGGAGGGAGCCCTGATAAAATTAGGAAACCCATATAATCTTATTTATGGCCAGTTCAAGTGAGTCATGTTTGCATTTAGAATCATTGCATAAAGTTATATGAAAAGCGTAGTTCTATGTAATTTTCTATATATATATATATATATATATATATATATATAAGTGCGTAGAATAAATACTTGATTTCTTTTTAAATTTTAACCTCCTGTAGCACATTAGAACAAAAATAACCAGAATTGAAGGAACACATTTTGAAGTCAACTTTGATCAGCTAAAAGTGTGTGGTCAAGAGCGTATTCAAATCGCTTATCTTTAAAATTAATGATATGAATTTATACCATTTTAGAAAATTTTATTCATATTCTATTACGTGCAAAAAAGTTTGGAAATAATGGGCGTTTCCCATTCTAACAAGGGTGTTTTTTGGATCCGACTCCAGGGCCCCGACCGGGACTTTGCCCCAGGGCCCAAGCCGCCTCTTGGCGGCCCTGGCCCCAGCACATACCTACTTAAAATTATCAGTTTTTTTTAAAAGAAAATAGTATAGCTCGGATTTGCTTTCTTGATATCAATTCACCTTCGTTTATAAGACGGAGAAGATTTCGTTGAAAAAACGGCTTGTTTGGGTCACACTGTCATGGCGCCAGCTGTTTCACAACAAATCAATGCTTGCTCGATCCAGTCTATTTTAGAACAATGAGTGGGCCAGAGCGAAAACGCGCGACTTTGAAGCCCGATCCAGTCTTTTTCTGAATCAGTAGATTTCTGTGGATGTGATGCTTCGGTTCCTCGTTCCCAGACTGTTGCTTTCACGAAACGGAAAGCCCTAACCGATCTTGGGACTAAAATTGGGTGTTGTCAACGAAGAAAGCAGCTCACTTCATAATGGATAGCAAGGGGAATAATGTTATTGTTTGCGATAATGGAACAGGGGTGAGTCTAGATGAGTATAATTTTATTTTTTAATCTTAAGGTACATATAGCTGGATAACTGACCGGCCTATGTCAATACAACCTCCAAGGCAAGGAAGGTAGAAGGTAGCAATTTTGTATTTGTTTCTACCATTCTTCCGAAGGTAGATTTTGGACACTGAGAAGCTTAAGCTTATCGAGCAGTGCCCTGGTCCTTCCTTTCGATGTCACCACACCTTATGATTCCTTATGCCTGGAATTACAAGGAGCTGGCAACATTCCTCACTCTGGGTGAAAGTTTGGTCATGCCAGTGACTAGAACCACGGACCCTTGGGTCTGTAGTCAGCGCCTCTAACCACTGAACTATCCTTTTGCCGTGTTCGAATGTCCCAAACCTTTTTAATATATAATAGTGCGCAATTGTTAGATAATATAGAAACAAAAAAGCAAGGTACTTTGTGCGGGCGATTGGTCTCGACTTCGAAGGAAGTATGCTCATTATATAGTGACTCAATATCCATATGTATCTTCTACTTCAGGTTATAGCAGCCAAGTTTACTCTTTCTCGCGACTTCATTGGTTAAAACACAAAGTTCTTTTGAAGAATTTGTTTGAATATTTTTTGAAAGTTGTTATACAAGGCAATATACAGGCTTTTTAAAAATATATATTTGTGTTGCCCTTAGCCCTTAAATGCAACACTTGATGTACATCACCATGTAAAATCAGTGTAAAAAATTTGGTCCTATCTAGATAAAATTTTATTTGCAAATAGTTTGCAAACAACAAAAGCCATTCTCTGATCCAGATTGACATCTTCGATTTTGTATCTTGGTAGCTCAAAATGAAATCTTAATCTAAAATTAGTTTATGTTTAGACCATTTGGGTGCCAGTTACTTAGTTTTTAAATTTTGAAAATGGATGAATTTGCAACCTGACCACCCAAACAAAATTTCTGGCACAGATTAATTTCAATATGAAGATTCAAATTGTATGATCCATTTTTACTTAATGTGCAGATAAAAATTGCCTGGATCAGAGATTAACGTTGGTCAGTTAACATATCTTATGAATACCTTGAATATAAAATAGAGTGGAATTTGAAAACACAATTTGATGCCCATTTGTTTATTTATTCCAAAATGACCCACATTGACCTATAGCACCTATTCAATGCTTTTAATACTTCTCCAAATTAACTATTCCACCATTTTGAACCATGATAACATATTCCGTAAAGTTAACATTTTTTAACTTTCTTTTTGCCAAATAATCACCTCAAGGTAGGCAATTAGAAAATTTTTGCAGTTTATCATCTTGAGTTTCTGTACAGTATATGCAGTGGTGAAGCTAGCCTTGAGGAGATTTCCCTGTTTCTTGGAGGCTGGTCTGGGGATATAACTATGCATAAGAAAAATCATAGTGTAGCCTTCCACCAACTCTCTCATTTTATAAAAAGGGACTGAACAGTTTGAGCATCAAAAAAAGAATTATTGATGATAACAACTTTTATAATATCTCTTTGATAAAGCCAACTACACATGACTTCTTTCCTTTATCTATTTAAACAAACCTGTGGGTGACATTCACATATTATATATAGTCATTCCATTGGCACCATCTCAGATTCAGTTGAAAATTGTACCACAAAATACTATGCTAAAAATACCACCATCAACATCATGATGTCAGGAAACATTTTGCATTTTGGACTTATAGAACATTTTCACTGACTTAAACACTCAGCAACTCAAAAACTTTAGAAGAAATCAGTTTGAAAAATTGGTCTCCAAGTGGTATTCTACTCCTAGAACACATTTCTGGCATTTTGTTTTACTATTACTCACTAGTTTTGAGAATACAGCTGGTTTGAAAGGATAAACACATTGGTTTTTAGGAGTCAACTATTTAATATATGTTCTAGACTCTGAATAAAGCCACATTTTAAAAGATTTTTTTTAAAATGTTGAGATTTTGTTTGTGTTTTAAGGCATTAAAAAGGAGTGTCAAAGTTGAAACTTGATGCAAAATTCACTCATTTTGAAAGATGTGTACCATACATATTAATTGTCTTGTTACTTAGCATTTGAGCTGTTAGCCTCATCAATGACAAAAGGATGATGTTATATGGATGGTTTTTGCTTTTGCTATCAAACATAATAGGGTCATTCCATGTTAGTTCACCAGATAAAAGTTAAAGTATACACCCACCATCTTGGATTTTATTCATTTTGCAAATAAATGTTCTTTTGATGTAGTTTACCAAAGTTCTTCTTGATGAAATTCTGCAGGTTCGATGGCTTTACATTAAGGTCTATTAGGGTAAAATATGAAGTGTAAGGCTGGAACTTTAGGTAGAACTTAATGTGTTTATCAAATGATGTATTTTGTTCATTTGAAATGATGTGTTTCAGTTTAAAGAAGCTTTATTATTTTGTGTTTTCAATTAAATTTCAATCTTGAGTTTTGTGTGACACACATCAATTTCTGGATGTGAAAGCTCTTCTGTTAATAAGATCTTGGAAAATGTGGTTACATATTCTATTCACTGATACTCAGACAAAATGGTTGTCCAGTCACTGAAACTCAAAATGAGACTTCACCATGAGCTGCAGGGATCTTGAAAATACAGGTCCTGCTTTCAGAAAGAAGTTTTAAAAAAATCATGATATGTCAACATAGGCAAGTCCTTAGTGTACCAAATCACTACATTCTGTTATGTTATGATTTTGTTATTTTAGCCTTCTTCCCAGATCGAGCAGGACTGCTAATATGAAGCAGGACCAAACCTTAAAATATTATACTGATAAACAGGAAAAAATACAGGACTGCCATAGTATAGAGTTATGTTTGGGGGCAATGAACTGTTGTCTCTTTTCAAGGTTTGTTAAATATCACAAATTTGCTAGCATATATCAAGACAATATCAATCTTGAAAAACCATCTTCATTATAATCTCTTCCCTGTGAGTAGGTACATATCCCCCTGAGGCAGTTTTCCTACCAAAAGCTTCCTTATAATATAGGTTACCATAATGCACTTTTAAAGAATAGGCCCTCTGTTGATGACTAGTGGTTATAGGCTTTGGAAAAAAAATGGGTCCACAAAATGTTGACACAAAAACACAGTGGTGAGTTTTCTTGTAAATTCAAACAAGTGTTAAACTTCATAAGAAAAACTTACAATTAACTCGTTCCTGAGTTATGGCAGGTAAAAAAAATGCAAAATTCTCCAATTTTGGGGCCTTTGTGGTAGGACCTACAGCAATGATTTTGGCACCAATAAAAGCTCCTACAATTCCGAATCTGACTATAACAACAAATAGATTCTAGCTTTTGGATTTAGCAACGCCCACCATGCCCAGAGGGGAAACTTTTATTTTGATAAAGTTTTTTGCAGTAGTCCTTGGATACTAAAACGCTGGTGCAGAAAGTTTGATAGTGAGATTAGACTTGAATTTTACACAAGAAGTTATATATATCTGGCAGGTATGTGCAAATATGCCACATTTGTTGGTTTTAGCTGTGGAAGCTGTCTTTGGCTGTCTACCCAGAGTTTGATTCACTTACTTTGAACAAAATATTTTGGTGGCAAAATTTAATTTCTGAAAATTATTGGTCCTGCTAAGCATTACCAGCTGGACCTTTAGCTTTGGCAATTGAGTAAACAAAAGGTTAATTTTGGCCTATTTGTCTCAATTAGATAAAAGTGAATATTTTGCCAAGGCCAAAGAATTTGAGGATGGCCTAACATTTTTGTTGTTATTGTTTTTGCCTTGAAAGTGAATAATTATTGCTGCAGACAAGAATTAAATACACTAGGTGGATTCAGTTAAAAGGACAGGCAATTTAAATGAAAAATGACTCTGTTTACACTCATTCATTTAATTTAATCAGTTTTTTAAAGTGCCTTGAGAATGTGTTGCCAAAATTTTGATGAGCTTTTGCAACTCGCTGAAGTTGATATTTGAAAAAACAACAAATCTGCGAAAGGCAATACCAGCAAAAATGAAACTAGGTGCAACGATTCCCTTTTGTTAACTGGGAGTAACTTTTGCAAATCTCCAACATCTGTTTTGGGTTGAAAAAAGCACTATGTCGTGATCCATTTAAATCAATAGGTTATTTAAGCCTTAATCAATGTTTCAATCAGTAGTTAATGTTATTAGACAATTTTTAAGTTTGATATGTAGGAAAAACTTTTCAGGTAGACATTTTTATGTTTAGAAGAAACGAAACAAAAACTTTTTTGGCTTAATCTTTTCCGCCACGAAAAGTTGACTAGGTTCGACCTTTTACACATGAAACTTGCAATTAGGGAAAAATTCACCGAAAGTACGAAAAAGCGACATTTTTTCAACCTTATTTGCGCAAGGTGCCTCATTATGAATGTGATCTGCAGCCGCGGATCCAGGGAAGATTTTGACTTCCTATTACATTTTAAAGGCGTGGCTTGGGCGGGGAAGATTTCGCAAAACAAATTCATTGGAGTTTATTTCATTGGAATTTATTTATGTATGACCTACGTATTACTTAATTCCTAAATATTACTGAATTTCCATACCCCTATGTTCACCAAAACATGGCATTTTCCTTCATGAAACATATGTTTATGGCCCCCAACAGAAGGGTTTTGTGACTTGAATCCATTTAGTAAATGCGCAGTCAGTAAGTATTGCGCATTATATATAATACTAAGCATTATAGAATTAAAGCAAAGAGTGTACCTTTCCATATACAAACCTGAGACAGAATTTTGATAATTGATGATTATTCACATAAACGCCCAGTGTCAAGGTAGTGATAAAATTGTTACTGTAAACTTTTTTTAAACAAATCGAACAACTTAAATAGCTCACTGGAAAAGTTTATTTTGTTACCTGGCTGGAAGACCAGCTCGACACTTTTCAGTTTGTGATCTTCGGCTAACCGCGCGACTGACGACGAATCCTTTCCGAGAACTCCTTGATTACAGCAAGTTTTCGAAGGCCAAGCAATTTCACTGAAGCCAGTCGCTTTGCGACCACCAACATCTCTCCATTAAATCAATTTTTCAACTTCGGAGAAAAAGAAATAATGATAGCTCAATGCAGACATTCTTGGACACTGATTCTTGAAGCCAAATTTGAATTTCCAGCAAGCGAACATGTTTTTAAGCCTAGGACGCGCATAAGCTATGGGGTCGAGGTATTGTCGGAGAGACAACTAGTATTAAAAAAAGGTCAGTCTTGAAAAAGTAATAATTTCCTTATATCAGTAAACTGAGACATCAATCTACTGAGAATTGACTGTCACAGGTGCAATGCTTACGACGGCTTGGAGCCGCTCCTGATCGGTGACGTAAAGTTATGGACAAGTAAAGTGTCAGCATTGGCAATTAGCTCAGAACGAACCAGACGAACATCGAGAATGGAAACCATCTGTTTGAAACAAGGCTATTTGAAATTGCCCCACTTTTTCAAAGTAGCGGTTGAGGTGATGAGTCGCTTTTTACAGTGGTCCAGTGGCACAATATACGTACGGGCGATTTGCGATTTGAGTGGCAAGGATGATGGCCTGTCACCCGAAGTTTCGAGAACAGAGTGCGGAAGCCAGTGAATCTCGGATTTTGGTAAGTTTATCTAAAGCGTCTCATCCGCTTTCAACATAGACATACCTTTTTGTTCAAGGAATGATTTAAGAAAGGTCTTTACTTTGCCTACTTGACTTTAAATTTAATTTTTGTTTATGTTTCGCAGAAATGAGATTACTTTGACTGCTATGCTCAATAACAGAAGTTTCTCATACTAATGGTCCATCATCATTTTTATCACAGAAGAGTGTATTGTTGTTCTTTATGCTCTCTGTTCTAGAGGTGACATGATGTGGTTCTAATATAAAGGTATGGATTGAGACTTGGCTTTAACCCATGGAAAACATTGTATATTTCATTCCCTCAAATGCCATTAGATTTGCATTTTTTGTCGCATTCCACTCTGGATTTGAGTGATAATAGATCCTGGGAACTTTCAAGCCAAGACCTCTGCACAAAACTGGAGTGGTAAGTGTTGTTGTTGAAATGCAGTGTGCCAGTACCACGAGACAATGCCGTAATTGCTTACCTAATTGCTTACCTTTTGTTCATAAATCAAGTCAGCTAAATATTTTCACATGTAACTACTTTTCCTTGCAGATGATCATGGCAACTCACCTGGATAAATCAAAACCGATGATCATGGCAACAAACAAGTTTGACCACATGGACATTGAAACGATGCCTGGTTTTGTGGCCCAAAAAACCATCACTTTACCAAAATTATATATATCTGATAATTATTAACTTATTGTAGGTAAAAAGCGTGTAGTTTCTCTCTCTTTCACATTATGTATAAGAAAGTGTAAGCAAAACATGTATCCATCTTTCTCTCTTATTGCCTATGTGTTTGAAGTGTAAATTCAATTTTAAATGAATTTCTTTATGCTCATTTTTCTTCCTTTACATTTGCACAGTAATCCGGCTGTTCATCACGATGCCAATGACTAAAATTTATTCTTAGATAATTACTCTTTGTTATCTACTTTTAGCGTTTTGTGTTCTTGTCTTTAGCAGGTGCCGAGAAACAGGGACGAACTGGCTTGTCTTCTACTTGATAAAACTAACACCATATCTATCTACCCTTTTATACTTAGAGTGTTTTAAATACAAAAATCGTAAAGCCAGATGTAGTGATGATGCGCGTGTAGGAAGAATTGAGAAAGGCATAAGGCATTAGTTGGTTATCCAGCATGTGTCAATGGTATGAGTAGCTATTGAAAGATGTGAATGTTTTCTTGAGGTGATTTTCACTTTTCTTAATGCCACCGCAACTTACCTGGATCACTGAAAGTACTTTTCTTTTTGAACAACTTTTGCAAATTGATAATTTTTTTTATTAATCTCTTCTCTCTTTGTGTAGTTTGTCAAGTGTGGCTTTGCTGGATCAAATTTCCCGTCACACATTTTCCCTTCCATGGTTGGTCGACCTATGATTCGCTCAACAGCGAAAGTTGGCGATATCGAAGTGAAGGTGCTGCTTTTGTTTTGTTTATTATTATTATTACTTATAATTATCACTGTACATTGACAAAGTATGTAATTTTCAATGATTCTCTTCAACATTCATTGGCGTGTTGTCTTTCGCAAATAATTTTAGAGTCTATCTTGTCACGTTATCATCTTTTTGGTCTGCGGACAGTTGCTTCCACTTGAAACTTCTACAATAAGATCAAAAGGGGAAATTGTTTTAAAATATTTTGAGAAAGATTTTTCACGAGAATGGTTTTTTGGTAAATGAATGAAAACAATAGAGCGTTCCTGAATTATTCAATGTACGATAGACTGAATAAGTTTTAAAAACTGACGCAGACTTTTATTGTGCATGACCATTTCACAAAGCATGATGTGAAATGATGTAACATGATGAAAACCATGATGAAAACCATGATGAAAACCATGATGAAAACCATGATGAAAACCACCATTTGTGCGTCTTCTTCACGTTTATCGACTAAACCATTATGGTTGCAGGATTTGATGGTTGGAGATGAAGCTAGCCAGTTACGACATATGCTTGAAGTGAATTACCCGATGGAGAATGGCATCGTTAGAAATTGGGATGACATGAAGCATGTTTGGGACTACACATTCGGGGAAACCAAGATGAATATCAACCCGAAAGACAGTAAGGTATAGTTCGAAAAGCATTTTTCGAAATGTTTGCTTTTGAATGACTGCAAGGGACCATTGCTCTAAGCGGCCTCTGGTCAAGACATCAATATTGATATCCATTAGTAGCATAAAAACTGACAGTAACTAGAGTACCAGTACAAGGTTGCTACGTTTTTGAAAAATAATATCGGTAAGTTTTCGCGAGCGCATCTAGTGAACAATGAAACTGGAGTTGGGGACAGAAGAATTCCGAATTTCAGTAGATCTGGAGTACTGAAGGTACTTAATACTAGACCATTCAGAATGCCTAAACATTTATTTCGCATTTAGGCATTCCAGAAAAACACAGAGTTCTTAAACGTAAGAAAAAACAATCGAGGCAATAGAAAATGTGATGTATAATAAATTGACGAGAATGTGCACTTACTCGAAAAAGGAGATCACAAGTTTAAAATTTTGAAGATTTTGTACTGAACAATGTAATGAATTGGACTGTGTTTAGCAACCAATGAAGTGTTTGATCTGAATTGAAAGAAGAATGAGCCCCAGGAAGAAATGCGAGTGTCGCATGCCAAACAGAATCGGATTGAGCCTTGGCGTTTAATGTATGAGCCGATGAGAGACGTACCGCTGAATTACCTGGAGACTCAGCATCACTAGACGACACTGAACAGGGTGATGGGGAACACTGTACCAATGTTAAGCGATGTTCCGTGAAATGTCGAGAGCGTTTAAGAGGGGCATTAGGTAATTGGTCTGTTTATGATCGTTTTACACAACAATGCTGTGTATGTGGTCTGCAATGCATCAATCTGAGCGTAATTTGCTTTGGCATGAGCTGTAGTCTGTTCAAAATCTCCAATCAGCTTAAAATCCTAGTTTTGATTAGAGAGAGGAAACATCTACTAATCTACATTTACAAACGAATATTAATTTTATTTTAAAAGTGGGCTTAAACAGGGTAAGAACAAATTTATTCTTGCGACAGGACAAAAGTAATGCTATAATTTCCAGTAAGACTGAAATGAAAAGAGACAACTTAAACAAGTTATAATACTGGCCTTTTTATATGTAGTCAAAATGTTTGTGAAAATTGACAATTTGTGGAATTTCTCACCTCTCTGGACTCACGAAAAACGGCACCCAAGAGCACACATTTAGAGATATTTCCTGGGGTACGTTAGACATGAGATGCTAGCTGTTTTAAGCAACAGAGGTCTTAAAGTACCCTTGCAAAATCTTTTCTTTACATTCTGTTATTTTCTAATGGTAGTTAAACTTGGTAATTCTTGCAACAAATTCATGTTAAATTATTCAAAAAACACTTTAATTGCACCAAAAATAATTAACACGATTTGTATTTGATTGTTGTTTCTTCCCCAGGACAACACTGCCTTGTATTCTTTTCTAACAATTTTAAGGGTGAAACTTAAAGCTTTATCGTACATTAAGAAAGAAAAAGCACTTGCACCGCTGAACAAAATACCGCCACCCCCACCTTTTGAACAATAAGCTAAAGTCCGATTATTCGTGGATCTGCCCCTGTGCTCTATAACTAAAAATGATTTAAAACCTGTATGAAGAGCCACATCAATTTGTCTTTCAGCTGTCAAGCCACGTATGGTTATTCTAATCGAAACATTTCATGAAATATCTAGACCGGATGGCCCTGTCTAGACGACCTCGCCCTCTGGTGCGAATGTCTCTTAAAGAACTGTACGTTAATATTGAAGCAGGACTCAAGATCTCGCCTTTGAGTATCCAAAAAGCCCTTGGTAATGAGAGCCATGAAGACCTGAGCCCAACTTTATAGTTCTCCGCTTCGGCAAAACTAAAAGCACGTGCGAGGATGGCCCGCTACAACGACATGTGTCGTCATTACTTTTGAGCAATTTGCAATTGGCTTATTCCAAGGCTTATTTCTGTGGAAGAAAATGTAATAGGTTGTACTGATAATTAAGCTGGATAGTTTGGAGATTATAAAGTGGAGATCACTGATATCAAGAGGAGCAGTAAGAACCAAAGATACTTAAGGAGCTGATAGATGCAAAAATGATAAAAGAATAGGCTCAGCTTACGCTTTGAAGAAAAAACAAGTACTTCTCTCTCACTTTAGGCTGTACAGACTCTGAAGAGGCGATTACCTATCTTTGCAATTGCCTTTGACTCTAGATTGTTTTTGAGAGGTCGTGGGCTAATTTTGAAATATGAAAAGATTTTGTACCACCTTTAATTGTAAGTTAATTAAAGACCAATATTTTGTAATATTGGTCAGGGTGTGTTATTTTAAGAATTGTTTGCGTAAATTCTTTATCGTTGTCTAAGTATCGTTTGCTCGTTTTCTGATTCAGATTCTCCTCACTGAGCCACCCATGAATCCAATGAAAAACAGAGAGAAAATGATTGAGGTTTGATTTGCAACTTTTGTTTGAGTATGATATTATAGACATTGTTACCTAATATAAATCTTTGGTTATAGTATAAAATTGGAACCGCCACGGCTTTACAATCAAGATGAGCGAAAATTAGCAAGCTTGAAGCCGTTCTTTGTTTTCATTAGTACATGATACTAAATCTTTAGAAAAAGCAGTATGTGCAAACACAAGATATGGTCGATAGCCTGTTGAATGCTGCTGTATAATTTTTCAGTTTTTTAGAATTGGATTTATAATGATCATAAGGTCAAACAGAACTGGCAGTGGTTTCTTGGAAACATATACCCTTTCATGGTTTCTAGCGCCATTATGAATTAGGTGAAAAATTGTCATAATGGCGGCACGCTGCAGAATCAAACATTTCGTTCCAATTTAAAAATCATTTAAAATATTCCATTGGGTTCATTCAAAATTTAATTGCCATTTTATATACTTAAAACTATATGCACGTAGATAAACATACAAGCATCACTTCATCAGCCTTTCCTTGTTACTTCCTCTGTTAATTACAGCGTCCTTGTAACGGCCTAAAATCAGTATCCCCTCAGCACGACAAATGTCTCTAAATTTCAGGCACCATTTCGTATCATTCGAAGTTCAGAGTAAACGTATTGGATTGAACTCCTTTCAGTGCAAAATCCGCGTCATTCGCCTCTGTTTCGGAATATTTTCACGTGCATAAAGTAAGGCTATCATGTGTCGAATGTTGTGCAATGACGCACTTCCCAATAAACAGGGAGTGTTGGAGATGTCCTGGCACAGCTCAACTTTGACATTTTTCATTGGCTAAAGTATCGAGGATTATAATATCCTCTGTCTTGAAGAATGAACGCTTAGACAACCCACATAGTTTCAGAACATAACGTAACACGAGCATAGTAAAAATGCCAACCTAACATAACTACTAACTACCTTGAAGCCTGGGTCCTAGTTTTTATACAATCATTTTATCACTTTCACGGAGATAAGGCTTTGGTATTGACTTGAAAAACGAAACATTGTGGGTAATACGATGTCTGTCGTTTTCAGCCGTTTTTCTAGTAGCCTTTTGCTCCATGATCTTATATGATGGTCTCCCTTGCTTCCCTAGTACGAAATCTCCAACGCGTAAATTCGATGGTTTCGCGTTACGTCTCTTAACTGCATAGGATTTCTGATACATCTGACTTGCTAATTCATTTTCACGTGCCTTCTTATGCCTGTCTTTAACTGTCTTTTTCAGTAAGGTCAAAAGTTTGCCTTGAACGGTATGATTGAACAGTGTTCACATGGTGGTACTGCAATAGAAATCTATTCAGCTCTTGTCTCCCCTCTCTTGTTTCTAATTGGGCCGTTTGCAACGCCTTTTTGAGGGGTTCAATGGATCTTTCCACCTTTGCATTACTCTCTGGTGAGAACGGTGTTCCTCGTTCATAGTTATGCCTAACGCTTTGGCATAATTCACAAAGTCATCTCCATTGAAGAATGGACCATTGTCCGTCTTAATTTCTTGAGGGATCCCATGAACTGAGAATATTCCATC
Organism: Nemopilema nomurai; assembly: GCA_003864495.1. Taxonomy (NCBI): domain Eukaryota; kingdom Metazoa; phylum Cnidaria; class Scyphozoa; order Rhizostomeae; family Rhizostomatidae; genus Nemopilema; species Nemopilema nomurai. The sequence continues at coordinate 3,071,196 of ML133426.1, forward strand.
TAAACGTAGAATGACTGATGATGCCTTAGTAGATTTCACTACTCCTACCTCGGGAAATCTTGAGTTCCAGTCTATAATCACAAGCAAATACTCTCCTGCGAGAACAGATCCAAAGAAATCAACGTGAAGCATGTCTCGGAGACCTTCAGGCATACTTGTCCATTTTGAAGGTTCTGGAGGGTTAGCTCTCTTGGTTGCTTGGAAACGTATACATTCTGCTACAGTTTCTTCAGTGAGTTTTTCAATTCCTAGGAGCCATACATTTTCACGTAACAATGTTTTAACGAGTCCTTGGCGGGCATTATGAGCTAAGTCTACCGCTCTTTGCTGTAGTTCATGAGGTATTCCCTGAATTGATTATTAATTCATCTTTTATGCCCTTAAATGTATGAACAAGGTCGACACACTGTTGATTCGTTCTGATTGCTGCTCTCACTGCTTTCATCATTCTGTATGAATTAGTAGCATCCTTTATACCAATCAGTAGCATTCTTTGTCAGCTTTTATGAAAGCAAGCCTTTTGAACAAACCAAAGAACCCGCAGTCTATTTTCGCTATATTGACGACAGGTACGTCATTTTGGATTCAGAGCTGGAGTGTGACTATTTTCATGGAAAACTCAACTCGTTACATCCAGCCCTAAAATTCACAATAGAGAAGGAACAAAACAACTCCTTGAATTTTCTGGATGTTTCTGTTCAAAAGGAAGGCGATTCCTTTTTCACACGTGTCCATTGATGTGAAGCTCGGTATGTCGGTATGTAGAATTTTGTTGCCGATGTGAAGCTCGGTATGTAGGACGCACTATTCAAAGATTGGAGGATAGAATAAAACAGCATGCCCACACGAGCATAAGGACCGACACCTCTGCAGAAAGAGAGCAGCCGCGTCGAAATTGTAAAAGACGCAATGCCCAAATTAATTGTGATTCGGCTTTAGAACAACATCTTTTGGAGAATCTAGATTGCGCCAAAACATACAGTGAAGACAATGTTCATATAATCGGGCAAGCTAGGTCGTCCTTTTACCTAGGTGTTTTGGAGTCTGTCTATATTTCAATGGAAAATCCCATTCTTTGTAGAAAAAGAGTTCGTCTTTTTCCTTGGGCTCTTCTAAAGTTAGGTGTTAAGTTCACAATGGCAAGAAAAAAGCGGAACTAATTTTTTCATACGTCGTCTTTTCACCTAGGTGTTTTGGAGTTGAAAGTTAGGTGTTAAGTAAGTAAAGTTTATAGCATGGCAATTAAATTTTGAATGAATTGGCATAATTTTAAGTGATTTTTTTTAATTAGAACGAAATTTTACTCAGTCGGTTGCATAAGTTGCAAGTCTTACTTAGTAGCATGATTAAGTAAATAGGAAGCAGAACGTTAATGAAACAGAAGACTGATAATGTTAATAGAACAATGTTCTTGCAGGTAATGTTTGAAAACTACGAATTCGAAGGAGTATACATTGCCATTCAGGCTGTGCTTACCCTGTATGCTCAAGGTAAGTTTATAACAGTAGAAGGGGATGAGTTTAATTAGCAACATCCCACTTTCCACAAACTGTTCAGCTCTCGAATGCATTAAATATCCACTTGATATGCATGACAATTTTGTAGTTTGAACGAAAAGAATAGCAAGAAGTAGTCTAAAGTTTCTTCATGCTATGACATATTCTGAATTTTATGAGCTGCTTGTAAGGCATACTGGAAACAATTTGATTATTCCAGATGAACACTTACAATTTGGCAATCTCACTGACTTTCACTTCATAAAGACGTTTTAGAGTATTGAATTAACGTCTTTGAATTTCCTTGGAAAAACACTTTGATTGTTGCATATCAGAGTATACCACATTTGAGTATCTATAAAATCTTATATAAGAATGCCTCCATCATCAACATGTTGCGCGCTATAAATGTTGAAAACGTAAAATACTATTTAAGCCTTAAAAGTGAAATATTCTGCTAAGGAATTACCAGCCTTTTATTTGTTTCTAAACAATTCATATTGAATCTGATTTGATGTAAAGATGGGTTCGATACCTGACGATTCAGTATTTGAATTTGTATACATATCTACACTGTAAGTAGCTATCTATCAGACCTTGCAAAAGGCCACTTTTCACAAATTTATCACTATTCATAGGGATCTTATTGTTTCATCAACTCAACTTTTGATAGTGACAGAAGTTAGAAACCAACTTCATTGTGCCTAAAGGCTTGTATTCACTGAAGTCCTTCACAATTTTTAAGATGAAAGTTCAAAATCAAGTTTCGTGGTTACTTTTGGCTGCTTTGCATCAAATTGTCTACCACCGAGTTTGTGGCATGGGTACCCACGAAGGACTTTCATTAACCATCGTGCCTGCATCACTGGTCACAAATCGGTTCAGGTTGTTGGCAGCCCCTGCGGTCAATGTTGATCCACATGCAAAATAATCCAAGAGAGGAAGGAAAGATAATCCTAGTAAAAAACCCAAGCGAATATTTCCAAAATTTTAGCTGAATTCCGAAAAGTGATCCCATCCCATCATCAACTCGTCGACCCCTTGGAAAAGTTTGAACCTTTCAATCCCTTTCAACACCCTGCACCGATCCTTTACTAAAGGTGGAAACCATCGTTGAAGGCTAAGGGAAATGTTGCATACATTAACGGGAAATGGTGCATACATTAACGGGAAAGTGAATGAACAGTGACAACGAATAATTTGACTTGAATAGTGCTTAATTGAGGAAATATCCACCGAACGCAAATGGGAACAAAGAAATTGATATCAACGGGAATTTTTGGCGAGGCCACAACTCTTCAAGCAAAGGCATTGTTTATACCTTTGAGTTAAATACCACATTAAAGAGATTTGGAATGATGGAATATAAATTGACTTTATTTAATCAGAGACCCACGTTTTAACAAATGCAATAGCAGGATTTGATTTACACAGTAGAAATGAAACAACGGAAGTACTATGTAAACCACCAATTCAATCCAATGTAATTAAAAAGCGAATAGAGAATTTCACAGGTATTATCTTCCAGGCATCCACGTTACCCACAAAGTCACGATTATTATTTGCATTAATTAATCTCATATATAGTTAAACTTATCAATTACTGTTGTGAAGAGTGTTTGCAAAGCTTCTTGGATCGTTTTCAATGCCATCCTTTAGGTTTACTTACTGGTGTGGTGGTTGATTCAGGAGACGGAGTCACTCATATTTGCCCTGTCTACGAAGGCTTTGCACTGCCGCATCTTACTCGAAGGCTCGACATCGCTGGAAGAGATATCACAAGATATTTGATCAAGGTATGCTTGCCAACTTGCTTTGCGCTGAAGCCGAGCTCTTATTGTGAATTAGCGAAGCGTATTGCTGTTTCAATGTGAAAAGGTTAGCTTCAGACCAACAACTGATCTGCTCACCTAATGTTAATGCTAAGAAGCTGTTTGTCCAGAACAACAGGTGTTTCCTTTATCGATCTCAACACGAGGTTCGTTTAGTGCCGGCCCGCAACGACTCGCCCAAAAGAGACCCGACACGCAATCTGTTCAAATTTGATTTTTGAAATTATATTAAATCTTCTTAATTTGTCACAACCTCCCAACCTCATCATTGCCACAACCTCCCAGCCTCATCTTTTTAAGAGAAGACCCAAGTGCCGATATGAAGCTGGTCGGGTCCCCTCTTTGAATGTTTTCTGTTGAAGAGAAAGAAAGAAGCCTCTGGGCACCGCCCCATTAGTAGTAAAAACCTTAGTTGCACAGTAATGCTTGCCTAAACAGTATTGCTTGAAGATGCAGATGTGTTTTCAGGAAGTAAAATTTCCCCAGTCAATACAACATCATTGAGATGTTTAATCTGAACCTATTCTTCTTTTCCCTACCGTCTATCGCTTGAGTTTTAGCATGAATCCTCCCCTTCGAAATTTTCACTAAAAGCAATAATCAATAATAATAATCCAGCTGTCAATTCTAAGTGGTTTGGTATTATTTTGTTAAATTTGATTCCTAGAGATATATCTTTAACCACCATGGAAGGCTCAATTCCAAAATTTTGCTTTTGCGTCCGACCAAACCATGGTGCGTTCTCATATGTCACTAAAGTTGATTATTAGCCCTCCCTGGTTCAATTTCGTGGCGCCATCTCTGAAAATAGATACCTTTAGTTATGCTCAAACCACGTAGTATTGCTCCTATACAATTGATATGAAATAATTTTCATAGAACGTGAATAGAGGACCTTTTTATCAGGAGTCAAAGTCGGACATTATTATATAAAGCGTACACTCATAAGAAATTTCTGAACATTTGTAAGGCGCTCCTGTTAGCAACTGCCATACACCCCCCCCCCCCCTCCCCGCAATTCAGAGTCTGCGATCAATTAGCATTATTTAGGTTTTATGAGAACCGACTAGAATATATGGAAAATGTCTATCTTGTTGGGGATACGAACGGCCAAAGTTTGAAATGCACGCGAGACTGCTGTAAAAGTTTATTAATAGAGCATTCATAGTAGGTTCGTTGTTTGCCAGCGTTTTGGCGGGAAAGGTTGAAACGTTTCTTATCTCAATGGCGTTTCGCCTTTGAAAGAGCAATAAATATTGTACAAAGAATGCGAACCATTTTCTTAGTTTGCTACATGACTATTTTATCGTTTTTTGCTATGTACTTCCACACATTCAGACAGAAGGGCTATGTCCAACGTATATTCCATCATGGTCAAAGAACTTCAGAAACGATATTGAAGACGAAATGGCATAATCCTTTGGGTAGAGATTGGAAAATTCGCTAAGAAATACAGTCAATTCTTTAATCAACTATACCGAGTTGTAAAAATCTTATGACAAATTTATCACATTTTGTTTGAAAAAAACATGGAATTTCACTGCAAATTTCTTCCAAAATAACACCTGGGATTTCAAAAGATATCCTAAAGCTTATTTACATCCATTAAGTTGCTATTTTTAACAGTAGCATTAAGACTTTGTAAAATCAAGATATTTAAATCTACTTTACTGGTGCTTTGTCTTTCAATTGCATCTATCAATAGTCTGTTTGATTCAGAAGATAACCCTGCATTCTGACAAACCCACCAAGAAAAGCTTTTGTCACAACCCCACCGAAAAGGGGATTTAAAGTTTCGAAACATTAATCAAGTTTTTCTAAGCAATGTTGTCATTTGTCAAAACGGTACCTGGCTGGTCTTTACGTTTAGCTGCTAGATTTAGGGTGATATGATCAGTCTCTAATATAACCAAAACTGTTATACATAAGATTGTCATCTGAAAACTTGCTCTGCTAGAACTAGATGGAACAAAGCCCTAATTGAAAAATAAAGTGTTGGAAGCCCTGTCCAACTCCTACTTTAGCTTTATTACTGTATTATGTGCAGAGTTGCTTTATAAACAAATCAACTGACTTGGTAGTTTGTGAATTATATATACACATGGGTCTCTTAGCTAAAACATCCTTCTCTACAATTTTAATGTGTCCCATTGCTCTATTATCGTTGGATGAATCTTTAGACAGTGCCAAAACAAACAAATAAAGACTAAAATATCTTTCTAGAAATGCACATTTTGAAACGTATTTTTAGGTAATAAAATGACTGTTCAAATCACTTTTGATTAATTCAAAAGCAGATTTTTTTAGAAATGAGTTGGCAGCTTTCAAGTAAATCAACAACAAGTGTTCGATGAACTGCAACTGTGATGCTATAGATCAGGGGTCTCAGACTCGCGGCCTGCGGGCCAACTGCGGCCCGGGTGAGGATAATTTGTGGCCCCCGTCTTGATATTAAGGAAATGTTAGTGACAAGAAAAAGCGGAAATAGTTTTTGCATACTTAAAGTATGGAGTACGAACAATACAAGATGAGAGAGCCAGCCAGGTTGCCACTCTTAAAACACGTCTAGTGCCGCAAAGGACTTGTTCACGCTCACGTTTTATCAGCGCTTTTCTTGTGGAAATCCTGATGCGGCCCAGCCTCACCCAGACTCTGCCTCTAGCGGCACCCAGGGAAATTGAGTTTGAGACCCCTGCTATAGATAAACCAGCCTTAAACAATTATGGATTAATGTTGTCCTTAGCAATGTCACTAGATCTCATTATTACATTAAAATACTGATTTTGATTTATCGTAAATGCTTGAATAGGCCTCACCCGCGAATTAGCCATCCAATCGATTTTAGCCCCCACCATATACCCAAAATTTCAAATAAGCCTCACCCTCTAATAAGCCCCAACCCTGACCTTCTATGCCTAAATATATTTTCTGGACAGTGTCTAAAGACAGAATAAAAACATATAACATAAAAACATATCAAGAAATCAGTCTGTTATTGGTTCTTATCTTCAGGTATCTTTTGCCACAGAATCAGTTTGTAGGTTCTTATTTTCCTATGTTCTTGTTTGCGGGGTTTTACTGTATTGCTTTGATGCTGCATGATAAACCAGGCAGATATATGGATTATAAGTGGTCTCAGTTGGCGCAATCTCACCGTTGATATCAGTACATTGCATTTTCATGTTAAAGTTCAAATCAGACTTCACCTTTATCGGACTTCGCCAAGTATTCACCTTTATCACCAGCTTTTCTTTTCAGCTGCTGCTTCTCCGTGGTTACGCATTCAATCATTCAGCTGACTTTGAAACTGTTCGGATGATGAAAGAAAAGCTTTGTTACGTTGGGTAAATATCTTTATGTTCGTTTGTGTTAAATTTTCTATGATTCTGCTTTACAGTTATTCTTATAAGTTCAGATGTGCTTTTTTATTTTGGTCACCTTTTGTACATTTGGAAAATTTATGAAGTATTTTCTTTATTCGAGTATTTTGCCTGCATGTGGGAATGTTGTGGCTTGTACAACTGGGTAAACATTGCTGGCGGGCGTTTTGGTAATTTTTTTCATTATTATTATTATTATCATTATTATTATGCTACAAGACAAATGCTACAAGAAAACACAGCAAGTATGCTCCTCTCTTATCTGGTTTACAGCGGCAGTTCAAATGTGTCTCCTTTGTTAATCTTTCTATGAGCTCTCTTGGCATCTTCGGCAATTCCTGCAATTCATTCTTCAAAATGTGTGACTCTCTCTCCATCGATCAGCAACAAAAACAGTATCTCATTTCTAAACTCTCCAACATTGCCATCCGTACTACGTACTACATATTTTGTTGCAAAAATAAGCCATGGACAAATCCGGAATTACATCCTTTTTAACTTTAGTTGTTTTATTTTATTTTATTTTTCTCAGTTTTTCCTTTTACCTTACGATTGTTATAGTTTTTTCTTGTAAAACCAGGCTAGCCAATTGCAAATTACCTTGTAATAGTGAGATTTGTAGTTGTAGTTTAAGTTGAATTGAAAATGAAATGTTCCATTATTGTTGTTATTATTATTATTATGTATTCGTGACTTATAGCTGACGTATATGCTTTGCCAATTACACCCAGCGATCAGTTCCATAGTTTACTTGTTTGGCTGGTCTCTCCTGTTGCTACCACTGTTCCAAATCTCTTCTTATTAACAAAGTGTGTTTTACATCTGCATGACAATCAGAATTTTAACTTACTCAAGTTTTTATTTTGAAAGCCTTGTTTCCAACCAGATATGATATAGAGCAAGAACAAAAGCTTGCTTTGGAGACAACAGTTTTGGTTGAACAGTACACTGTAAGTTATTTTATGCTAAATCTTTTAGTCTCCTCTTTATTTCGCTCAAGAATTCTTTGTCTATAGACTCTGTCAATGTCATTTGTATATTGCAATCTTCCATGGAATTGAATTTCTTAATCATTTGGACAAGGTTTATTCCCTCTTATTCTATCCGATTGTTTTATACTTCAAATTTCCTTTGGTGCTATTCCCTAGAGATTCTTGTTGTCTCTATATGGTGTTTATGAGACTCTTTGAAACGGTGCTGACATTTTCACTCGAGTATGGGAAGTTGTAATGTGAAGCCTTATTTCCATTATAATTTTCAACTTGGGTAAATGCCTACCTAAGGTTGAACTCTCTTTCATTCAACTACATGAAAAGACAAAATTGGCTTGAACCCAGGTTAATCTCGGTACGCATGCGCTTCGTTTTCAACAGGGCGTTTTCAATGGTTCGTATCTTACAAAATGGTGGGAAGGAACGATGAGAATTCGATGTTGGGAATTCACTTTCTAAGGCAGTTCTTAATTTTGAAGTCTCACCGCCGTGTTGTTAACAAAATTTTGAAGTAGAGCATTGCTTAACGAAGAAGACGTGTCCATAAATTGTAAACTAAACATCGAAAAGAAACATACTCAAGATGGAGATCAAAGGGGAACAGAAGGAATTCCTCTCTTTTGGCCAATTGAAAAACGCATTCCCCCTTGCCTTAAAACAGTTTCAACCCAGGTTAACTGCGTTTACACTACGAAATTTTTAACCCAGGTCAACGTTAACCCAGGTTTAAAGTGGTAGTGTAAACATGGCTTAAGATTTGAATTATGTGCAATAATAAAAAAAAATGATTGATAATCTTGTGTTGATTGGCCCGGTTTCTGAAAAGGTACACAAGCCTTGTTTTTGGTACAGTGATCCTTTCGCCACTGCTCATTGAAATGCCTCTGTCTTTCAGCTCCCTGATGGCAGAGTCGTTAAACTAAGTGGCGAGCGGTTTGAGGCACCAGAGGCACTGTTTCAACCTCATCTTATTAACGTTGAGGGTGTCGGTGTAGCCGAGCTTCTTTTTAATACCATAAATGCTGCTGACGTCGATACCCGCCCAGACTTCTATAAGCACATTGTCCTATCTGGTGGAACAACTATGTATCCGGGACTACCTAGTCGGTTGGAGAGAGAGATAAAGCAACTATATTTGGAAAGAGTTCTAAAAGGAGACACAAGCAGGCTTTCAGTATGTATATCTAACCTCTTTAAGTGCATCGACATAATTGTTGCTTTACTTTCATTAGTAATCGCTGACTAGTTATCCTTGCATTAGTGAATTTAGCTCATTGGCCGAACAAGTCTTGCTGCTGGGCATGAGTGCAAAGCTGCGGATTCAGTTGGCTTCATCCATTTATCGTTGCAAATGTTACGGAACTGGCATAGCGCCGTGCTGAATATAAGATTTCAATCTAACTTGAGTGTTTCGCTTATGCCTGCGTCAAAAGTTTCGAGCCATTACATTTGCTTACATTCTACATATTCAAAGCCAGTCTCTTCCTTATTTTCCACTTCGTTGATTTACTGGCTGACACATTATACACTTTCTCGCAATATACACCTCGCCAGGGCAATCCTGAGACGAGGCTCGGTGTTCTATAGGCACGTAATGTCTTATTGAGGTGCCGCATCTCTATATAGTGAAAGATATATTCATTGAATGCAAATGCCTTTTCTGCGGTGCTAGTTTTATGTAAAAGGTATTTTAGATCAGCAAGATACATCTTGTTCGTAAACGTCTGTTGAATTTGACTAGGCTAGAACTGGAAATGAAACATTAACTACAGTCTTTAGGTTTGAAAAATTTTACCAATATCTGTGCAGGTCAACGTTATTTTTTCCATGGACCAGAGGCCAACCAATTCGTGCTATTAAGACATGACATTTTCTGGCAGAACTCAGTAATTTACTTTACGTTTCAAGGCACAACACTACGATCTTAATAATGCACCTGAAATAGAGATTGTGTCAGATTTGGTCAACAGATTTAGACTACTTCAGGTCGTTGATCATGACACGTTTGTGCTAGATTCTTGTATTCTTGTAAATTCTTGTATTAAACTTAGTTTCATCTCACATTTCGAAAGTGAAGTACTAGAAATGTTTTGAACTGTGAAGCTGGGCATTCCTTGCGCTTGTTTACGCTACATACATTGCTGCACTAACTCAAAAAGTTTGGATTTGGATTAGCGATGTACCCAAAGAATGGCAAGAGACCTGCTCAGTGCTAATTCACAAACGGAGAGACGCAATTAACCCTGAAAATGGAGGCTCTGTCACCTTGACATGATTTTGTCGTGAAGTAAACTGTTTACATACTGCCTGCACGTTTCCACGTGTGATTTTATCTACAAACAGGTGACATACTGACCAAATGGCCTTTATTTTACGCAGGTATATTGGGCAGCGATCTGCTATCATTAGATCATTAGACCTACCATGTTGCTCTACAATGCTAAGGTGCATTCGTAAGGGCTGCGTTTCTGCCCAACTGAAATATTTGTTATAGTGTTTCTTACTGGCAAGAGGTCTGGTATTTCGGATGCGCTACACAAGGACAAGGTCACAGAATTATAAATAGGCAGAGAGAAAATACGCCTTTTTGACCATAGGGTTCCTTTATAGCAGTAAAGAACGCGAAGCTCTCCCCGTGGTTCTCAATTTTTTGGTGAATAAGATGGTCCAAAAAGAACCAACTTGACTTAAAGATGGCGTAGAGAATATGGAATCAGACGTTTTGAATAAATTTTAGACAGTTTAAGTATTTCGTAGCTCGAACTAAATGTCGAATCCCAATCTGAATGTCGAATCTGATTCTGAATCTCATTATGTTCCTGAATAGCACGGGGTAATAGGTAGTAGAGTCACTCTCGCTGTCCGCTGAAGTCCTAAAATTTCAGACGCATGCGCTAATGAAAACGAGGTTAACCATTTACAACTAGCGAAAAATATATGGATGTGTATCGAAATTTTTCGAGAGCTGCTGAAAAAATGGCGGTATGTCGAGTTCTAGCGCAAGGGAAAAAACCAAAAAATACCTAGAACCTGTACTGCAATGAACTACAGTAAAACTGCACTGCTAGCACTGCCTGGGAATGCTTGCCTGACAAACGTTATAGAACTATTTGGAGGAACCCAATGATGAATTTTGCTGTTTGATTGTGTTTGTAACTACTGTAGCTAGACGTTGCTACTAGATCTTTTGGCGGAGTTTCTATTCTAAATTCAGTGCAGTCAAGAATGCATAAGAACGAGGTAACGGCTAGCACAGAACCTTCTGGTCAATTAAAAAAGGTAGATCAAGTCGAATTCTCAAAATAAACACCAACAGCTGATCCAGTTTGCTAATTGGGGTAACTGCTTTTCCCACACCAATAATGGAGTGGGAGAAAACAATCCATTATAGCAATAGCAACCTCCAAAATGTGCCTTTCGAGTCTTGTGTAGTTCTCAGCCTAGCGTCATATAAATTGACAAAAAAGGAACTGTTATTTCATCAGCTGATTCATTTTACTTCTCGTGACACTGAATTTATCCACAAGCTCCATAAACTAAAAATTCGAGGCTCTTCATTTTTCAAGGACGCAGCTTTTGCTTTTGATGAAGTAATGGTTGTTCTCCTAGCAAGTGTTCATCTATATCTCCACCACGCAAATTTCACAAAGGAATTGCAGTTTTTCAAAGCTTTTTTTCTAAATTGGGCGAAGTAGCACTTGCTGGGCTTGTGTAAGCTTCACCCTGAAAATGATAGGAGCAAACACAAGCTGATATACTTGGCTTGAAGTCTATCCTACGAATCCTGGCAATCCACGCGTTTATCTATGTGGAACTGAAGTGTATTAGTAAAATGTACGGTCTGGATTTCGCTTTGATGAATAGTTGGAAGTAGTATCTACTTTTCCTCAAGCGTTATTATTCGAAGTAAACATAGGACAATAGAACTGCATGATTTTGATAATAGGCCTATGCAATATGAAGTTCTCACAGCGATCGGAATTTAGTAGAAGTGAAACTGAACTGCAGCTACGTACTTTACTTGGTAGATTAGGCAACAATACTTTTCACAAGGAAACAGAGCTTTTCAAATGCCGATATCAAGCTCGGTTGGTGACAGCCAAGAGCTGGAAACCTTTATCGATGATGCACAATGTCAGAGCAATGATGCATAGGTTGAATTCGATAGGGAAGCTTTAATTGAGGAATTACGCATGCGTCATGGCCACTGGTGTTGCGCGGCGTGAACAAATCATTAAGGCCTTTGTCTGGAGCAATGAGAGTGAATTCTCGTCTTCTCGACAAACTAGTCAATATGCTATAACCGATCGCACTTTGCTTTTACCGTCATTTACCTTTTCAATTTTTATTAACACTCGTTTGTCTTGTGTATCACTGAACATACGTTTTTCTTGTCTACTCCGGCAAGACCGTTGATATCACAGCTAGCTCACCCTGCCAGGCTGGGTTGCAATTGTCGTGAACCCTCTGCGTTTGAGACTGTAAACCTTTGTCCCATAGTCGAGATAGTATGTCAATTAGAGCATTTTGATTCAAAGGTATAACATCATTCATTGTGCTATATCTATACTTTCGATGATTATTTCATTAAATTGGAAAATTAGAAATATACCTCACAATAACCCTAAGAACACTATTGCGTCTTTTCGACAGAAATTCAAGATAAGAATAGAAGATCCACCAAGAAGAAAGCACATGGTTTTTTTGGGTGGTGCCGTGCTAGCTGACATTATGAAAGATAAAGATTCCTTTTGGATGACAAGACAGGAATATCAAGAGAAAGGTCTCCGCGTCTTAGAGAAGCTTGGTGTAGCACCTAGCTGATTTCGCCAAATTAAAGTTTTTTTTGCCAATTCAAAGTTTCTTTCCCTAGCCAATTTTATTGTCCTACTTAGTTGAGACGCTCTTTGCCGCTATCCATTGAAACAGTATGTATCATCTATAGTTTGATTCGGATTTCATAAATTTGCTCATAATTCCTGCTAAATCTCAAATTTATCTAGTTTCTCATATCTGTGAAATTGTATCAGAAGAATAGTTGGTCTGAATTTCCATTGCTTGAATAACCTTTTTTTAATTAGGTTGAGCGGTAACACTTGCAACATTTTTTAGTTTTTCTTTAAAAATTTTCATCAGAAAACTACTCTTCTTGTTTGAGTGAAAGCTAAACTTTCTCGAGAGAGAAATAATGTAATGGCCTTAAAATGAGTATATTATAGCAAGCACGCAAACTTTTGTATGTTTCTGTCCCAGAAGAATGACAAATAAAGACCATAAATTTTCAAAGTCTTATATTGTCTTTTCTTGATGTTTCGTAGAAATGTCCCAAGCGAAGACTTTGAACCAAGCTATTTCTTTAAAAACTCTAGAATAAATTTGTGAACACGAAATGCTTTTTTTTGCGCATATAAAATAAATACTTCGGATAGCTTGAATCAAATATTTCAATCTTTAAAAATCTTGCCTGATTAATTCCTGAAATTTTAAATAGAATTAATTCCCTCGCCGGGGCCCTTCACTTATGCCAACCTGAAACCTAATTTAAGGAAAAACATTTTGGGCTTTCGGTGCATCAGCACTTGTCTTGCCTGAGGAATGACGCAATTTATGGTCGGTGTTTGATTTCAGGGAGAAAACTGTCTTAGACCCCGTTTATACGAGAGTGGATTCCAAAAGAGTACGGATAGCCCTTGCGTTTACACGGGAGATGGTGGATCCGTATACTTTTGGATCCGCTATCCGAACGCTTTTGGGATCGCTTTCAGAGGTGATCCCGTATGGATCCGATCTGGACCGGATCCCGTGTAAACGGGTGGATTTTTCGAAAGTGAGACAGAATATTTGTCAATTCAAGGTAGTTTGAATATGTAATCCGCGCTTTTTTGGCGCCAGAAAGCCAAACATCAAATTGACAGACTACTGTGTTAAAGAAATATTACGAAAAGATGGGTTCAGAAAATCTCAAAAATATGCTTCTAGCATGGAAGATAGTTCTCGTCAGAATTTTTGAGAGCATTTCCATTTCCAGAAAAACCAGTAACCTGATAATGTTGGCTAGAAATGCAGACATCAAACACCGAAAAAGAGAAGAATCTAGACCGGCCAGGTAGAACCAGTGCCTGGTGAATGAATTTTGCAAATAATGTTGTTGTTGCAGAGGAATGGTTGGAGAATTTTTCGTATGTCTCGTGATAGCTTCTATCTCCTCTGTGATGAAGTCAGTCCATTTTAAAGCAAACAACAGACAAATATGCGCAAACCGCTATCAGTAGAAAAACAAGTAGCAATTACTATGTACTATTTGGCAAATGAGGGGAGGTACAGGAAAGAGGTCAATGCATTTGGCATTTCAAGAAGCACAGTGTCAGTGATAGTCTCAATTGAGTTTGGAATCTCAGTACTCTCTTCTCAGGGGTAGGCAGCCTACAACGTTGACGATATGTCGTCGTACTTTGTCCTCACAGTTTCCCAATCCTGTCCACCTGCAAGCTTTGCAGTTTTGTAGTCCAATACTACTTTCAAAAGTAGTGGAGTTTCTTCGTCAGTCCACGAAAATTGACCCTTTTCAGTGTTACCTCCCTCTATGTTCAGGTTGGACTGTGTTTTGATCGTGAAGGCCTGAAAACGTCATATGCGCGCCAATTCTCAAAAGCGCATGCGCGTATCTGTTGAATTCATCTGGATCCGATCCCGTGTAAACGCAAATGGTTATGGATCCGATCCCGTGTAAACGCATTGCCATTTTAGGGATCGGATCCAAAAGTATCCGGATATTTGCGGATCCAATCTGATCCAGGTCTCGTGTAAACGCATTGCCATTTTAGGAATCGGATCCAAAAGTATCCGGATATTTGCGGATCCAATCTGATCCAGGTCTCGTGTTCGTCTTAGTTTTATTCCCCGCGAATCGGGCTGAGACACCTGTCACACAATCGAATGACTGTAAGAGAAAATTAGAGATGAGAGGAAGGAAGAACGAGAATGTAGTTGGGTGTGGGCAGAAACGATTAACACACGCATACGTTTTCCTCGATAATTGGTTTTAACACCAAAACTTTTCTTCGACGAGATGCTGTACCTTGAGTCCGCAAACCAAAACAAGACGAAGAGCTTAGCAAGCGTCAAAAGCTCATGGTGAGTTATATGTTTGCTATTCTTTTGGATAATTGCCTATCAAATTCATATTGCTTAACACCTGAAGTACGTTATCGATGATTCCACAAAAACCCTGGGGGCACCCACATAATACTTTATATGTAAATGCACAGTGCTTCATTCTTGTACCAGTGTCGTTGTAAACTTCCTTAGTTACTCCCTCCCTACGATATTTAGAAAATCAAAATTGAACATTCACATCAAGGGCAGTCGGAGATTTTATAACAAACCAGGCAGTGTCGTCACAACGAAATTCATTTTTGGGGTGGGGGTCTGCCTATTGAATCACTTCCCCGCCAGTACACTATTTTAAGGCAGATAAAGTATTGGGGGCTCCAGACTCCCGCTTCTGGTGGCCTTGACAGATACTTCAATTAAGGACAACGAAGACCAACAACCGCGGAGGATGTACTAGTTTGAGGGGGCAAAAAAGTATTTTTCGGGAAGAGGGGCTAAACATGCTAAAACCAAGAGAAGTGCGATTTCCTTATGATTCTAAGTACATTTCGGAAATATTGGGGGTCCCCCCTAAAAAAGAAATAAATTGCAGATTCTAGCAAAATAAACTTTTTCCATAACCAGGGGCGGGTCAAACCGAAAATAGTTTGGTAATCAATTTCTTGGTCGAAATGGGAACATCAATTATCCTATCGCACCCTTTCCACTTTCACGTATTTCACATAATAAAATATGCAAGCTTTTTGCAGTATCAGGATTCAGTTTCTTATAAGCAGTTCGCGTTTTGATATTAGGCCGAAGGTTAGTTAGTGGCTCTTTCCTGTGTATGATTACCTCGGGGCCTCGTGTTGCGTAGGCACGGCCATCCTTATCCGCAATTTCAATAGCTATCACATTTAAACAAAAGCGATGTTTGCCATAAGATTCTCAGGAAATTATCGACTCTCTGAAACAAGGGAATGAGGCCCCGTTCACACTGCCCCGTTTTCATATAGCCTGGTTTCCATATAGTCGCTGAAGTCGCTGGAGTCGCCAGGATCGCTTAAAAACGGGTTCAACGACCCCAGCGACTTTATGGAAACAAGCTAATTTATTTTGCTGGCGACCCTCAACAACCCTTGCGACCCAGTCGCTGGGATCGCTGAAGTTCTATCTCAGCGACCCTCAGCGACCCTCAGCGACCCACGGTTGAGTGCACCTAAAGAAATATTTTAATGGAAACATGGCAGCGACCGTCAGCGACTGTCAGAAAGCACAGCGCATGCTTTTGCGCAATTTTAATTGCTAGGCCCAGATTTCTGGACCGCGTTGATCTGGAATCGAGCGACCCTCAGCGACCAAATGGAAACAGACTGTTGCTTGAGTCGCTGGGGTCGCTGACAGTGGCGTCGCTAGTCAAATGGCACTGGTCATGCCCTCCATCCAGAACATTGTGGGCGTGGTCAATATTGACCACGCCCATTTTGTATACGAAAAGTTTCGTTTCCAGTCTAACATTTAAGAAAAATCATATGGTACCATCTAGTTGTTTTACTAGCAATTTGGAAAATAAGGTTAGAACAATCCAATACATTCTTCTTCCACACTTGCATTAATGATAATAAAGAAAATGAGTTTTGTGAAATTCACTCTAAGTTAATGTCACACCCCATATTAAGGGATTGCCCATACTTGAGATTAGGAACTCTGATTATCTCCACTGATTTTCAAAGGTAGGTAAAACAAAAAGAGTACAAGTAGTAGTATATAAGTAGCAGTACTAGACAATTTGCAAAAATGACATACTCCATACTGAAAACTTCAGACAGTGTTGACTTGATAAAAAAATTTCCAATAAAGAAAAATGTCTTCATTCACAAGTAAATAATCTCTTCAAAATGTTTTGAGATTTTCTGTATCATGGTATCATATAGCTCTCTAGCTCTTTCATAAAATGAATATCTAAGAGAATTTCTTTTCACTGGTCTGTCATAAAGCACTCACTCTGTAAAGGCAGAGCTGTACACACTTTTTGGTCTAAAGAGCAGGACATTTTGTAACTGAATGTATGTTTACAAATTATGATTCCATTGATGAGCACCAATATTTATCAGGCGCGCAACCAGGAATTTCAGAGGGCAGGGGTCCAAGACACAAAAAGGGCACAATGGAAATTTTACTCCTTCATTACCTGACTTCTACTTTTATATTAAGAAGCAGAAAAAAATGTTACAAAAATATTCCTGAAATTGTTCACTGCCTTTTAACGTCGAAAGATACTAAACATTTCTACTAGCATAATTCGAATAAAAAGCCTCATTGCAATTCAATGCGGATATACTGAACTACAGAAGTTACTCCATTTTAAAAAAAATCAGATAAATTGTAAATGATTGCTTGACTTAATTCTTTACTCCATCATCACTTTAAGATTTTTGTTTCCCGGTAAAGTATTCGAACTGACAAAAAAGCAACCAAAATGAAATGAAAGCTACGTAACTCTATTTATCTGATTATTTTCCATACTCAAATCAGTGTCACTCAAAAAGGATAGATGAAGAAAACATTCGCCTGGGTTGCTGCTTTATAAATGCGTCTACAACAGCATCAGATGTTGGCAGCAAGTCGGACCGCATTTGTATTAGATTCAAGTCACTTTCACGTTGTGACGTCATTGTACTGTGATAGGCTGTCTTCAATCGTCTGACTCCAGAAGCTGCTCTCTCTGCTTCGCAGGAACCTATGGGTGAAATGCAGCCTATCACAAGCAATCTTCGTATTGAAGGGAAAATGTCCCGGTCAGCAACACGGAGAGCGTCTAGTAGACTGTCTGGTGGCTCGGCAACAACATAAGCCTGTTCACCGTCACATCTCAACCGTGATTTTTCTGGATTTCTCTTTCTCTTGTCATGCATACATTGTAGCGCTTTCCTTTGCTCTTTCTGTCGTCTTTTTTCTTCAATCTCAGTGGACTTCTCTTTTCTGACCGCCATCTCTTTTTCCCAGTGCCTTTTCCATCTTAGGAGCTCACTTTTAAAATGTAATCCATCATCTTCCATATCCAAAGAGAACTTGCTCTTTAAAATTTGAACGGCCTCAAGAACATCGAATTCTTTGCTTAGCATTACAGATGGTAGAATGTTGAACAGTTCCACCTGATTTCTGTCTGCGAGCCTTGACCTAAGCTGACTTGTAATGCTGTCAAGGAATGGAACTGCTACAGAGCGACGAAAATATTCTTCTATGTCATCACTTTCGACGTTATCGCGGAATCTGCTCCAACATCTTGTAGTTCTGGGCTTGTTTGGCTGAACACCAACTGATTGTGCCATCTTCACTGCTTGCTCATACCAGTCTGCGAATTCTTTCTCTATATTCGCTCGTTTCATGGAAAGGTCCTCTATGACACTGTCAATCATATGGTGAGCTTGAAAGATGTCTTGGTTTCTTCCTTGTAACTTTTTTACAAGTGGTCTTAGAGGCTCCATCCCGTTCATTGTCGAAATAAATGAAACTATATGTGCAAATGAACTGCACGAAGAATACAAGCCTTGTGCCTTTGATTTGGTTTCGGAGTCCCAGGACCATTCTTCTTCAAAATCGGTGCGTAATGCGTCATAGAACTCGCTGTATAGTTGGGGCTTGAAGATAGACTCCATAACTGCAACATTGGCACGATAGAGCAGATAATATGACTCGAATGCACGATGACGTTCGACCCAACGAGTGCGTGCCAGACTGACTATATTCTTCCTCTGTACTTCTGTGAGGCCCATTTCTTCGCCGTAATAATTTAAGAATTTTTCAAAGTACCACTTTCTTTTTGGAGAGAATTCATAGAACAGGTAAACTGATGAAATGACATCCATCATGTTACTGATGCTTCGATTCTTACATGCAGTAACAATTGCAAGATTGATGACATGACTCCGATAGTGCGTATATGCTGCATTTGGGGCCTCTTTCCGGACTTCAGCTTGTGCACCGCACCTATCACTAGACATTGCCGCAGCTCCATCATAAGCTTGTCCTCTGCAATCAGCCATAACAAGTTCGTTGCTTCTTAATATTTCTATGATATTCTGTCCCAGGTTTTTTCCAGAAGTGCGTCCTTTCATGTGCATGGACTGGAAAAACGTTTCCTCAACTTTCGGCTCACCATTAATTGAGTTGAGAAAAAGGGGACAAACGAGTAAAACTTTTTTATTTGCAAATCTTTCTGTGACCTCATCTCCAATTACCGCATAAAATTTTTCGCTTGATATCATATCCTTTATCTGGTTCTTTATAACGAAAGCTGCATTGGCAATAATGTCATTTTGGGTCTTCCATGATAACATCTTTGCATTTCGCTGACCGTTTTTCAAATGTTCTTTTACAATGGGGTCATATTTTGCAATCAGCTCCATTATCGCAGGAAAGTTTCCTCTGTTTTCTGTACTTTCGTCCATGTCATTCACTTTTGTATCCCTGTGCCCTCTCAGTGAGAGCCCTTGTTTGGCACAAAGCAAGACTGCATCCACTATTGCTTCTAGTATGTGCTTGTTTCGCTGATAGTACTGCTCTGAAATTTTGTCAGCCTCAACACTGTTTTCTGGATGCATGAATGTCCTCATGAAATCGGAACCTTGGGCAACTGCAGCTTTGTGGTAGTCGTTCTCTGCATGAGCTTTGATCAGTTCTGATCTCTGTAGCTTTTGGAATGCCGAAGCAACAAATGCCCCTCTTTGGGCCTTCTTGTGAGGTTTGTCAAACAAGACACACAGTTTGCACAATCCTCCGTTCAATTCCGGACTGTAAACATGCCATGACCTCTCCTCTAACCATGTAGAGGAATCGCAACCCCTCACATTCTTTTGGATCTTGACGAGATGAGAAGCAGTGAAGACAACACAAGTTCCTCTCAACATATTATCAAACCTTCCACGTCTACATTCTACGGCAACGATACCGTGACTCTCGATTATCAACAAAACATTACGGTTAACATGCATCACTCCTAAGATTATAGAACAACCAATCACATGCAACGTATTATATGGTTAATCTTTTCCATTAGTTTCACAAACATAACATAAGAACTATTCAAATTTGGTTAGTACGTAAATAGTAATGTCCTATGGTTAAAGAGGAAATGAAACAAATTTTTTATTTTAAATTCTGAATCCCCGTAATGAATTACCTTATAACCCAGAATTTCAATGTGTTTAGAGAAATTTTGGCTAAACTACGAGGGCAATACTGACTTCAATTTTTCAATCAAAAAGTGGCACCGGTGCGCCCTGTTTAACTAGCCTCGTTTTGAATGTTGTGACGTAAAGTTATGGACACGCGCAGCGTTTCGTAATATTTACATCCCGTTTCTACGTACTGAAACGTTAGATTAGCTATGGAGCCAGGTAACAAAACCAAGGTTCGTGGTGGTCTACGATGTGTTGTACACACTCTAGACAATAAAAAGCTGTTGTAATGACAGTTATACCAAGGGTTTAAACACCCATCGCTTTCCAAAGGACCCTACTGTACTCCGGCAGTGAACTAAATTTGTTAGAAAGCGTAGGCCAAATTTCGACCAAAGCTACTTTTCAAACCCCGTCCTTTGCTCAGATCATTTTGAACCAGGTTGCTATACAAGGAGCGTAGCTAGTCTACTAGAGGGGGACGACGTTTCACAAACAAAAAAGTTTTTACAACGAGATGCTGTTCTGGCATTATACGTTCTGGCATTATACCAGAAATGAAGGAAATTCAACCTCTCAGTCTAAACGGGAAAAAAGAAAGGTAAGATTTTATTTTTTTGCCTACTTCATTTTCAATATATTCCTTTAATTAATGTGTAAATAAAGCAAAATATACGCTACATAAAATGACAAGGTCAACTACAATATAAACGTGGAGCTCGCTTTTAAATCTTCCCCCTCAAAATAAGTAGATTGGGTACAACAGAATAAAAGTAAACACAACTCGCTACTTCTGATCTATTTAAACAAAACAATTGGTTTTATCAAAATCTCAACGTGATAAAAGTTTTCATAACAAACAATTGGTGTTTATTGTGACATATTTTTTAGAATGTTGGCATGGCAATTAAAAAACAACATTTTGTATCTTTTACAAAGTCAAGCCCTTCCAATTTGAAGGTTTACAAAATACATATATGCATATAGAACATTTATCAAATTGTATAGATTCACCCAGGGCACAGCCAAAAGGATTAGCTCTTGCTGACAAAAAGGGTGTATCTCACTCATTAAGGGTGTGGTCAAAAGATAAATACTCTCATATAAAGGCTGATTTTATGTGTTTCTGTTTCAAATGTTAATATGTTATAATTGTTGCAAAAAAGTTACAGGTAGAGTATCCAGCAAGTTTCCTGGCAAAAATAACCAATGTAGGGGGGGGGTACCCCACCTACCAAACCCCCTTTGGCGACGCCCCTGGATTCCATAAATGTAGTGGCTCAAATTCACATTCTGTTTTTCAGGGTGTAAGAGATACAATACAATGTGGCTTCTGTTGCGGATACACAAATGGAACTATTCAAGAGCAATTATTCGACCAAGCAACATCTTCTAAAACTGATAAATGGCAGACAGTCTTTACAGAAACCAGCATGGAAGCAACTTCATTTCCAGATGTGTCAAGTTTAGCCTGTCAAGATTGCAAGGTGAAAACCTTGAGATTGAAAAACTTGAGTGAATCGCCAAAATCTGAAAATAATTAGACAGAAATGGAAATTAACAAGTCAAAATAATGTAAGTTCGCTTTGCACAATAACATTTGCTGATATGCCAAATTTAAATTCCATTTCATTTCCATATAAATTACTTTTTGTAACCCTTTTCTCATTTATGCTTTGTTTGTAGGCAATCAATTATCTAAAATGTAAAATAAAGAAATTCAGAGAGTCAAAACAAGGACAGCCAACTAATCCCGGGAAAAACATGGAAGTTGAAGAGGAAGACAGTGATTCTGATTCCTACAAAAGTTTCGCTGAAAATGATGAGGAGTGGAATCCAGAAAGAGATGAGGATGAATTCGAAGACAGAGAAGAATAATTTGTAAATGAGGGAGAAATAGAACGTGTGAAAATTAAGACGATGAAAGAGTAACCAATGAAACAAGAGGAAACATCAGGTAAAACTATCATGATGACATCATTGCATAATTATATGGTAGAAAAGGTATGAACAAGTCACATAATAGGTAATATTATCCACCAAACTGTAATACTTAAATACTGTAATACTGGGGAGATTTGACAACTTGTTGAACTTGTAAACAAAAGAAAATCCATGGTAGAAATGATTACAGCTCTCAAATATCTGATTAAAATAAAGCTGCCAAAACTATTTCCTTTTAAAACTATCAATCATATACATGACTTGCTTCATTAAATAAGATAATTTGTTTTGTTACTTACTCGTGTAGGCTTGCCTTCCTGTGATACTTCCTTCCTTGTCTGTCCCTTTGCAGTGGGCCAACATTCCGAAACACAGTTGTATTTGACATGGCAATGAAATCTTCATGTTGTGCAATACATATTTGTTTAATGCTTTCGTCCAATACAAGTTAACCCAGTGCAGCATCTGCACTCCAAAGCACCAACAAGATGATAAATTTCATATTTTCGACATCTACACCTGCAAAAAAAAGCCATAATGCCATAGTCATAATCAATTAAGTTTACGATGGTGCGACCCTCCGGGCCTGAACTAGGCACTGTACATGACGCTTGCTAATTTCGGTTGATACCTACAGTATTTAGACATCATTTAAACTAAAGATAACGAGTTTTAAACATATATGCGACATTTATGGAATAAACTTACAATTAACTAACTTCTGTCTTTTGTTCGTATCGCTCTCGCAAAATTGCCGGGGTTAGGCCGTCGTGACCTAGGTTATCCTCGTCGCTACTTGATTCCGTGTCTGCCGAATTGGTATGGCCTGGCAGGAACACAGTAAACAGCAACTGCCCCCTCTTCTTCTTCGGAAACTCCTAAGCTAGTGTCACTTTCGTCCAATATGGTGAGAATTGAAATTCAAAAACTAAACATGCGATCGCCAACTCTGCCAGAAAATTTGTTGTCCTCGAACATGCGCGCTTCGTGTCCATAACTTTACGTCACAGCTCGCTAGTGTCTAGTCCCCCTTCGCCATTTTTGGTTGAAAAATTATTGTCAGTTTAGCGGTGTTTAAGTTTGTTTTTAATAGTCTTCTTGCTTGAAATAGCTAATGCGAACTATTTTTCCTACACAATTGTGGGTGGAGAAATCGATTAAACGCATAAAAAAAATGGTTTCATTTCCTCTTTAAAACCAGGCGGTCGTGGGAAAATCTCCCTCGCAGCGCGCAATATCCGCAACAAACCAAGAATGTTGATAAAATAGCGTTTTCTCTTTCCCATTCTTACTTATCTTCAATGAAAAGAGTTTTTCAGTAGCACTTGGCTTAAAATGATATTTCAGATAGTTGTACTTGTCTTCATCCGTTAGGTCAGTCAATGGCCTTTTACCAAGTACAACATCTGCTAAATCATAAGCCCGCTTTATTTCTTGCTGCTGATTAAAACTGCCCCCTTCAACAACACGTTCCCCGACTTCAGTCGATTGGCTGTCTTCGCTGCTGCTGATGCTTTTGTCATTGTCCTCGCTGGTATGTTCGCTGCAGTTCTTTTCATTTTCATTTATTTCTTTCCTTTGTGCTTCTTGGTCTATACCACTACTTTCGCCAAAAGACTCTGCCACAGAAACGGATGTTGCATTTCTCGACTCTTCTGGATCTTTGCGGGGTGTTTTGAAGAAAGAAAGTTTGCTCTGTTCCTTGTCTTCCGCAGCTCGCTTGAGTGCCATCTTTTTGTGCTTCAAAACTCTTTCTTTTCTAGGCATGGCTTACTATTAAAGAAACTTCAAGAATACAGGTGGAACGTCGTTTTGTATGATACAAATCAAGCATAGGCCAAGACAGAATCTCTTTATTCAGTTACGTACTACTTGGTCGCAAAATAATTTGATAAGAAACGGAAAAGGCAGTTGTGATCGACTCTCATTGTATAACGGAAATGAAATAATAACTTGAAATTTAAATTGAATGAATGCCATGTCGACCATTTATCAGGAGAAGCTATTGTCTTTAAATACATATCCGGAATGTGTCAGTAATGGCCATCCCTCTTAGCTTGATAACAAAAAAGTTAAATCAGATCATTTCCAAACGGAGATTTTAGCAATTTTCCAAGAAAAAGGGCACTTTTCCTCTGTTGTGAAAAAGGGCAGGGGTCTGGACCCCCAGGACCCCCCCCGTAGTTGCGCGCCTGATTTATACAGTAAGAATTGAAATGATAAAAGTTATCTGCAAGTTAACATATAATCAGTTGTCTGCAACCAAGGCAGTGGCGAAGCTGGGTCTTTAGAGTTAGTCATGCAAATTGCACAGAAAAACCGGCTTGGGGCTGGGGGCTGGGGGGCGTCGCAATCCACCTCCCCGGGTGAACCCCTGTGACATTATGCTATTTTATGATAAAATTACCCCCAAATATAATAAAAAATATTGTAAACATTCTAACAACTACACAGTTCTAAGTTGCAATCTTATCTGGAGCATATTTTGATGCCAACGTTATGGAAAGGAAGCTTTAACAAATTTGGAGGTTTCAAGGTTGATTTTTGAAAATTACAATTGTTCGGAAGACATCAACATAGTTAAGTTTTTAGGCCTTTATCAGTTACTAAAGTTCTAAAGTTCTGCAAATTTGTGAATATATAAGTATTAACAAAGGAGATGAACTTTTTATCAATAAAATATGTGTATATTAAATCTATATAAGTTATTTGTAAATAATTGCCAAGGAAAATTAGTTCCCAATATCATATATTGAGTTAGGCTCATGCTCCACTTCAAGGGTTTGCCTTATGGTCAAGTTTCTGTTTCAGGCAGAAGGAACCCACCAGTTCCTTGGTAATAATAAGAACTAGGGAAAGCAACAAAATAACAGGTTTTAACTGTACTGCAACAGTAACTGCATGTTTTCAGAAACATACTTTAAGAAATATGTTAAACCAAAAAATTCTGAACATGGAGACCCAAAAGGTTCTTTAATCAGCAACAAGTATTAATCAGAAACCAGTTTCCACCTAGCATCCAAAGGTAGTTCATAGATATGGAGAAGCTTTGCTTATTGTGCAGTATCATGTGCCTTCTTCTCAGTGTGACACCTCATGACTCCAATATATAAGGAATTGCAGATGGCTTACAACAAATAATGGCAGTCAAAATTATACATATGGGGAACTTTTGGAGTACCTTTGATCAGCAGTAAGTTAAACAATAAAACAAGATAGTTCTCATCCCTGTCTCAAATTATTTCTTTGATCAGCAACAAGTTATAAAATAGTTATAAAATAGAATAGTTCTTATATATGTCTCAAGATATTTCTTTCAGCAACAAGTTATAAAATAGAATAGTTCTTATATATGTCTCAAGATATTTCTTTGATCAGCAACAAGTTATGATAAAACAAGATAGTTCTCATTCCTGTCTCAAGATATTCTTTGATCAGCAACAAATTATAATAAAATAAGGCAGTTCTCATATATGTCTCAAGGTATGTCAAGGTAGTTCTCTGATCAGCAAAGGGCAATCAATCAACAGCCTAAAATTTATTATATATACATCTTTGAAAAATTTTGGTAGGCCTACTTCAGTTAAATATTATTCATTTGAAAAGAAAGTTCAATATCCTTGGCTTTTGGATGAATTTATCTGCAATAGAACTTTGCAGAAGGTTATTTCAATATGTAACTCTACTCTTGCTCCATGTTGTTAGCTTCGGTACCGGGCGATTTTGTTGAATAATAAACCTCTACTCAGCCACACTTCTTGCAGAAAATTATTTATCAGCGATTGAGACACCGTGTCACGATCAGCAATAAATTCATGTGCACAAAACTGAGCCATGGTCAGCCAATAACAAGAATAAACGTGGTTTTAAAGGTAAGTATATTGATGAACACACGAAATCACGTCCATATTAACGAAAGCAACGCAGCGATGGAGAAGTCATGCTCTGAAATGTTCGCATGACCATAGATTGCTTGTGTTTCGCAATGCAGGGATTTTAGCCAATCAAATCACTGTGTTGGATTGGGAGCGTGACGTTGAAAGCGACCACGGTCATGCCATTTCAAAAGTGCATGACTAAAACGTAATAATCATCATGTTTTTCAGGGGTCTTTCCATTGTTTGGCACGACTAAACATAGGGTTTTAGTCATGCACATTTGAAAGTGCATGACTAAATTGGGATCCCTGTGATATTTGCATGACCAAATTGGAAACCCTTGACTATACTTGAATTGAGACTATAGAAACCCTATGTTTGCGCCCTCTAGAGTCAAATCAAACTACGCAGAGGAGCCAGTTACGATAGCATTTTATGCGAGAGTGTTTCATCTTAATTCTTTTAATTTCATTCTTAAAAATTGTACGTAAAAAAATCATATTCTTGAAAATCTTTAGTCATGCTTCGCATGACCTGCATGACCTCTAGCTTCGCCACTGAACCAAGGATGAACTGTTAATTCGTTTGCTGAGCATAAAAATATACTAAGAATGTAAATTATTAAAGTTCTCCTCAAAAGTCCATGTTTGCTTCCTTGTCTCCTGCTGCAAAGGTTGCTCTACTTGAACAGGAAATTTAGGCCCCGTTTACACGAGAGAAAAAGGAACGGATCCAAAAGATCCGGATCTTTTAGGTACGATATGGGTACGATGCACAACCGTTTACACGAGATCGGATCCTAAACTATAAAGCGTCTACACGGGAACGGACCAAAAGCGAATCTCTCTTTTTAAGCATGCGCAATGACAAGATGATTGTTAATTTTCAATTTGGTAGTCTCGTTTCACTGCCGTGCCTTTGCAGATCCGTATCCACCCGTTTACACGGCGCTGATTAAGGAACGGATTCAAATGGATTCGCTCTCTAATCGTACCCAAAAAGGTACGGATCTCTCCAAGAGAAGATACGGATCCTACCGTGCCCGTGTAAACGCAAGGCCTATCGTAGCCAGTTTTGGTACGGATCTATGCGGATCCGTTCCCGTGTAAACGGGGCCTTAGTCCTCCTATTTTGGGGAATTTTTTTCAAAAATCAAATCTTGCAATTTATTTTTATCATCAAGTTATTTTCCTCTTTGTGGTTGGAAATTTTACACAAAGACCCAAACCGTCCCTGATCCACTTTAATTCGAAGGTATTTATTTCACTCTCTTCAGATTCTCAAGAAAATTATCTTTCCCCAGTAGCACTTGAAATCCCACCTGTCGCATTAAGCTTTAATAATTTGGCAATTTTTGGAACATTTTCTTGGAGGTGAAATTAATAAACAAATTCCAACATCCCAGTTATCGACCTTCCTTTCATGAAGACAGAATCTCTGGCCTATTGGGCATTTTGCTGTCAGAGAAACCCACGCATGATCGAGTAGTCGGTTTCTGTCCAAGTTTGAGAAACATCTGGACTGGACAATAAAAATGGCCAACAGACTTTCTTTGCTTTCTACTCCCACATGGCCAGTACCATTACTTGCTGTACCACGCAGCCTGAACTACTCTTTTCGATTGCCATGAATTTCTGCCTAACGATCTGCTACTTGTCTGCAGCTGTCATTCCTCACAATAAGGCAATGTCTCGATCATTTACCTACTCTTGACTTCGAAGCTGTGCCGTAACTTAATCAAAGAATGTTCCCTACCAGTTGAAGCTAAATTTTGCAAAACTTAGTATGGCAGCGTAAACACTCAATGGGCATGACTAAAACACAGGGTATGGTCATGCTCATAGTTATGGGCATGACTAAATTGGAAACCCTCTGTTTTACTCATGCCCGACAATAGAAGAGCCCCTTCGGAGGAGCCCGTAATCTTGCGTAGAACCATAGGGCTTCAAACGCGAATGGCATATGCTACTCATTAGAAGGAAGGGGTCTAAGTGTCCTCATATAGGGTTCAGTACTGCGACGCTCGCGACGCTGTTTTAGAGTGTGTGTATTTATTGTGCATTAGTCTAAGTGTCCTCATATAGGGTTCAGTACTGCGACGCTCGCGACGCTGTTTTAGTGTGTGTATTTTTTGTGCATTGGTCGAAGTGTCCTCATATAGGGTTCAGTACTGCGACGCTCGCGACGCTGTTTTAGAGTGTGTGTATTTATTGTGCATTAGTCTAAGTGTCCTCATATAGGGTTCAGTACTGCGACGCTCGCGACGCTGTTTTAGTGTGTGTGTATTTATTGTGCATTAGTCTAAGTGTCCTCATATAGGGTTCAGTACTGCGACGCTCGCGACGCTGTTTTAGAGTGTGTGTATTTATTGTGCATTAGTCTAAGTGTCCTCATATAGGGTTCAGTACTGCGACGCTCGCGACGCTGTTTTAGAGTGTGTGTATTTATTGCGCATTAGTCTAAGTGTCCTCATATAGGGTTCAGTACTGCGACGCTCGCGACGCTGTTTTATTGTGTGTGTATTTATTGTGCATTAGTCTAAGTGTCCTCATATAGGGTTCAGTACTGCGACGCTCGCGACGCTGTTTTAGAGTGTGTGTATTTATTGCGCATTAGTCTAAGTGTCCTCATATAGGGTTCAGTACTGCGACGCTCGCGACGCTGTTTTAGAGTGTGTGTATTTATTGTGCATTAGTCTAAGTGTCCTCATATAGGGTTCAGTACTTCGACGCTCGCGACGCTGTTTTAGTGTGTGTGTATTTATTGTGCATTGGTCTAAGTGTCCTCATATAGGGTTCAGTACTTCGACGCTCGCGACGCTGTTTTAGTGTGTGTGTATTTATTGCGCATTAGTCTAAGTGTCCTCATATAGGGTTCAGTACTTCGACGCTCGCGACGCTGTTTTAGTGTGTGTGTATTTATTGCGCATTAGTCTAAGTGTCCTCATATAGGGTTCAGTACTGCGACGCTCGCGACGCTGTTTTAGAGTGTGTGTATTTATTGCGCATTAGTCTAAGTGTCCTCATATAGGGTTCAGTACTTCGACGCTCGCGACGCTGTTTTAGTGTGTTGTATTTATTGTGCATTGTCTAAGTGTCCTCATATAGGGTTCAGTACTTCGACGCTCGCGACGCTGTTTTAGTGTGTGTGTATTTATTGCGCATTAGTCTAAGTGTCCTCATATAGGGTTCAGTACTGCGACGCTCGCGACGCTGTTTTAGTGTGTGTGTATTTATTGCGCATTAGTCTAAGTGTCCTCATATAGGGTTCAGTACTGCGACGCTCGCGACGCTGTTTTAGAGTGTGTGTATTTATTGCGCATTAGTCTAAGTGTCCTCATATAGGGTTCAGTACTGCGACGCTCGCGACGCTGTTTTAGTGTGTGTTTTTTATTGCGCATTAGTCTAAGTGTCCTCATATAGGGTTCAGTACTGCGACGCTCGCGACGCTGTTTTAGATTGTGTGTATTTATTGCGCATTAGTCTAAGTGTCCTCATATAGGGTTCAGTACTGCGACGCTCGCGACGCTGTTTTAGTGTGTGTGTATTTATTGCGCATTAGTCTAAGTGTCCTCATATAGGGTTCAGTACTGCGACGCTCGCGACGCTGTTTTAGAGTGTGTGTATTTATTGTGCATTATCTAAGTGTCCTCATATAGGGTTCAGTACTGCGACGCTCGCGACGCTGTTTTAGAGTGTGTGTATTTATTGTGCATTAGTCTAAGTGTCCTCATATAGGGTTCAGTACTGCGACGCTCGCGACGCTGTTTTAGAGTGTGTGTATTTATTGTGCATTAGTCTAAGTGTCCTCATATAGGGTTCAGTACTGCGACGCTCGCGACGCTGTTTAGAGTGTGTGTATTTATTGCGCATTAGTCTAAGTGTCCTCATATAGGGTTCAGTACTGCGACGCTCGCGACGCTGTTTTAGAGTGTGTGTATTTATTGCGCATTAAGTGTCCTCATATAGGGTTCAGTACTGCGACGCTCGCGACGCTGTTTTAGAGTGTGTGTATTTATTGCGCATTAGTCTAAGTGTCCTCATATAGGGTTCAGTACTGCGACGCTCGCGACGCTGTTTTAGAGTGTGTGTATTTATTGCGCATTAGTCTAAGTGTCCTCATATAGGGTTCAGTACTGCGACGCTCGCGACGCTGTTTTGAGTGTGTGTATTTATTGCGCATTAGTCTAAGTGTCCTCATATAGGGTTCAGTACTGCGACGCTCGCGACGCTGTTTTAGAGTGTGTGTATTTATTGCGCATTAGTCTAAGTGTCCTCATATAGGGTTCAGTACTGCGACGCTCGCGACGCTGTTTAGAGTGTGTGTATTTATTGCGCATTAGTCTAAGTGTCCTCATATAGGGTTCAGTACTGCGACGCTCGCGACGCTGTTTTAGAGTGTGTGTATTTATTGCGCATTAGTCTAAGTGTCCTCATATAGGGTTCAGTACTGCGACGCTCGCGACGCTGTTTTAGAGTGTGTGTATTTATTGCGCATTAGTCTAAGTGTCCTCATATAGGGTTCAGTACTGCGACGCTCGCGACGCTGTTTTAGTGTGTGTATTTATTGCGCATTAGTCTAAGTGTCCTCATATAGGGTTCAGTACTGCGACGCTCGCGACGCTGTTTTAGAGTGTGTGTATTTATTGCATTAGTCTAAGTGTCCTCATATAGGGTTCAGTACTGCGACGCTCGCGACGCTGTTTTAGTGTGTGTGTATTTATTGCGCATTAAGTGTCCTCATATAGGGTTCAGTACTGCGACGCTCGCGACGCTGTTTTAGAGTGTGTGTATTTATTGCGCATTAAGTGTCCTCATATAGGGTTCAGTACTGCGACGCTCGCGACGCTGTTTTAGAGTGTGTGTATTTATTGCGCATTAGTCTAAGTGTCCTCATATAGGGTTCAGTACTGCGACGCTCGCGACGCTGTTTTAGAGTGTGTGTATTTATTGCGCATTAGTCTAAGTGTCCTCATATAGGGTTCAGTACTGCGACGCTCGCGACGCTGTTTTAGAGTGTGTGTATTTATTGCGCATTAGTCTAAGTGTCCTCATATAGGGTTCAGTACTGCGACGCTCGCGACGCTGTTTTAGAGTGTGTGTATTTATTGCGCATTAGTCTAAGTGTCCTCATATAGGGTTCAGTACTGCGACGCTCGCGACGCTGTTTTAGTGTGTGTATTTATTGCGCATTAGTCTAAGTGTCCTCATATAGGGTTCAGTACTGCGACGCT
Organism: Nemopilema nomurai; assembly: GCA_003864495.1. NCBI lineage: Eukaryota > Metazoa > Cnidaria > Scyphozoa > Rhizostomeae > Rhizostomatidae > Nemopilema > Nemopilema nomurai. The sequence goes on from ML133426.1 coordinate 3,102,223, forward strand.
CGCGACGCTGTTTTAGAGTGTGTGTATTTATTGCGCATTAGTCTAAGTGTCCTCATATAGGGTTCAGTACTGCGACGCTCGCGACGCTGTTTTAGAGTGTGTGTATTTATTGCGCATTAGTCTAAGTGTCCTCATATAGGGTTCAGTACTGCGACGCTCGCGACGCTGTTTTAGAGTGTGTGTATTTATTGCGCATTAAAGTGTCCTCATATAGGGTTCAGTACTGCGACGCTCGCGACGCTGTTTTAGAGTGTGTGTATTTATTGCGCATTAGTCTAAGTGTCCTCATATAGGGTTCAGTACTGCGACGCTCGCGACGCTGTTTTAGAGTGTGTATTTATTGCGCATTAGTCTAAGTGTCCTCATATAGGGTTCAGTACTGCGACGCTCGCGACGCTGTTTTAGAGTGTGTGTATTTATTGCGCATTAGTCTAAGTGTCCTCATATAGGGTTCAGTACTGCGACGCTCGCGACGCTGTTTTAGAGTGTGTGTATTTATTGCGCATTAGTCTAAGTGTCCTCATATAGGGTTCAGTACTGCGACGCTCGCGACGCTGTTTTAGAGTGTGTGTATTTATTGCGCATTAGTCTAAGTGTCCTCATATAGGGTTCAGTACTGCGACGCTCGCGACGCTGTTTTAGAGTGTGTGTATTTATTGCGCATTAGTCTAAGTGTCCTCATATAGGGTTCAGTACTGCGACGCTCGCGACGCTGTTTTAGAGTGTGTGTATTTATTGCGCATTAAAGTGTCCTCATATAGGGTTCAGTACTGCGACGCTCGCGACGCTGTTTTAGAGTGTGTGTATTTATTGCGCATTAAAGTGTCCTCATATAGGGTTCAGTACTGCGACGCTCGCGACGCTGTTTTAGAGTGTGTGTATTTATTGCGCATTAGTGTGTCCTCATATAGGTTCAGTACTGCGACGCTCGCGACGCTGTTTTAGAGTGTGTGTATTTATTGCGCATTAAGTGTCCTCATATAGGTTCAGTACTGCGACGCTCGCGACGCTGTTTTAGTGTGTGTATTTATTGCGCATTAGTCTAAGTGTCCTCATATAGGGTTCAGTACTGCGACGCTCGCGACGCTGTTTTAGAGTGTGTGTATTTATTGCGCATTAGTCTAAGTGTCCTCATATAGGGTTCAGTACTGCGACGCTCGCGACGCTGTTTTTAGAGTGTGTGTATTTATTGCGCATTAGTCTAAGTGTCCTCATATAGGGTTCAGTACTGCGACGCTCGCGACGCTGTTTTAGAGTGTGTGTATTTATTGCGCATTAGTAGTGTCCTCATATAGGGTTCAGTACTGCGACGCTCGCGACGCTGTTTTAGAGTGTGTGTATTTATTGCGCATCTAAGTGTCCTCATATAGGGTTCAGTACTGCGACGCTCGCGACGCTGTTTTAGTGTGTGTATTTATTGCGCATTAGTCTAAGTGTCCTCATATAGGGTTCAGTACTGCGACGCTCGCGACGCTGTTTTAGTGTGTGTGTATTTATTGCGCATTAGTCTAAGTGTCCTCATATAGGGTTCAGTACTGCGACGCTCGCGACGCTGTTTTAGAGTGTGTGTATTTATTGCGCATTAGTCTAAGTGTCCTCATATAGGGTTCAGTACTGCGACGCTCGCGACGCTGTTTTAGTGTGTGTGTATTTATTGCGCATTAGTCTAAGTGTCCTCATATAGGGTTCAGTACTGCGACGCTCGCGACGCTGTTTTAGTGTGTGTGTATTTATTGCGCATTAGTCTAAGTGTCCTCCATATAGGGTTCAGTACTGCGACGCTCGCGACGCTGTTTAGAGTTGTGTGTATTTATTGCGCATTAGTCTAAGTGTCCTCATATAGGGTTCAGTACTGCGACGCTCGCGACGCTGTTTTAGTGTGTGTATTTATTGCGCATTAGTCTAAGTGTCCTCATATAGGGTTCAGCTGCGACGCTCGCGACGCTGTTTTAGAGTGTGTGTATTTATTGTGCATTAGTCTAAGTGTCTCATATAGGGTTCAGTACTGCGACGCTCGCGACGCTGTTTTAGTGTGTGTGTATTTATTGCGCATTAGTCTAAGTGTCCTCATATAGGGTTCAGTACTGCGACGCTCGCGACGCTGTTTTAGAGTGTGTGTATTTATTGCGCATTATCTAAGTGTCCTCATATAGGGTTCAGTACTGCGACGCTCGCGACGCTGTTTTAGTGTGTGTATTTATTGTGCATTAGTCTAAGTGTCCTCATATAGGGTTCAGTACTGCGACGCTCGCGACGCTGTTTTAGTGTGTGTATTTATTGCATTAGTCTAAGTGTCCTCATATAGTGTTCAGTACTGCGACGCTCGCGACGCTGTTTTAGTGTGTGTATTTATTGCGCATTAGTAGTGTCCTCATATAGGGTGTTCAGTACTGCGACGCTCGCGACGCTGTTTTAGAGTGTGTGTATTTATTGCGCAGTTAAGTGTCCTCATATAGGTTCAGTACTGCGACGCTCGCGACGCTGTTTTAGAGTGTGTGTATTTATTGCGCATTAGTCTAAGTGTCCTCATATAGTTCAGTACTGCGACGCTCGCGACGCTGTTTTAGTGTGTGTATTTATTGCGAGTCTAAGTGTCCTCATATAGGTTCAGTACTGCGACGCTCGCGACGCTGTTTTAGTGTGTGTGTATTTATTGCGCATTAGTCTAAGTGTCCTCATATAGGTTCAGTACTGCGACGCTCGCGATGCTGTTTTAGTGTGTGTGTATTTATTGCGCATTAGTCTAAGTGTCCTCATATAGGGTTCAGTACTGCGACGCTCGCGACGCTGTTTTAATGTGTGTGTATTTATTGCGCATTAGTCTAAGTGTCCTCATATAGGGTTCAGTACTGCGACGCTCGCGACGCTGTTTTAGAGTGTGTGTATTTATTGCGCATTAGTCAAGTGTCCTCATATAGGGTTCAGTACTGCGACGCTCGCGACGCTGTTTTAGTGTGTGTGTATTTATTGCGCATTAGTCTAAGTGTCCTCATATAGGGTTCAGTACTGCGACGCTCGCGACGCTGTTTAGTGTGTGTATTTATTGCGCATTAGTCTAAGTGTCCTCATATAGGGTTCAGTACTGCGACGCTCGCGACGCTGTTTTAGAGTGTGTGTATTTATTGCGCATTAGTCTAAGTGTCCTCATATAGGGTTCAGTACTGCGACGCTCGCGACGCTGTTTTAGTGTGTGTGTATTTATTGCGCATAGTCTAAGTGTCCTCATATAGGGTTCAGTACTGCGACGCTCGCGACGCTGTTTTAGAGTGTGTGTATTTATTGCGCATTATTAAGTGTCCTCATATAGGGTTCAGTACTGCGACGCTCGCGACGCTGTTTTAGTGTGTGTGTATTTATTGCGCATTAAGTGTCCTCATATAGGGTTCAGTACTGCGACGCTCGCGACGCTTTTTAGAGTGTGTGTATTTATTGCGCTAAGTGTCCTCATATAGGGTTCAGTACTGCGACGCTCGCGACGCTGTTTTAGAGTGTGTGTATTTATTGCGCATTAGTTAAGTGTCCTCATATAGGGTTCAGTACTGCGACGCTCGCGACGCTGTTTTAGAGTGTGTGTATTTATTGCGCATTAAGTGTCCTCATATAGGGTTCAGTACTGCGACGCTCGCGACGCTGTTTTAGAGTGTGTGTATTTATTGCGCATTAGTCTAAGTGTCCTCATATAGGGTTCAGTACTGCGACGCTCGCGCTGTTTTAGTGTGTGTGTATTTATTGCGCATTAGTCTAAGTGTCCTCATATAGGGTTCAGTACTGCGACGCTCGCGACGCTGTTTTAGAGTGTGTGTATTTATTGCGCATTAAGTGTCCTCATATAGTGTTCAGTACTGCGACGCTCGCGACGCTGTTTTATTGTGTGTGTATTTATTGTGCATTAGTCTAAGTGTCCTCATATAGGGTTCAGTACTGCGACGCTCGCGACGCTGTTTTAGAGTGTGTGTATTTATTGCGCAGTCTAAGTGTCCTCATATAGGGTTCAGTACTGCGACGCTCGCGACGCTGTTTTAGAGTGTGTGTATTTATTGCGCATTAGTCTAAGTGTCCTCATATAGGTTCAGTACTGCGACGCTCGCGACGCTGTTTTAGTGTGTGTGTATTTATTGCGCATTAGTCTAAGTGTCCTCATATAGGGTTCAGTACTGCGACGCTCGCGACGCTGTTTTAGAGTGTGTGTATTTATTGCGCATTAAGTGTCCTCATATAGGGTTCAGTACTGCGACGCTCGCGACGCTGTTTTAGTGTGTGTATTTATTGCGCATTATCTAAGTGTCCTCATATAGGTTCAGTACTGCGACGCTCGCGACGCTGTTTTAGAGTGTGTGTATTTATTGCGCATTAGTCTAAGTGTCCTCATATAGGGTTCAGTACTGCGACGCTCGCGACGCTGTTTTAGTGTGTGTATTTATTGCGCATTAGTCTAAGTGTCCTCATATAGGGTTCAGTACTGCGACGCTCGCGACGCTGTTTTAGTGTGTGTATTTATTGCGCATTAGTCTAAGTGTCCTCATATAGGGTTCAGTACTGCGACGCTCGCGACGCTGTTTTAGTGTGTGTGTATTTATTGCGCATTAGTCTAAGTGTCCTCATATAGGGTTCAGTACTGCGACGCTCGCGACGCTGTTTTAGTGTGTGTGTATTTATTGCGCATTAGTCTAAGTGTCCTCATATAGGGTTCAGTACTGCGACGCTCGCGACGCTGTTTTAGTGGTGTGTATTTATTGCGCATTAGTCTAAGTGTCCTCATATAGGGTTCAGTACTGCGACGCTCGCGACGCTGTTTTAGAGTGTGTGTATTTATTGCGCATAGTCTAAGTGTCCTCATTAGGGTTCAGTACTGCGACGCTCGCGACGCTGTTTTAGTGTGTGTGTATTTATTGCGCATTAGTCTAAGTGTCCTCATATAGGGTTCAGTACTGCGACGCTCGCGACGCTGTTTTAGAGTGTGTGTATTTATTGCGCATTAGTCTAAGTGTCCTCATATAGGGTTCAGTACTGCGACGCTCGCGACGCTGTTTTAGTGTGTGTGTATTTATTGCGCATTAGTCTAAGTGTCCTCATATAGGGTTCAGTACTGCGACGCTCGCGACGCTGTTTTAGTGTGTGTATTTATTGCGCATTAGTCTAAGTGTCCTCATATAGGGTTCAGTACTGCGACGCTCGCGACGCTGTTTTAGAGTGTGTGTATTTATTGCGCATTAGTCTAAGTGTCCTCATATAGGGTTCAGTACTGCGACGCTCGCGACGCTGTTTTAGTGTGTGTGTATTTATTGCGCATTAGTCTAAGTGTCCTCATATAGGGTTCAGTACTGCGACGCTCGCGACGCTGTTTTAGAGTGTGTGTATTTATTGCGCATTAGTCTAAGTGTCCTCATATAGGGTTCAGTACTGCGACGCTCGCGACGCTGTTTTAGTGTGTGTGTATTTATTGCGCATTAGTCTAAGTGTCCTCATATAGGGTTCAGTACTGCGACGCTCGCGACGCTGTTTTAGTGTGTGTGTATTTATTGCGCATTAGTCTAAGTGTCCTCATATAGGGTTCAGTACTGCGACGCTCGCGACGCTGTTTTAGTGTGTGTGTATTTATTGCGCTTAGTCTAAGTGTCCTCATATAGGGTTCAGTACTGCGACGCTCGCGACGCTGTTTTAGTGTGTGTGTATTTATTGCGCATTAGTCTAAGTGTCCTCATATAGGGTTCAGTACTGCGACGCTCGCGACGCTGTTTTAGTGTGTGTATTTATTGCGCATTAGTCTAAGTGTCCTCATATAGGGTTCAGTACTGCGACGCTCGCGACGCTGTTTTAATGTGTGTGTATTTATTGCGCATTAGTCTAAGTGTCCTCATATAGGGTTCAGTACTGCGACGCTCGCGACGCTGTTTTAGTGTGTGTGTATTTATTGCGCATTAGTCTAAGTGTCCTCATATAGGGTTCAGTACTGCGACGCTCGCGACGCTGTTTTAGAGTGTGTGTATTTATTGCGCATTAGTCTAAGTGTCCTCATATAGGGTTCAGTACTGCGACGCTCGCGACGCTGTTTTAGAGTGTGTGTATTTATTGCGCATTAGTCTAAGTGTCCTCATATAGGGTTCAGTACTGCGACGCTCGCGACGCTGTTTTAGAGTGTGTGTATTTATTGCGCATTAGTCTAAGTGTCCTCATATAGGGTTCAGTACTGCGACGCTCGCGACGCTGTTTTAGAGTGTGTGTATTTATTGCGCATTAGTCTAAGTGTCCTCATATAGGGTTCAGTACTGCGACGCTCGCGACGCTGTTTTAGTGTGTGTATTTATTGCGCATTAGTCTAAGTGTCCTCATATAGGGTTCAGTACTGCGACGCTCGCGACGCTGTTTTAGAGTGTGTGTATTTATTGCGCATTAGTCTAAGTGTCCTCATATAGGGTTCAGTACTGCGACGCTCGCGACGCTGTTTTAGTGTGTGTATTTATTGCGCATTAGTCTAAGTGTCCTCATATAGGGTTCAGTACTGCGACGCTCGCGACGCTGTTTTAGTGTGTGTATTTATTGCGCATTAGTCTAAGTGTCCTCATATAGGGTTCAGTACTGCGACGCTCGCGACGCTGTTTTAGTGTGTGTATTTATTGCGCATTAGTCTAAGTGTCCTCATATAGGGTTCAGTACTGCGACGCTCGCGACGCTGTTTTAGTGTGTGTATTTATTGCGCATTAGTCTAAGTGTCCTCATATAGGGTTCAGTACTGCGACGCTCGCGACGCTGTTTTAGTGTGTGTGTATTTATTGCGCATTAGTCTAAGTGTCCTCATATAGGGTTCAGTACTGCGACGCTCGCGACGCTGTTTTGTGTGTGTATTTATTGCGCATTAGTCTAAGTGTCCTCATATAGGGTTCAGTACTGCGACGCTCGCGACGCTGTTTTAGAGTGTGTGTATTTATTGCGCATTAGTCTAAGTGTCCTCATATAGGGTTCAGTACTGCGACGCTCGCGACGCTGTTTTAGTGTGTGTGTATTTATTGCGCATTAGTCTAAGTGTCCTCATATAGGGTTCAGTACTGCGACGCTCGCGACGCTGTTTTAGAGTGTGTGTATTTATTGCGCATTAGTCTAAGTGTCCTCATATAGGGTTCAGTACTGCGACGCTCGCGACGCTGTTTTAGTGTGTGTATTTATTGCGCATTAGTCTAAGTGTCCTCATATAGGGTTCAGTACTGCGACGCTCGCGACGCTGTTTTAGAGTGTGTGTATTTATTGCGCATTAGTCTAAGTGTCCTCATATAGGGTTCAGTACTGCGACGCTCGCGACGCTGTTTTAGTGTGTGTGTATTTATTGCGCATTAGTCTAAGTGTCCTCATATAGGGTTCAGTACTGCGACGCTCGCGACGCTGTTTTAGAGTGTGTGTATTTATTGCGCATTAGTCTAAGTGTCCTCATATAGGGTTCAGTACTGCGACGCTCGCGACGCTGTTTTAGTGTGGTGTATTTATTGCGCATTAGTCTAAGTGTCCTCATATAGGGTTCAGTTCTGCGACGCTCGCGACGCTGTTTTAGAGTGTGTGTATTTATTGCGCATTAGTCTAAGTGTCCTCATATAGGGTTCAGTACTGCGACGCTCGCGACGCTGTTTTAGAGTGTGTGTATTTATTGCGCATTAGTCGAAGTGTCCTCATATAGGGTTCAGTACTGCGACGCTCGCGACGCTGTTTAGTGTGTGTGTATTTATTGCGCATTAGTCTAAGTGTCCTCATATAGGGTTCAGTTCTGCGACGCTCGCGACGCTGTTTTAGAGTGTGTGTATTTATTGCGCATTAGTCTAAGTGTCCTCATATAGGGTTCAGTACTGCGACGCTCGCGACGCTGTTTTAGAGTGTGTGTATTTATTGCGCATTAGTCGAAGTGTCCTCATATAGGGTTTCAGTACTGCGACGCTCGCGACGCTGTTTTAGTGTGTGTGTATTTATTGCGCATTAGTCTAAGTGTCCTCATATAGGGTTCAGTACTGCGACGCTCGCGACGCTGTTTTAGAGTGTGTGTATTTATTGCGCATTAGTCGAAGTGTCCTCATATAGGGTTCAGTACTGCGACGCTCGCGACGCTGTTTTAGTGTGTGTGTATTTATTGCGCATTAGTCTAAGTGTCCTCATATAGGGTTCAGTACTGCGACGCTCGCGACGCTGTTTTAGTGTGTGTATTTATTGCGCATTAGTCTAAGTGTCCTCATATAGGGTTCAGTACTGCGACGCTCGCGACGCTGTTTTAGTGTGTGTGTATTTATTGCGCATTAGTCTAAGTGTCCTCATATAGGGTTCAGTACTGCGACGCTCGCGACGCTGTTTAGTGTGTGTGTATTTATTGCGCATTAGTCTAAGTGTCCTCTATAGGGTTCAGTTCTGCGACGCTCGCGACGCTGTTTTAGAGTGTGTGTATTTATTGCGCATTAGTCTAAGTGTCCTCATATAGGTTCAGTACTGCGACGCTCGCGACGCTGTTTTAGAGTGTGTGTATTTATTGCGCATTAGTCGAAGTGTCCTCATATAGGGTTCAGTACTGCGACGCTCGCGACGCTGTTTTAGAGTGTGTGTATTTATTGCGCATTAGTCTAAGTGTCCTCATATAGGGTTCAGTACTGCGACGCTCGCGACGCTGTTTTAGTGTGTGTGTATTTATTGCGCATTAAGTGTCCTTATATAGGGTTCAGTACTGCGACGCTCGCGACGCTGTTTTAGTGTGTGTGTATTTATTGCGCATTAGTCTAAGTGTCCTTCATATAGGGTTCAGTACTGCGACGCTCGCGACGCTGTTTTAGTGTGTGTGTATTTATTGCGCATAGTCTAAGTGTCCTCATATAGGGTTCAGTACTGCGACGCTCGCGACGCTGTTTTAGAGTGTGTGTATTTATTGCGCATTAGTCTAAGTGTCCTCATATAGGGTTCAGTACTGCGACGCTCGCGACGCTGTTTTAGTGTGTGTGTATTTATTGTGCATTAGTCTAAGTGTCCTCATATAGGGTTCAGTACTGCGACGCTCGCGACGCTGTTTTAGTGTGTGTGTATTTATTGCGCATTAGTCTAAGTGTCCTCATATAGGGTTCAGTACTGCGACGCTAGTGACGCTGTTTTAGTGTGTGTGTATTTATTGTGCATTGTTTTAAGTGTCCTCATATAGGGTCCAGTACTGCGACGCTCGCGACGCTGTTTTAGAGTGTGTGTATTTATTGTGCATTGTTTTAAGTGTCCTCATATAGGGTCCAGTACTGCGACGCTCGCGACGCTGTTTTAGAGTGTTAACGTCTGTGATATGTTACGTAATACAGAAATGCGTTTAGATATGTTTAATTTGTTCTTCTTAAAAATAACTTCTATTGTCATGCAAAAATATTTTTTGGATTTGACCAATCGACATGGATCTTGTATCAATCCGCATTACTCTGAATGAGGGACTTTCTCACCAAGACGGGAGGAGGGGAGGCCATTCCAGATTACTCTGAATGAGGGACTTTCTCACCAAGACGGGAGGAGGGGAGGCCATTCAACATTACTCTAAATGAGGGACATTCTCATGGTATATTTCTGATCCCTCAAGGGACGACGCTCGGTGGCGTAACGCATCGCCGCATGAGGCAAGTCGCCGACAGCGGCACACTTCTCGGGCTTCTTGGATTCCTCCTCATAAGAAATCCTCAATCCTCTTTTTTGGATTCTTGGATGTTACGGTCGCCTTCCTAACAAGAACGGCTGAACATTCGTCCACCTCTTGTTGGAGGGCGTGTATGCTTCTTGTCTTTTTGCTAGACCACACTTGATCTTAACCAAAAGGCCCAGAAGCGAAATTTTTTAAATTATTTAAATCAATCAATATTCCTGTTCAATATGTTAGAAGGATCGTGAAATTCAGCTAGAGTTTATCAAACTATTAACAGTTTTTCCGACTATATCAGGTACTTTACATTTTGTACGATTGAGTTTTTCTCCAAAACTATATTAGATACGTAACTCAAACTTTTTGCAGGCTTTAATTGTATTCCATCACACAGGAAAATGCTGAATACATGAAGTTTTTCAATTGCAAAATATCAATTTCTCACTACAGATCGAAGCGGCTTTATTTTAGTAGAATTCGACAAATTTTCAAGGAGTACACAGAGATTAAACGGGAAATTATCTAAGAAAAATTATTTAATTAATGAAATCAATCAATATTCCTGTTCATTAGGCAAGAAGGGACATGAAATTTACTTCAAGTTTATGAAATTTTTAACAGTTTTCTTTGAAAATGCGATTGTATTGACGCTGAATGTCGAAACTTGCAGAGATTTTCCGACTATATCAGATACTTTACATCTTGTACGATTGAGTTTTTCTCCAAAACTATATTAGATACGTAACTCAAACTTTTTGCAGGCTTTAATTGTATTCCATCACACAAGAAAATGCTGGATCAATGAAGTTTTTCAATTGCAATGCTTCAAATTCTCACAACAGATCGAACCGGCTTTACTTTAGAATAATTCGACAACTTTTCAAGGAAAACACAGAGATTAAACGGGAAAATTTTCTTAGAAAAAATATTTTAACTAACGAAATCATCAATATTCCTGTTTATTAGGCAAGAAGGGCCATGAAATTCACTTCAAGTTTATCAAATTTTTAACAGTTTTCTTTGAAAATGCGATTGTATTGACGCTGAATGTCGAAACTTGCAGAGATTTTCCGACTATATCAGATACTTTACACTTTGTACGATTGAGTTTTTCCCCAAAACTATATTAGATACGTAACTCAATCCTTTTACAGGCTATAATTGTATTCCATCACACAAGAAAATGCTGGTAGATAGAGTTTTTCAATTGCAAAGCTTCAATTTCTCAACAGATCGAGCGGCTTACTTTAGTAGAATTCGACAACTTTTCAAAGGAAACAGATTTAAACGGGAAAATTTTCTCAGAAAAAATATTTTAATTAATGAAATCAATCAATATTCCTGTTCATTAGGCAAGAAAGGCCATGAGATTTACTTCAAGTTTATGAAATTGCTAACAGTTTTCTTTGAAAATGCGATTGTATTGACGCTGAATGTCGAAACTTGCAGAGATTTTCCGACTATATCAGATACTTTACACTTTGTACGATTGAGTTTTTCTCCAAAACTATATTAGATACGTAACTAAACTTTTTGCAGGCTTTAATTGTATTCCATCACACAAGAAAATGCTGTGTGGATGAAGTTTTTCAATTGCAAAGCCTCAATTTCTCACAACAGATCGAGTCGGCTTTACTTTAGTAGAATTCGACAATTTTTCAAGGGTAACCAAGAGTTTAAACGGGAAAATTTTCTCAGAAAAATATTTTAATTGATGAAATCAATCAATATTCCTGTTCATTAGGCAAGAAGGGTCTTGAAATTCACTTCAGGTTTATCAAATTGTTAACAGTTTTCTTTAAAAATGCGATTGTATTGACGCTGAATGTCGAAACTTGCAGAGATTTTCCGACTATATCAGATACTTTACACTTTGTACGATTGAGTTTTTCTCCAAACTATATTAGATACGTAACTCAAACTTTTTGCAGGCTTTAATTGTATTCCATCACACAGGAAAATGCTGGGTATATGAAGTTTTTAAATTGCAAAGCTTCAAATTCTCACACAGATCAGTCGGCTATACTTTAGTAGAATTCGACAACTTTTCAAGGGAACACAAAATTTAAACGGGAAAATTTTCTCAGAAAAAATATTTTAATTATTGAAATCAATCAATATTCCTGTTCATTAGGCAAAAGGGTCTTGAAATTCACTTCAGGTTTATCAAATTGTTAACAGTTTTCTTTAAAAATGCGATTGTATTGACGCTGAATGTCGAAACTTGCAGAGATTTTCCGACTATATCAGATACTTTACACTTTGTACGATTGAGTTTTTCTCCAAAACTATATTAGATACGTAACTCAAACTTTTTGCAGGCTTTAATTGTATTCCATCACACAGGAAAATGCTGGTATTGAAGTTTTTAAATTGCAAAGCTTCAATTCTCACAACAGATCGAGTCGGCTATACTTTAGTAGAATTCGACAACTTTTCAAGTGTAACACAGAGTTTAAACGGGAATTTTCTCAGAAAAAATATTTTAATTGATGAAATCAATCAATATTCCTGTTCATTAGGCAAGAAGGGTCTTGAAATTCACTTCAGGTTTATCAAATTGTTAACAGTTTTCTTTAAAAATGCGATTGTATTGACGCTGAATGTCGAAACTTACGAGATTTTCCGACTATATCAGATACTTTACACTTTGTACGATTGAGTTTTTCTCCAAAACTATATTAGATACGTAACTCAAACTTTTTGCAGGCTTTAATTGTATTCCATCACACAGGAAAATGCTGGGTATATGAAGTTTTTAAATTGCAAAGCTTCAAATTCTCACAACAGATCGAGTGGCTATACTTTAGTAGAATTCGACAACTTTTCAAGGGTAACACAGAGTTTAAACGGGAAATTTTCTCAGAAAAAATATTTTAATTAATGAAATCAATCAATATTCCTGTTCATTAGGCAAGAAAGTCTTGAAATTCACTTCAGGTTTATCAAATTGTTAACAGTTTTCTTTAAAAATGCGATTGTATTGACGCTGAATGTCGAAACTTGCAGATTTTCCGACTATATCAGATACTTTACACTTTGTACGATTGAGTTTTTCTCCAAAACTATATTAGATACGTAACTCAAACTTTTTGCA